>JAZKJV010009410.1:600000-779614 GCA_037367405.1 Ottelia alismoides | reverse complement strand
TGAAGTTGATGCCCCAAGCATAGAATACATCTGCAATCTGAATGATATTCAGAGGCAGTGAATCTTTAGTTGTAATGGGTTTCCTTTCAATCTTTGACAGTCAGTGCAACATTTGACGAATGTCGTAGAATCCTTATAGTGTGGGCCACCAAAGGCCACACTGCAATATTTTTGTTGTTGTTATATCGCCAAAGTGGTGTCCACCAGATTCGAGCGAGTGATAATGCTCGAGGACACTATGATGCTCCTCCTGAGGGATACACCGTCGCCAAATGCGATATGCCCCTTTCCTGAATAGAAGTGGGTCTTCTCGTTGGTAGAAGTGGATTTGGGATAAGAATTTGTCCTTCTTCTTCATCCAATCTTGTGTGACTACACCGGAAACGAGGTAGTTCAACAATATCGGCATAACCAAGGGAGTGTATCCATAAACCAGAATTGATTTGTCGAGAAAGTGTCAGTAATAGGTGTACTGCTCAGGGGAGGCTTTTGTTGCTTGATTCTGGAGATGTGATATGCTACCACATTATGGAACCCAGCTTGTCTATGATTTCCAAATCGAACTCCTAGAGGAGAAGGATCCATCTGATTAGTCTAGGCTTGGCACCCTTCTTCTGCTATAAGTATCGAATATCAGAGTTGTCAGTGTAGATAGTAACTTTAATCCAAGAAGATAGGATATGAACTTCTCTAGAGCGAATACCACAGCCAGCAATTTTCTCTATCACTGTGTAATTTCTTCGAACCTCATCTAGTGTTTTGTTGGCATAATGAAATGATATAGGGTGCCTTGTCTTTACTTTGTCCTAGAACAACCCCAACTGCATAGTTTGATGCATCTGTCATGATCTCAAAGGGAAGAGACCAATCTGGCGGTTGTAGGACTGGAGATTGAGTGATTAGCTCCTTCAGCTGATTGAATGAAAGGATAACTTTGTGGTCAAAATTGAATTTAGTCTCCTTGCACAGTAATTCTATAAGAGGTAGGGTGATGCGACTGAAGTCTTGGATGAATCTTCTATAAAATCCCACATGCCCCAGGAATGAGCTCACATGCTTGACTGTCTGAGGTGGCTCTAGATTGGCAATCACATCCACTTTACCAGGTTGGCTTCCATGCCACATTTGGAAATGACGTGACCCAACACATCCCCCTTTGTGACCATGAAATGGCTCTTTTCCCATGATAATATCGGATTGACTTCACGGCATTTCTATAGTACTCTGTCCAGGTGCTCAAGATAAGAATCGAAGCTGTCACCATACGACAAGGAAATCATCCATAAACACCTCGAGAAAACTGCCTACCATCTCGGTAAAAATTGCAAGTATGTATCTCTGGAATGTTGCATGTGTGTTGCACAGTCCAAAGGGCATTCTCCTTAATGCATAGGTGTCGAACGGGAAAGTAAAGGTCGTTTTCTCTTGATCTTCAGGGGTGATTGCCACTTGGTTGTACCCGGAGTATCCATCCAGAAAGCAAAAGAGCTCCTTGCCAGCTAGTCTTTCTAATACTTGATCAATGAACGACAAGGGGAGATGGTCCTTCTTAGTTACTACATTCAGGCAGTGGTAGTCAAACACATACACGCCAAGATGTCGGTATCCGAATAGATATCTCCTATCCTTTGTCATTTGTAACCACAGCGAGCCCTGATTTCTTCGGAACTACGTGCATTGGGCTCACCCATTTGGAGCCAGAGATGAGATAAATGAGCCTGTGTCACACCATTTTTTGATTTCTTTTGTGATGCCATCCCTCAGATTTGGGATTAGTCTTTTTTGAAACTCTTGGGATGCTTGGCAGCTTCTTCCAAATAGATGTGGTGTAAGCATAGAGCAGGATTTATCTCACGGAGATCTGAAACGTGCCAACCAAGTGCCTTGCAGTTTTTCTCTAGAACCTCAAGGAGTCGAGATTCTTGCTCTGAGGTCAGCCTATTGATGATGATGACCGGATACATGTTTTCTGCACCTACAAGGAAAGCATACTTAAGGCCTGCCGGGAGTGGCTTTAAATTTAGTTCTACTCTGGCCTGCCTCTCGGTCAATTCAGAAACTATGCTGGTTGGAGGATGATCTGCCTGAACTTTGGAGGTCGTGCTCACCACAGTGTCTTGTCGGTCATCTGATAATGTGTTGAACTGATCTGTAGGAAGTCCATTATGTTCGAGATGGAGTGAATCATCTAAAATGAAGAGATACATCAGCAAATTTGGTTCTGTCTCCCAAGTGTCGTCGGAGCTTGCATCAATTGTGCTTTCCAGGTCCTCCTCAAGAGAGATGATTTCCTGTATCTACGGGTATTCAAAGAGAGTGATGTGTCTCTGATCTCTGCAATGAATTCACGATTTGCTTCATATGATGTTGCATGGCTTTCATCAGTTACGACTCTAGGCTCATCGATCATGTCTATTGTAACTATGTTGTTGCTTGAGCTGAAAGTGATCTTTCCAAACCCATAATCAAACACGACCTCTGCAGTGCGCAAGAATGGCTGGTCTAGAATAATAGGAGTATGGAGTAAGGGTGCGGGAGAGTCCATGTCAAGGACTACAAAATCAACTGGAAATTACATGTCCCGCACCTTTACTACAACATCTTCCAAAAGACCTCAGGGTCGCTTAATGGATCAATCAACAAACTGAAGGATCATCTGTGCCTACTTGAGAGGACCTAGCCCAAATTCTTGCAATAATGAAGATGACAGGAGGTTGATGGAGAACCGTTGTCAAGCAAGGTTCATTCGAAGACCTGATCAAAAATCTCGCAACTGATCAAAGGTGCTCCTTTATCTTGATTCTTTTGTGGGAGATTGTTGATGGCTGCGAATGTGGAAATGGTAAGAATGTGCTTTTCTACATGTCGGTGTCTGTTGTTACGTGCTGGCCGAGCTTGTTTGTACATGCCTCTTTCAAACCTTTCTTTATAGCAAGCATGTATTCCATGGCTTTCATCAAAGGAATCTCAACAGTCAGATTATTAATAATATCCGCAACTCTGGGATCAAATAATGCACTTTTTATTTTTGCAATTCTTTGGATTTTTATATTACATCAAGAAAAGGAATATTCACATTACTGAAATCAAAAGCAGTGTTCTTATTTATAACAAATCCCTGTCCACAATATTCTGTACATCTGGATTACAAAAAGTAGTACAAGCTGGAGACTAAGATTGTGTGTACTGGTGGACAAACAAAAAACACGGTCTCTACACCGTCGGCTAGCCCTAGGATCGGTTGTTGCTGGCGGCTCCTCCGCTGCTGGCTCAACTTCACGTTGACTTCGAACATCTTTTTGGTATTTTTGAATTCTCTGATTTTTTTATTGTTTTGTTAGTGTCGCTGGAGATGGATGGCAGCTGGCATGACTCATCCTTCTTCTTCTTCCACACCTGTTCCTATGGCTAGTGCGAATGATGCAGAAGATGATGATTCACCTCTCAAAGCTTTATTCTTTCAATGACTTGCGGCAAATGGAGGAAGAGTCCTACCGCTCCTGAGAGTGACAACATTAGATAAAACAATATTACAATCATCTGACTCTATAGGAACAGACTGGACATCACATTCTACCTGCTCTTTACGCTTAAAATTATTGGGATTCGCTTCAACCTAGGCTGGAATAGGAGTTTTAGTGGTCATCAGGTTATCTAGCTTCTTTGTCATCTCTACATAGGCCTTTCACAAGTTTGGCCAAGCAATCCAGGGTAGGGTTCACTGGAAATACCTCAGAAGTTTCAACATACAAACCAAGTTGTTGCTGATTATTTGGGTGCTGAGGGTGAGACTGCAGATGGTGCTGAGGAGGTGGATGAAGCCGGTACTGTTGTTATGAGGGAGGAGGGTAATGTTGAGGTGGTGGCAGCAAGTACTGGTGGTATGGATGTAGATGGGCGGTACTGCGGCTGTGAATATTGTTGGATTCTGCCACCATTGGTTTTGGTACTATGGAGGCTGGTGATACTGAGGTGGAGGTTGAGAAGATTGTCTATAACGATCACCCTGAGGTTGGTGGTAAGCCATGTTGGCTGGTGGCTAGCCCTGTGAGTGTCCGGTAGGACGAGCTAGCTTTGCATCATTACTCCATACACCGTTGACTTCCTGAATCAATGGTGGTGGTGGGAATGTTGGATCTGAAGGGGTAAGGAAGTCCGACTAGATAAACCACCATATGTTGCTGCGGCGGGCCTTTATTCTATCATTTGGCCTTGAAAACCCTAGCTAATGCATGTAAGTAGCATCAATTTGTCTATAATAGCATTCAATAATTACTGTATTTATGCACATAAATAAGGTCTTAATGCCAAAATTAAAGAATAAAGAGAAGAAAAGAAAAAAGAATAAAATATTGAAAATATGTTATGACCCGAACCCCGAGACCAAGGCTAGAATGGAATTGGTCGACAAGGAATAAAGTAGGGGGAGATAAGGGCCAATAACACAATAAATTCCACATTTATTTATTCATTCATATATGCATTTTTGACACCAATTTTGTATATAATTTTTTATTCATCAAATAAAGAAATTGTGTACATGAAAGTTGTAGATAATAATGTAAATAAAAATACAAAATTGAGTTTGTACAAAATGGTACACAGTGTACATTCTACACACATAATAAAAAGCTAAAATCTCAACTTCACAGACCCATATCTTGCAAATAAAAACTCAAAATTACCTAAAATTGCCTTTAATTGTATATAACTTTTCAAGAGCTATTTAATAAAATTAGTTTCATAATTTTTGAAGTCCATCTGTGAAAGTTAGGTTTTTGGTCCTCATTGTACAGTCTGTTTGATTAAAATATTCATTATATTCATTATTTTTATAAATTTGTATTTTTAGAATTTTGTAAATAATATATATATATTACATGTACACATTGAAATTAAAATCAAACCAAAAAGAATTGATAAAATAAAATAAGTCTATAAACTACATAGACCCAAAATACCTATGTCACCTATGTATATAAATAAAAGGGAACTACATTCTTTAATTATTTTATTCTTTAATATTTTTATATACTATTGTAAATATTATATATAATTTATTAAAAATACAAATCAAAATAAAAACCAATAAAATATATTAAATAAATAAAATGTACATAGAATATAGGCAAAATACCTATAAGTATACCTACATAGACAAATATCCATTTATTTAAAAATTTAAATAAACTCATAAAAATTAAATAAAAACATTTTATACTCACAAAAATAATTTATAAATATATAAAATAATAAAATAAAATATACAAAATAAAATAAAAAAATGCAAAATACATGTAAATACACTTAAAAATACATCATTAAAATAAACCTATAATAAAATACATCAAAAAATTAAATAAAAATCAGAAATAAATACTATATTAATTATTAAACATTTTTTTATTTTTTAAGTAAAATTAAATAACATCGTTTATTATGTTTAAAAATTCGGTCAAAGAAACGTTGATGTGGACCAATCAGAATTCGTTGACTACCCGGTCAACTCTCTGCCCCCCCAGTCGCCTGGGTGTCAGAGGTTGTTGCGGCCCGTCTTCTCCGACTTTCCTCTTCTGATCCTTTGACTCCCTGGCGAAGATTCCTTCATGAAAAAGCTCGACCTATGCTTCAACCTTCACGCCCAGCTACTTGGATCCATCATATGACCAATCGATTCTTCATGGCACCCCGGTCAATAAGGGTGCGCCGCCATGCATATAAATAAAACCCTCGACCTCCTCCTCCAGTTTGGTCTCCCTTCGGTCGTCTTACACCCTTGCTTTGAGTCACCAGAGAGTCCTCGTGACAGGGGGAGTCTTCTGGATGCTTCAGCCGGTCGGAGGAGTTGAGGGAAGCACCCACGACCGCCGCTCGCCGGAGGTCCTGCTCCCCTGGTCGACCACCAGGTATAAGAGCTGCCTTTATCTTGTTTTATAGCTTAGATTTCGTTTGTAGTTTTTAATCTTGCAGTTAGATTAGTCATTAGACCCGTAGGTGCCCGATTAAGGCCAGATCGACGTTTGCCGGAGTTCAGCTCCGGCGACCTCTCTACCCTGATCTACGTGCAACCCGACTCTCGCTTCACCTCCACTTCATTCCCCTACATGTTCTACGCACAAACCACACATCAGATCAACCGGAGCGTCCTTCGCTCTGCGAATCGAGGTCCCACTCCACCGTGTCGCCGGACCTCGCCACCACCATTCATTTCCTATCCTTTGAGCTGTAACCCCTTGGTCGAGGAAGACCCCCTCGAGCCCCTTGTCTTTTGGTGCAGGTCAAGAGCCAAATGGAGCTCCCTGGAGCTCGAATCGATCACCTGCTGCAGGTTCCAGGACCCCCTTGCTTCTCCCGAGCTCGCTGGACCTATCTTGGGGGTCCTGGACCTTCTGGAGTACCTCGGACGCTACGCACCACCTCGCCGGACGTTTAGAGCCCATCGCTATCACCCAAGAGCATCTGGAGGCGGAGAAATCATGGATCGAAGCCAGGGAAGCCAACCATTCTTCCCTGTTCTTCGTGAGCAGCAGCCACCGTCGGATGAAGGAGGCGCGTCCCAGATCTAATCGGGTCGTCCATTCAGCAGTCGCCTCGGCCGTTCGATCAAGCATCAGATGCAATCTTAGCCGAGGATCGTCGAAGGGGTATCGGGCTTCGAGAGCCCACCACGTGGATAAGTGGCGCGTCCATCACCGTCCAATTGCGCGCCTTAGGGGGTAATTTACACTGAGCCCCCTCGCACTTTTTACAATTAGTTTTTAATGCTGTAAATAAATTAGTACATTGTAAAATAATTGTACATTTTGCAAGTAGCCCCTGGGAGTTTTTGTATATGGCATTCTAGTCCAAGCCATGTCACCTCACGTGACCAGTTCACGTGAGGCGCGTGGTATTTTGCACTGATACCCTCGGAGGGTTTGGGTATTTCATTTTGGTCCAAGAACTTCCAGAGCCAGTGTAATATTTTTGTGTATTTTGCATCAAGGCCCCCATATTTCGGGAAATTACATTCATGTCCTCCCCAAGCGCGTGCTAGTCACGCACTGGGTGGATAAATTGTAGGGAGGCCCTTGCGGGTTCCTTTATTTGTATTTGGTCCATTAATTTTTATATACAGTATTATATTTTGTGTGAAAATTACAACATGGCCCCTGAATGTTTACTTAATTGCATTTATAACCCTGTCAGGCCTTGTATTTTTGTATGCTTTGTCTATTTATTCCAGGCACTTATAAAACCCCAAAAATTCCACAAAAATTAATTTAAGCTCCTCTTTAGTTGCACATTTACGCCATATTTTTGCATTACATTTTTGTTGCACTTTTATATTTATTAAAAATTAAAAATATGCATTTCAGCTACTGTTTGCAATAGAAAATACCAAAAAATATTAAAACACCTTGAAAAATTCCAAAAAAATATCTAAGGTCTATTTTATTGTATTTTAGTGTCAGTCCAAAAAGCACTAAAAATTTCAAAACCAAAACCTTAAAAATTAGAAAATACCCAAAAACTTCATAAAAACCTAAAAAATCATAAAAAAGTCCAAAAAACAAAAACTCAAGTTCTGTAGTTTGCCCATTTTATTCTCTTTATTTTAAAATTAATTTGGGAAAATTTTGATAGTGTTTGGTATTTTTCATTCCCATTTTAGTTTCGATCATTAATTAATTCCATGTTTTCTTGTATTTTCACTTTTAAAAATAACAAAAATATTTCAAAAAATCCCCAAAAATCACAAAAATAGTAAAAAATTATAAAAAGACCAAAAATATTTTATTTCCTAATTTTTGACTATTTTCCCCTATTTTCATAAATAGCCTAGTACCTCCTTTCTTATATTAAATATAGATTCCAATATTGAGAAAGAAAATAAAAAAATATAAAATATAAAAATAAAAAAATCAGTAAATTAAAAATCAAAATAAAAAATTAAAAATTAAAATTAAAACAAAAGAAAATATGTATTAATTACCCACAAAAATAGGATTCATTCAAGGATGACTTGGATGTGCATGAACACCATAGGCTACCCAATTTTTATTGCTCTCTGTGGTTCGACCTCTACATGCTTATACACTATGCATTTTATGGTAGAGTTAATAAATGTTAATTCATGGTTTTAGGACTTAATCGGTTTATTCTTTGTTGTGGGTTAATTTCTGATCAACCAGTGTTTTGTGAGCGGTCGCCTCAGCGACACTATCGTCCCCACCTTGTGTGCGGGGCGTATTTTGACCCTCGCAAAATGCTCGTTATCACATTCCTCTTAGCAAAAGTCTATGAAGATGGTGTTGTCGACTGAACAGAACTGATGGTGCTCACCAGCAACTCCAACCGCTTGGTGATCTGATCCAGCTTGTCTAAGTGTTGCGTCCTCTATTCAATCACAGCGAGCTTCTCAACATCATGTGATTGCTTCTTGATAATGTCAACCTTTGAGAGATGGCCCTCAATGATACTAAGGTCGGAGCTCTCATCTCTCTCTACCTCACGAGACGTTGCCATGTGTACTTGTTTCTAAAGGACTCGCGGTTGTCGCTGATATGCACGGGATGAAGAGAGGACGGGCTCTCCTTCGGCCATTTCTTCAAAGAACATCTAATCCATTTCTTCATCCGTGTTAAAATGAGATCCCCCACAAGCTACGTCTACGAACCTTAGCTTTCTATATTCAGGCCCTCTAAAAAGTATTGGACCAGATTGGTCCTCGGTATCTCATGATAGGGGCATTTTTCCTGTAGGTCTGTGAATCACTCCCAGGCTTCATGGATGGTTTCGTGGGCAGCCTGGGAGAAGTTGCTGATCCTGGCTCGCATCTGGTTGAGACGACCAAGAGGGTAGTATTTGTGAAGGAAGGTATATTTCAGTTCCTACCACGTCGTTACAACCTTTCCCAAATGATTGACCAGTATAGGGCCTCGTCTTGCAAACTAATGGGGAAAGCCATCATCTTTACTACATCCAAGGGAACATTGGGGGTAGTGGATAGTTCGACAGATGCGCAAGAATTGTTGCAGGTGAATGTATGGATCCTCGTTGGAGTTCTCGTGGAATGATGGTAGAAGAGCGAGGAACCGATGCTTGAGCTCAAAGTGAGCATGCACCGATGGAATGAGAATCCACTCGGTCATCTGGCTGTCTCCAGGATTGTATGTCTCTTTTAGTGTGGGTTTCTGCCTCTCTAGTTCCAGTTCTTCCTCGTCTGGGTCATCCAGGGGTCTATCTCCTCCTACTACTACTAGTATGTCTCCTCCTCCCGCTAGTCTATTCCATATATCATTCAACATATCATGAAATGCAGTCTGTGCTAGGCATGCTCGGTCAGTTGTTGTTGGAGTATGGCTTGGATGGAAGCCAAGAACTGAGCATTCACGTGGTTCTAATCTGGCATCTGTCCCTGTTCAGGTTGGAGAGGCGGTTGTCCCTTGCCCTTTGCTTGAGGTGCCATCTCTGGGTCTGAATATGAAGAAATGAACTCGATGTTGGGATCCAGGACTGAGTTTGGCTTCTATTTGAAATGTGAAAGTATCCCAATCAGACCAATTGAAATCTAATCACACTGGTTGAAAAAGATGTATACTGAAATTGACTTCCATTTTCAACGACGAGTATGGGACAAAGGCAGTTCTGGTTTATTGAGTGATCAAGGAAATGGGAAGAAGAAGAGGAGTCTAGAGATCGGTCCGCAAGATCTGGGATGAGTTCTCGAGAATCGCCTCAAATTATTGACGATGTCGAGTCTATGGATTCGATGTTGGTGTCGGCGAGGTCCCGACTAAATCATCCATGGATCGCCATCGTAGAGCAAAAAGAGATCAATGGAGGAGGAAAGATACAGTGGTTAACGAGGAATAAAGAGGAGTGTAAAACAACATAAAGGCTCGAACTGAGTGGGGTCAAAAGAAGACACGTATGACAAAATTTGTGTGAATGCGCTAGACTTGATCTTTGAACCTTAATCTAGATCCATACAAACACAATACAAAATTGGGTTCACCAACTCACGCCATGTGAAGCCGTGAAGGATCGATTATTTATTATCTTTTCAGTTTTAGAGTTGGTATTTCAGGCATATATTTTAACAAGTCCTTAGCACGCTAACCCTATATGGGAGAGAGTAGTGCAAGAAAATTATCTCGTACTTGTCCTCCTCCTTTATAACATGTAGTCTACACTTTTTGAGGTCCTTGCAGTCTTTTCTGGATCCCTACTAAGCCAAAGGAATAGAGAGAGGAAGCCGATAGATGAAATCTCTACTTCGGTCCTCGCTCATAATGGAATCACACATGAGCGTGCAAGGACCTACTCAGACGCAAATCGATAAGACAGACACACCCGTGAAGGCATGGCATAAGCTCAGTACATCAGACCATGTCGATGTTCCACACAAGGCGGGGACACCATCACTGACAAGTCCCTACTCGATTGCGTACGATAGAAGCATCATTACTTCGGAAATCTTGGTGATACACAAGGCAGTTACAACTGGATTTTTGGCTCTAATCCTTAACGGGTCGTGCCTCGCTCATGGGAGGGGTTTTGGTCCCCTCCTAGGGTACTTGAAAACAATGAGGGCTTTATGAACCCAAGACAATGAAGGTCCATTACGGATTTTAATTAAGGTTAAAGTTTATTTAGCAGTCCTCTTGTTTTATTTTTTTTTGGTTTTCACTTTTTTTGAATCTTTTTGCATACAAGCACCTAATGTTTTTGTAGATTTTCATTTAAGTCTTATGTGCTCAAAATCAGAGGGAGATAACGAAAAAGCCGTGCAAGTTGATTCGATGATGGAAATCTCACCATTGAACCTAATGGTGCATGCTAGTTAGAGGACTTACAGTGCTTCCCAGTTCTCTCCATGTGGTATGCGAAACATAATTTTTAAACCTATCTACTTTTACAGCGTGCAATCGATAAAATCACCCTAAACAGTAGCTGCTATTAATCGTGAAGAACCATTTGTTAATTATTCAGAAATAAGACCAAGGTCCGGTCTTCGATGCCGATCGGTGCCCGTCACAATGGGTCCTGCAAGCGTTGTATACGACCTCTCTTGGCACACGGTCTCAAGTCCGAATAACTAACCTTTATTAATTTGAATAGATCCAAATGTGAAAGACTATAGGTATGTGCATTCTTATTAGGGGTTGGACCTAATTACCAAGATAAGCAACCTAAGTCTAAGATCTCATGCACACAAAACAAATAAAAAGAGAGGCGAAAAACTCAAAACAGTGGGAAACAAATAAAAGAAGACGGAAAAGCACGAAAAACTACGATGAGGCCCCAAGGTGAACATGGGCACTGGACCTCGTTGTGAAGAATAGTGTCCATGTCTGTATTATTAAAAATTAACAACTCTTTTTCACCAATAAATAAATAAATCTAACTAAATTCTTGCTAAGTAGTTTCTCTTTGCTTTCTTTGTTGCCTCTCCAACTGGCCAAAGGGTGAAGACCAGTCTCCACCAAGCTTGGCTGCATCGGCCTCCTAAGAAGCCATCCTCACGTAGCAGGCCCTCGCAACAAATTCACAAAGAGATATATATTAGAACATATAATCAAATGAAAACATCAAAACATGGATTATGCGCAGATAAAAAATAAATAAATATGCACAAGAATGAATAACAATTAAAGTAATGAATCAATAAATGAACAAGTAAATGTACACCAAAATATGCTACGCTCATTGCTCCCCAGCAACGACGCCATTTTATGAGCGAGATCTGCAAGGGTCGTATGGTTTCAAAAGGCGAAGCCACAGTCGATGCATTGACCTCTCACAAAATCTTGATCAATCAGCAATCAACCCATGAATAAATCAAGCAATGAATAGCACAACATGTGAGTCAAAATTTATTATTCTCTACAAACACAAGGTATAGCAACTAAGCATGAAGAGGTCGAACCACAAAGAGCAAAATAGGTAGCCTATGATTATTCATCAAAGAGTATTACGTCCAAACATGCCATTCATTCTATATTTTGTGTGAGTTTTTAATTATATATATGTTTGATTTTATATTTATGTATTTTCCTTTTTTATATTTTCAAAATTTTATATTTCTTTTTCTTTTTCTTTATATAGGTACATATATTAAATTATATAAGGTTATATATGCCATATAGAATAATATACATATAAACAGTAGTAAAAAGGAGCAAATAAATTGTTTATAAGTTTTACATATTTTCTAGTATTTTTGTGTTTTTTTGGAATTTTTGCACATTTTTGGATTTATAAAATAAAAAAGATCCCAAATCAAGGATTAAATAATAGATCAAAATTGATTTGAATATTAAAGATAGCAAATAAGATCCAAAATTATCCAAATCATTTTTTACAGGTAGATAATTATGTAAATGAAATTATAAAATAAAAAGAAATATTTTGGGTTTTTTTTGTAAAATTTTTATAACTTTTTATTGGATTTTAGAGCTTTTTGATTTTTATGCATTCCCTTTTTCATATAATTAGGGATTTTTCGTCTAGGGTTAAAATATGATAAAATAGATAATGATTTTTTTGGAATTTTCCTAAAAGATTATCTATTTTTTGGTATTTTATAACACAAACATGGACAAAAACATGCTCATTTGAATTTTAATAAATGGTTGGAATGCCAAAAAGCTAAAATAAAATGTGGCATGAAAATATAAGTTAGCAGGCATCTAAACCTATTTTTGCATGATTTTTAGAGCATGGGTGTTATTTTTAATAAATAAAATCCAAGCAACAAAAATACAATTGTTGGTAGGGGCATATATGTAAATAAAATAAAATGAGAAGGCCTCTATGCAAAATTTCCAAAAATATACAAGTATATTACATTTTATCGGACTAATAAATAAATACAAAAAGGTGCAAGGGCATCCTTGCAATTTAGCCACCTCATGTGGCACGACACGTGAGGTGACCTGGCATCGACCTAAGTGCAATATGAAAGAACAACATGGGTCTTCATGCAATTTCACCAAACACAAAATGTATCGAGGCGCGATATGCAATTATCCCATAAGGCGCGGAGACGGACGACTAGATTGGCTTCACT
This sequence comes from Ottelia alismoides, assembly GCA_037367405.1. Classification (NCBI taxonomy): domain Eukaryota; kingdom Viridiplantae; phylum Streptophyta; class Magnoliopsida; order Alismatales; family Hydrocharitaceae; genus Ottelia; species Ottelia alismoides. The sequence continues at coordinate 766,557 of JAZKJV010009410.1, read as the reverse complement.
TATACACGTGTCATCATCCGCGTGGGCGATACCGCTTCGGCCTTGGACAAACAGGATCAGATCGCGGGTGGCAATCAAACGGTCAACGGCGGCTGCATCCAACAGCATCTGGATAATCTGGAGGTGAGGATCGATCCAACGGTTGCAGACTCCCCAGGATAAACAGGGAAGAACATCGCCTGCGTCGAGCTTCGATCGACACTACGGTGCAACTCCGACAGTCTTCATCTACTCCAAGAGCTGCAAAAAGGATCAGGAGGGTCCCTCTATCCGTTGGAAGCTTCAGAATGGCATGAAGGACACCAGAGCTCTCCCCAATGATCGGAGACGAGGAAGAGCTCCAGGTACCTTAGGTGAATCGCAAAGTGGCTCCAGCTACACTTGATGGCTCGTAGGACCTGCAAAAAATGTTCTTAGGTCGAGGGAAAATTGCCTCAACCCTTAGCATGCAAAATGGGCAGTTGGCGGAGCGTGGCGGAGTGGTTGCCGGCAAAGCGGAGGAGGGAAACCTTGATTCGCTACTCGGGCAAGGAGCAGGTTGATCTAAGTGGGGGAAATCGCGGAGCAAGCGATGAGGAAAGTAGGGAGGTGGTCGTGGATGGTCGAAGTACAACAGAGCACCGTGAACCGATCGTCGAAGCTCGAGAGCTCCAGCGAGAGTAATTAATTAATCTAGGCTAAATTATTGATCGAGACTTAAAATTAAAGATAGGAAAACAAATACATGAAGTAAATCTACCTAAAAAGGGAAGAAAAAGCAACTCTTATACCTGACCGGTGAGGGCAGGGATCAGGGCGGCTGGCAAGCACCATAGGTGCACCTCCTCCTCCGCGAGATGCTCTACACCTCAGGGGAACTCCCTCTTTCATAGGGGTACTCTCTAGACCAAGGTGTAGGGGCTCTAAGGCTCGAAACAATGAACAAGTTTGAAGAAGGAGGGGGAGGTGTTATTTATAGATATGGTGGGCATCCTTATTGATGGATGAATCGACAATGATACAAGTTATGTACATGACATCTGTAGCTACGACGTGAATCATGGAGTATCCGGGGCAGATCTTGTGGCATGCTCGAGGGCAATGAAGCAACAGGGTGGTTGGGAATATTTGGAGAAGGCGGGCCGCTCGAGACTTCTGACAGAAGGCAGAAGAAAGACGGGGAGTTGACTGGAGGTCAACGTTCCCTGGTATCCCATTGGTCCACACAAACCATTACAGGACAAAACAGGTCCTTTTACTCGAAATTAATTAATTAAATTAGTAAATGATTTTATTAATTTTTTATTATAAATAGAAAATGTTTATTATTTTATGTAGTATTTTTATTATGATTTTTATTTATTTTTTGATGTTATTTATTATTAGTTAATTTTTAGGGGTATATTTATTTCATCTATGTTTTGGCTATTTTATTTTTATTTTGTATTTTTGATTTTATTGTTTATTTTCTTATTTTATACATTTATAACTTATTTTTAGGTGTATACATATATTTTTATTATATTTTTATGATGTTATTTGTATACTTAAATAAATATGGGTATAAATTCTATAGGTATAGTTATTGTGCATATATCTATGTATTTAGCCATATTATTTACCTTAAAGTATTTCCTTTGGTTTTATTTTGGTTTTAAATAAGCACATATACTATAAACAATATTTACAAAATTATAAAAATATAAGATTGTAAAAATAATAAAGAATAAATAAAATGAATATTTTATTTAGGTATACTGTACAGTAGGGGTTCCAAAGCTTAACTTTCACATCTTAACTCCAAAAAATATGAACACCTCCATTAAATAGTTTATTAAAAGTTATATACAATTAAAAATGATTTTTATATATTTTGGATTTTATTTGATAGTTATGGGTCATGGAGGTTGGGATTTTGGAGTGTATTAGTTTTGTACAAACTCAATTTTGTATTCTTCTAAATATTATTATCTGCAATATTTCATGTACAAAGTTTCTTTATTTTATGAATAAATATTAAAGAATAAAATAGGTTCCAAAAATGCTTTATTGAGTGAATAAAAGAATTGGATTTTTACTATATTTTGGGCCCATATCTCCCCATACTTTATTCCTTGTCGATCAATTTAATCCTTGACTTTGTGTCAATGTTTAGGGTTATAAAATACCTTTGGTATTTTATTCTTTTTATTTTCTTTTCTTTATTCTATAATCTTGGTCTTAAAAATAATATTATTTACACAATAAATGCAATAAATAATGAATGTTATTTTGTACAAATTAATGCTATTTACATGCATTAGCTAGGGTTTTTAAGGCCAAAATGATAGAATAATGGTGATAAAATGGCAATTCATCATATATACAACAATCTGCTTGTACTTAGCATGTGTTATGTCATCATGGCATATAGAGAAAGGAAGACATAGTTCATATTAAGCACAAAGGAGTGCAAAGAATAAGTATAGAAGTCGATAGGCCCCGTATTTAGGCTCTGGTCAAAAGTGTAAAGAAACAAAAAAACGAGTGAGCGGGGGCAGTGAATCAAATAAAAGAAATGATATACTCAATAAGGCACCGACCACACTATAAGGATTTAGTATCCTAAATATGAGAGAGAGAGAGAGAAACTAAGGTTGGGAGGTGTAATGGTCTAAGAACATGTACAAAAAGAATAGATGATCAATCCGGATCATCCGCCTCTCAATAATTATGATCTTTTCAACCTAAGTATAACTTTTGGCAACAGAGAGATGAAGAAGTTGACTAAGGACTATGACACTGAGCACCATGTTGCTAGTCCTTATCACATACAATCTAATGGTATGGCTGAGGTATCGAACCAAGAGATTAAAGAAATTTTACAAAAGCTTGTCCATCCTGATAGAAAGAATTGCTCTCAACTTTTGGAACAAGTTTTATGGGCTTATAGGATGGCTAACAAGACCCCATTGGGCACCTCTCCGTTCAAAATGGTGTTGGGAAAAGCCATACCATTTTTCCGCAGAACTCATTCATAAATCAGAATGGACAATCATAATGGAATTGTCATCAAGGAAAAAGAATAGAGATTTGGATCTAAATGAGCTTATCGAGATCGGAAACCATGCTTATGAGAACAACACAATCTACAAGGATAGAGTACTAAGTGACATGACAAACATATTAGAATCAAGAACTTTGTCCCAGGGTAGAAAGTGTGGTTGTTCAGCACAAGGTTGAAAATTTTCCAAGGAAAGTCGAAATCTAAGTGGACGGGACCATTCACCATTAGGGAAGTGCACGATAATATTAGTGTGGAGATTTCTAAATCAACTGATAGTGTACGAACTCTCTTGATCAATGGATATGTGTTAAAGCACTTCGCAGAAACAAATGAGCAGTTGGTTCAAGTAGAGCAGTTCTCATTAACACGGAGCACAGATGCAGATGAAAGACTAACCCACCTCGTATGAAGCCTTGGTGTAAGCAGACATCCTTCCGTGCAGATAGAAGATTCAACCGATCACTTCTACTCGACCCCCCCACATGTGATTACTCTAAGGTATTTATTATATTTTGTTATCGACAAGAATTATATGCAACAAGTAATTTATAATTTTACGAGAATATGCATGAGCAATTAAGACAAAAATAGTATTTGTTATAACTCTATTTTATTGGAGGACTTGAATATAAAATGTAAACAACAAATAATTTTTTAAATGTGCGCAGGAGGAAAGTGTGAATTTAATGCAAATTCGGCATATGCCCTGGCTAGATTTTGCATGCCTTACATTCTTCAATCTAATCTCTCTCTCTCTCTCTCCCTCTCTTCCATTCAAACAAAAAATTATCATAGTATGCTAGCTTGTCATCAAAAAATTATAAAGTAATCAGCATATAATCGTTTTTTCCAAAATAAGTTACATCACACCAAACCCTTCCAATAACAAACTCAACATTTAAACAACAAAACAAACAAAAGATGGTGGAAGTTTTCAACCCACTCCTTTGCATGAGTTTTTTTGATGGGTATGGACATTTTCAAACGGGGACTTGTGAGTTTAGGCTGACATACTCAGTGCTTAAGCTGGTAGCCGCCGACCGAATCTTTTGAGGAGATATTTCTGCCTCAGCAAGGGCCATCGGCAGAGTGGAGAGAGTGCAAATAATGCGATCGTCGGCCATTCGGCGGGGTGTCCTCCAGGCACTTGCCCCACCCCTGTCTCTATATCCGCATTTAGGTGTCGTGAGCGTCCCCACCGAAGCAGCGGCGGCATCAAGGAACCCTTCCTCCTCCGTCTCTACGTTCCCACGTGGTACCTTCGACTTACCATGGTCCGCCCTCCAGCATCGTGGCGCCAAAATTCTTGGATCCGATGTACTTAATTCAACTCTTTTTTTGTCGATGCCTCTTACTTTTTGATCGACAGTTCCCATCTCTTTTCTCCTATTCTTCCTTCCAGAATTCATATTTCTTCTCTGGTCTTTTTCCTTTCCCATCAGGTTCGTCGTGGTAACATCATTCAAAGAAAAGGTTTGATTTATTGCTTCAAAGCTACTCTTTTACTTATTCTGGGTGCATATTGACGGAGGATGGGTGTTTTTTTTGGTTTCTTCAACTACTTCCATTGGTCGGGTCTCTGCTTGAAGGGCGCGTATTTCAAGTACTTGACATTTTATTATTTGTTTTAGAAGTTCGTTTCAAAATTTTGATCCGTTCTATCTCCTTATGCTCATTGCTTTTGAAACTGAAGGTCCTCGAGGCACAACACACACAGCAAGGGCGAGGTGGTGCGACAATTCAGGTTAATAATTCAAATAAATTACTTAACATATAGGAAAGTAGGATCATTCGAATTTGACGCTTACCAGTTGCCAGTAACATCTATAGCAGTTTTCTTGATATTTCAAGTATGAGAATTTTGTGAATTCATGTAGTTTATATATCAATCTATTGGAAAAAAGATCCTAAGTATGGTAGCCGGGGAAACTTCTTCTTCAGGTACATTGTAGCCATTAGTCTGGGGGAGCATCCTCGCAGAATGCCTATGGCCCACACATGGGTTAGACTCCGACATGCCACCTCAGTAGTGCTCCTCCTCCACTTCGACACAGGAGAAATCCTCGGAACGCGGAAGACAACCATCGCTGCAAGAGCTGGACATAGGAGGAGGATTGCAAGGCAGTCATCGGACCGTCGTGTATTTGCAACCGGAGGAGAAAGACGTGAGCTACAAGATCCATTGGATCTGGTGGAGCCTACTTCATCTGAACCATCCACGCACCATCAAACCCCAACCGTTGGATCTCCTTCCAAACATGAGGCACACCATGGAAGCGTGCCTCTATCTCCACTAGTGATACCACATAGCTTGGATTATTCTTTTGCTAGCTCACCGAGTCGGCATGCCATTGCCATGTGCAGTGCTTCTTAGTCGGCCTGGCCGTTGAAAATTTGAGATTATAAAAAAGATTGATAAAACTTTCATATGTTATATAATTCAATTCGATTTTTTTTGCATTGGTAATAAACCATTTTTATATCATGTATTTTATATTAGTCAAATCAGCTTGACTCAACTAAGTAGGTTGGATCCTTAAAGATTTCAACATATGCTAGTAACATATATTCGAGCTTATAATCGTAATAATCTTGCTAGCCAACTAACTTGTTATAGTCTTAATAATCTTAAAGAAACTCCACACTCAAACTTAGGAATATAATGACTTTAAATAAGATTCGACTTAATATTTGAAAAATAACAATTTCAAAGAAGAATGAACTGTGATGCCCCTAGGATCCGGGTATGCACACACATTCCACATTCGAATACTAACATACACGTAAGCAGGAGAAATGGCACAACACATTGGAATTTAAAACTTTTGCTTCTCATTCAACCTGTTCACATTTCATACATTTCTAATTTCCATTTTCCATTTTCCATCCATGACCACAAAAGTATACATGTATGCATAATATGAACCGTGTTTCAGAATGTTACCTCTGAAAGTTTTGGTTACTATTCATGAATCAGGTCCTCTAACTCCTATGTATCCTACTTAGAAAGCTGACTACAATAGAGAACCTCATCAAAGGAGCTACCATGTTTCTCAACTGCTTTACATCTCGGTTCAGGTTCCAGATCGATCGCTCATTGAACATCAGAGTGATGTCGACCTCCGATTCCTCATAGCTATCATGTGTAGGAGGTTGTAATATATATCCTCAAGTTTGATACATGAAAGATGCCATGTACTCTAAAAAAGCTTGGTGGAAATGTGACTTGGAATTAAAAGGCTAAAAGAATTGAATCAGGCTCTTCTTATGAAGTGGGTCACTTGAATTTGGGGACCTTAGGAAGAGCTATTGACAAGGTTATTCCATGGATTGTTCGGTATCGACATGAGGATGGGGGCTAATTCGAGTGCGGTTTTACATCCGTCGATATTCTAGAGGGGATTTTTCAAAGAAATGGGTACACGATTTCATGAATTTAATGAGTGAATTGGGAGAGGTGAATGGCTCCCCTGTTGGCAGGGATGGATAGCTATGGGATGATGGAAGATTCTCTGTGAAGAAGCCTACAAATATCTTACTACGAACGTTGAGCAGGACGCATACCCATATGGACTTGTATAGTCTTATATGGCGGTGCCCAATTCCCTCGCGAGTGAAGATATTCCTTTGGGAGATGAAGTAGGTAGGTTGACTACTCAGACGCTCAGAGCTGCATGGTTGCCATCGAATGAATCTATATGCTATTTTTGCTGACTCTTTCAGGAAGAAGGGTACCATCTTTTCCTATGGAATCAGGCGATCTTAACTTGGTTGCGGCATGTCAACTCAGATGAGTACCGGACTTCTATTAATTTAGCTTACTTTTCATTTTGTGATGGTTGTTTTAGACCATTTATTCTTGCTTGGGTGACTTGGCTTTTCTGTAATAGGGTTGTTTTCGATTGGAGCATTGTTATGTAGAGAACATGTATTTTAATTTTAGGGTTCTGTATGAGGCTTGGTCCATGTAACTACGTAACTTTTTAAATGAAGTTTGGGTGTGACTCACCTCAAGTTTACACCGTTTTTTCTCTAAAAAAGAGCAGCCACAAAGTTTGAGGTATTGATTTAAGAAAAGAAGAATGAGAGGGAGAGGGTTGGATTGAACAAAAAATGTTGAAAAAGGGATTTTTTTAAATGATAATATTGAAAAAAAGAGGGAAGAAAAGAATTTTTGTTTACCTATTTGTTCCCCCAACTTAGTCAATTTTGCCATGTTTCCGACAAGTATGGGAGTATGAGAGAGTGGAAGAGTAGGTTATATTTTTTAATTCTTCCAACATCATCTTCTGCTTGTGGAGCGCAGAGCGAGATCTCTTCGTGATGTTCTTATATGAGAAAAACTCACTCTTTGAGGTCCCTACTACATGTATGGGAGAGGCTCTTTCTTAGAGTTTCTTTGTAGGAGAGGCCCACTCTCGAGATCTTCGTATGAGAGACAACCACTCTACTTCAGATGTTTGGCATCAAATTCGTATGATCTTCAACTACTGTTTGGGATTGTCTTGGACTTCCGCGCTTATTTTTGAAGTCGAAAAAAGGGGGAAGCACACAACGGTGTATTCCCCGATATATTAATAAAAAAAGAAGGTACTTACAACCTTAAACAGTTACAAAGGCCAAGACTCAAGAGTAAATTTGGAATGGATGCTCTTGATAGAGATTTGGCTTGGCGCTTGGGAGTCATTCCCCCTGGGAAGAGGGCGGGTCAGGTCTTTAAATGAAGATGCTCTCTCTGAATGTAAGGGGGTTGGGCCACCCTGATAAGAGGCTCGGGGTGGTGAACCTGGTGAGGGAGGCTGCTGCGGACATTTTCTTGCTTCAAGAGACGAAGTTGCAGGCCGTGAATGATTCGTTGCGCCGAGAGTTGAGTAGGGGGGTGTCTTCGCGCTAGCTGAGAAAGGGGCGGCATGCGCTTCGGGGGGAATCATGTCTGGATGGCGCGCTGAATCCTTCGAATTGCAGGGGCCCTTGTTCTCTTTGACGGTCAAGCTTCTGCGGAGGGCGGAATGGTGTTCGCTTCTATATCACCAACGTTTATGGCCCGTGTAGGCGAGAGGATGGTAGCTTGGCTGCGGTCCTGCGGATTTGGTGAGTGTCGTGCCTGAGGTGGATGATGCTGTCTGGTGGGTTGGGGGTGACTTGAACGTCACCTTGCTCCCGGGAGACAGGCCGGTGGAGGCCAAGGGTAGAGATCCGGGATCTGATGAGCTCATGCAAGTGGTCAATTCGCTGGGGTTGTCTATCGTGGACGCGACCGGGTGTAAATTCACTTGGAGGAATGCGAGATCCAGGTCTAGACTTGACAGGTTTCTCATGTCCGTCGAGGCTGGGGAGACGTTCCCGCTGGCGAGGGCTTGGGCTCTTCCGAGAACGCTATCTGACCACACTCCCATTCTCTGGAGGTCTAGGGAGGGCAGGCCGGGTCGTTTTTTTTCTTTCGATTCGAGAAGAAGTGGTTGCTGGAGGAGGGCTTCCGTGAGTTGATTGTTGAACACTGGCGGGGATTTGTGGGGGAGGGGTCAGCGGTGTCGCATTTCACAGCTAGGTTGGACTCCCTAAGGCAGTTGCTCTTGTCGTATGGTAAGGAGGCTGCTAGGCGGCGGAGGGCGGTTAGGGCTGAGGCGGGGATAAGCAGGTTAGATGGGCTCGATGATGAGCGAGGGTTGACGGAGGCGGATGTGGAGGAGAGGGCAGCGTGGCTGGAGGCTATCTACCTGGAGGACAGTAAAGATGAAGTTCACTGGCGGCAGAGATCGAGACAGAAGTGGCTAAGGGAAGGAGATGCAAACACACGTTTTTTCCATTCCGTAGCATCTGGGAGAAGGAGGCGGAGCTTCTTGCACGAGGTGGAGGTGGGAGGGCGCATAGTGGCGGGCGATAGGAACATCGGTGCCGCTTTGCGGGAGCACTTTGTGAGCGCTTCGAGGAGGGCGAGGGACGACAGTGGTTGGACGGGCCTGGGTGCCGGTTCTTTGTGTGGAACTCAGGTAGATTCGTTGGTGGCTGCTTTCTCAGAGGAGGAGGTCCACAGAGCTGTTTGGGATCTGAATGGGGATGGGGCTCCTGGCCTCGATGGCTTCTCCATATCGTTTTACAGGGAGTTCTGGGAGCTGCTGAAGGGGGATATTTTGGAGGTCTTGGACGAGTTCAGGAGTGCCAACAGGGGGTTTTGAGAAAATTAACAGGGCCTTGATATTTCTACTGCCAAATAAAGACAATCCTGTGGGGGTTGGGGATTTCAGGCCTATTTCTATATCTAATGGCATTTATCTCATCGTTGCCAAGGTGCTGGCAAGCATGCTTAGAGCAGTCATGGCTTCAGTAGTCTTACCCTCTCAATCTGCATTTATTTCGGGTCGATGTATGGTGGATGGGGTTGTTGCTGCGTCTGAAGCTTGTCTTGAGTGGAAGAGGTCCGCTAAGAAAGGGACCATTTGGAAGATAGACTACGCCAAGGCCTACGATTGTGTTAGTTGGAAGTTCCTTTGGGTATCAATGCAGAGAAGGGGATTTCTAGATCAGTGGATTAGTTGGATCAAGAGATGTGTCACTACTACCTCGTGCTCTGTCTTGGTCAACGGTAGGTCGGAGGGCGGTTGGTTCCAACCGCAGAGGGGGGTTCGTCAAGGTTGCCCCCTAGCTCCCTTGTTGTTTGTGCTGGTGGCGGACTGTCTCGCCGTTCTTTTGCAGCGGGCATTTGAAGAAAGGTGGTGTGAGGGCTTCAGGTTGGGGGACATCTCCATTCCGGTTCTGCAATATGCGGATGACACGCTGGTCTTTCTGGGAGGGACGGAGGAGCAGAATCACAATGCAACAACTTTAGTTGACTTGTTCGGGTGCTTGTCTGGTTTGAAGATTAACAGACAGAAGTCGGTCCTGGTTCCCCTGGCGATGGACGAAGGGGAGGGCTGCAGGCTTGCGGAGTGGGCGGGTTGTCCTCGGGGTCAGTTGCCGATTACCTATTTGGGGTTGCCTTTGGTTGCGGGCAGATTGAGGAAGTCTGATTGGGATTGCGTTTTGCGGAGGATGGAGGAGCGGTTGGAGGGGTGGAAGGCTATCATCACTTTGTCCAAGGGGGTGAAACTTATCCTTCTGAAGCACGTTCTGTCAGCCATTCCGGTCTTTTTCTACTCTACGAGACTGATGCCTGTTGGGGTGAGAAGGAAGGTGGAGGTTATGATGAGAGCCTTCTTCTGGTCGGGTGGGAGGGAAACGGGAAGAGGTCTCCACCTAGTCGCTTGGAAAGATGTAGCTGTACCCGTTTCGGAGGGGGGGCTTGGTATTCGAGATGTGGAGCTGATGAATAGAGCTTTGATTGCTAAGTGGGTGGTGCGGATCTGGGGCACCTCCGACTCGCTGGTCTTGCGGCTGCTGAGGACGATTTATGGTGTCTGTGGGGAGTTGGTGGCGGCGAGGGTGCGTCATGAGTCACCTTTGTGGAAGGGGATCCGTGCTGTGCTTCCGGGGTTCGGGCAATTTCTCTGCCCGAAGTTGGGGAATGGGCGCCAGTTCCGTTTCTGGCTAGATTACTGGACGGGGGACGGGGTGCTGGCTATTCGGTTTCCTCGGCTGGTGGCGTTGGCTGCTGACAGAGGGGCGCGTGTGCAAGAGGTGGTTGATTCGGGGTTGCGGGCTCCGCGGTTTCATTCCGATCTCTCGGATTAGAGGTTGGGGGATTTTTTGCGTCTGCTTTCTGAGATTCCCTCGGTTGGGGAGTTGACAGGTGACCCGGACCATTTCATTTGGACGGATGGCAATTTCTCGGTGAAGATGGCGTATGGGAAGCTGAGTGTTGGAGAAGTGATATTTGATGAAGACCTGCGCGTGGATATGAAAGTGATTTGGGCGGCCAAGATTCCGACTCGTGTTAAGGTGTTCCTTTGTTGCCTAAGGAGGAACCGTCTCTGCGATAAGGTGAGGAGAGGGAGGATGTTGGGTGTGACGGATCTACAATGTGAGAGATGCGAGGAGGTGGAAGACTTGAACCACATTTTCTTCGGGTGCAGAACGTCGGCGCAGGTTTGGGAGGCTTTGGGGATCCCTTGGGTCCAGTCTTCTGGTCTGGATCTTTTTTGGAGATCCATTCGATCGGTGGGGCTTGGCTCCTCCGGGGATGTCTCCAAGCCCTTCGCTGTGTTATGGGCTATCTGGTTGGGCAGGAATGGCCGTATCTTCAAGGGGCAGCGGTTCTATTGGGAAAATGTCATTGCTCACTGTAATGCTGTGTACAATTTCTGGATTTCTAACTGATGTACTCTTTCGTTATTTAATGAATATTTTGGTGTGGTGACTCCCGACTTGGGAGGGTTCCCCTTTATTTCTACTAAAAAATTGGAATAGATGCAGACATTCTCACGGTAAAATTTTTGCCCCGAAAAAAGAAGAGCATTTCTAGCAAGCCAGATGGACCACAAAAATGCCAGGGTTGCAAGTAAGACCTTCCTCGGACATTGCTGAGGAGTCAGTAGGGAGTCCCAAAATGACTCAAGGTTTCGAACACAAACCTAGCTCAAGTCTGACTCGGCCCAAAGAGGTGACGTGCAGGGGTAGCTGAGAAAAGGTGATCCACTGATTCAATCCCACTTCTACAGAGACTGCATCCGTCTGAGATCACCCCCCCAAAGCCAATCTTCTCGGGTAGCCCCAGTGTCCAGATAAAGCTGCAATCTCTAACCATGATGTCTGTTCTCGAGGGAGGACTACAAATCACCCCATAGGTCTTCTTGACGGAAAAAGGACTCCTGCGCCATACCCAGTGGTCACACACATCAGAGGCCCCCCAGAATGCTTCAAAGAGCCCAGCAGGAGAAGGAACTCTTCTAGACGCTGATCAGAAAAATTTGCAGAAAATAAGGCCAGCAATCAACAACCTTTACATGACTATCCACGGCCAACGCAAAAAGGTGTGGGAAGAGACCGCAAAGCGGTCCCTCTCTAGTCCAATCATCCATCCATAAAGCAAAAGACTCACCATTTCCCAACGTGGGGCGAAAATGATCATGGTACCACTACAAAACATTCAAAATCCCTTTCCAGAAGGCAGACGGTTGCACGCCTACCACAGAGGTCTGTAACGATTGGCGAGTGATGGCGTAGATGTGCCTGACGAGACTACAACAGAAATCTTCATCTCTCCCCCAAAGCCTACTCACCCATTTCAAAAGCAGGGACTCGTTCATCGCATCCAAACGCTTGACCCCAGACCACCATCCGCCTTAGTAAGAGTAACAGTCTCCCAGTCCACAAGGTGTATCCCCTTCACATCCAAACCAGGTTTGCACCATAAGAATCTGCGCATGAGCCTCTCGAGGCTCTTCCTGATCCCATCGGGCATAAGGCGAAACGACATGAAGAAAATAGGGATAACAGAGAGGACCGCCTTCACAAGCACCAGACGGTCACCTTTAGCGAGGTTAGACACCTTCCAACTTGTTGATTTCCTCTCCAGTTTCTCAATGACTGATAACCAGTCCGCTAGCTTTAGTCTGCCAAACGAAAGAGGGATTCCCAGATACCGGATAGGGAGGGAACCCACCTCTCAACACTATAAAGCCTCATCTCCTCCGAGAGCGCTAACGGGGTCACCGTAGATTTACCATGATTCACAGTCAGAATAGACATCTCCCCAAAAAATTCTAGCATGACTGCCATATCATTGGCTTCCTCTTCCCCACCCTCAATGAAGAAAATTGTGTCATCCACATACTGAAGAAGCGGAACAACAATACCATCAAGTGAGAAACCTTTCATTAACCCTGACTCCTGGACCTGGTCAACCATGCATGCCAGAACATTAGAAACGATGACAAACAATAATGGCGCAAGAGGGCAACCCTGCCTAACACCCCTCTGCGGCTAAAAAAAACCGTGCTCCGTGCGACCATTCACAAGTACCGCCATAGAAGCAGTGGTGATGCAACGCTTCATCCATGATACCCAAATCTCTGGGAAACCCCTCCTGTGCAAAGATAACCACAGAAACCACCAGTCCAGCATGTCATAAGCTTTGGCAAAATCCACTTTCCACAGCATTGCGTTCGTCTTCCTTCTCTTCCAATCTGCAACGAGCTCCGAGGCCATGACCAGGCTGGCCGAGATCTGTTCCCGAAATAAAGGCCGACTAAAAAGGAGAGATAATTTGTTCGAGTACTCTGCTTAGTCCTACATCAAGCACTTTTGCCACAATCAGGTAGATAGCATTGGAAAGGGCCTATCGGTCTGAAGTCCTCAATTTTTTCGGCCGCCTCTCGCTTGGGTAGAAGGAAAATAAGAGCCTTGTTTAGTTTTTCGAAACTGACGTTTCATCGGCAACATTCCTCTACAACCTGCAACACCACAAAATCGACAAGATCCCAAAACTCCCTATAAAATAGACCGGGAAGCCATTTGGTCCCATCAAACCATCAACGTTGAGGTTCCACACAACAGCCTTCAACTTCTCCATAGTTACCTGCTAGATAAGGCTACCGGCATGAGCATCCGAAAGTCTCGAGGCACCAGGAGTAACCCACCTCCATGGCCTAAACGAAGCCCTCCTCGAGAAACAAAAGAAATGATTTGCAATTGCCGACCCATCTCTCTGTCGCCCTCGACTCAGACATCATCAATGACCACGGAACGAATAAAGTTGGTACGGTGCCTGCCACTAGCCACTCTGTGAAAGAAAAAGTGTTCGCGTCCCCCTCCTTGAGCCAAATGTATCTGGATCTTTGCTTCCATTCCGCCACCCGCTTCATGTCCTCATCCAAGATCCTCCACTGAGCTTCCGCTCTTTGAAGCAACTCAAAGTCAGGCAAAGTCCTGTCATCCTCCAAGCCATCAAGCCTAGCAACCTCAAGCTCTGCCTCCATCCTGCTAGCATGCCAAGCCTCTCTAAACTGATTCTTGAAAGCACAAAGTCTAACACGTAGAGATGTCAGCTTCTGGACAAATCTCGCCGCGGCGGAACCCGCCACGCTCATAGAGGACCAATGAGAAGAGACCAAATCTCGAAAAGAGCCCTCCAAGAGCCAATCCTTTTCAAACCTGAAAAAGCCCCTAGGCGGGGAAAAATCATCCGAGTCCCACAAAATCAGCGTATGATCCGATCTCGTTTTCGGTCTGCTCGAAGCAACATACATCGGAAATAACTCCAGTAACTCCGCAGAAGCCATAAAATGGTCGATATGAGAACAAGAGTCAGAATTTCTCCACGTGTACTTCGTGCCAGCAGCGTCCATCACCTCCAGCCCAAGTCATCAGTAAGTTCCAAGAAATCCACATACCCTAGATCCTGACCGCCACGCAAACGCGGCCGACCTGAAGAAAACAGAGAGACATTAAAGTCTCCACTTACTAACAAGCACACCCCGGAATCATGGATCTTGCTGCCCTCAGATTAGCCTAAAGTTCCTGACGAGAAGCGTGTTGACATGACCCATAAATACAAGAAAGAGCAAACTGCGCACTCGAGCGAGTGCACTCCAGAAGCACCGAGAGTACATGAGTACCCCTGTGATCTGCACGGAAAGTGAATAAAGAGCCCTTCCACGCCACCAACAGACCACCAACAGAACCAGAGGCATCAAGCGTACGGAAATCAGAAAGATGACTTTGATCAAAAGACTTCCAAAGATCACCCGAACAAGAACCCAATTTCGTCTCCTGCAGGAAAATCACATCACAACACCACTCCGAGAACCTCGATCCCAGAGTCCTCTTCTCCGGGTCTCCAGAGACCCATAACGTTCCAGGAGAGTATCTTCATTCAGAGCCCATGGAGGAACCCCCTAGGTAGATCACTCTTGCTAAACCAGCAACCTGCGACTTGCACTCAGAGAGCAGGGGAAAATCATCACGGTGCGCTTTACAACTCCGCCTCCTTCTGTTTCTCTTGCCCGCCCTTTTATCCGCACAAGGTGCCGAAATAGGTTCCAATCTCAGGGCTTCAGCCCCGATACAGTCAATCAACGAGTCAAAAGAAGCAGTAATACATGCCGAAGAATAAAAAAAATCCGTCGTAGACCCTGGTGGCTCCAATATCAGAGAGTGGGTCACCGTCGAGAGTTGATGCAGTGCAGGAACTTCCACTCTCTTCTAGTTGGGCCGCCCAAGGCCACTAGACTTACTACAGCATGCACCAGAAGCAAGCAGACCCCCTGAAGAGTGGCCCAAGAAACCACAACACCGATTCGAGGAGCGAAACAGGAACCGAGATGGGTCGAAGGAGCTAAACAAGTACCGAGTCGGGTCGAAGGAGAAACACAACACGACTCTGGAAGCAGGACTCGAGATGGTTATTCGGATCCCAAACGGGCCCGCCTCACTCCTCGAGCGAAATAAACCGAAAGCAGAAAACTGGAAAGGATCCGCTTCAAGTTGCCCGAATTCGGAGGCGTGGTGATTCGAAAGAAGCATCCCAAAGGCTGTATCTTCCTCGGTAGAAGCCCAAACAACAACATTGGAAGCCGAAACGAGCGCTTCCTGAATAGGCGCCTCGAAATCCGGGCCATCCAACACAGAAAAGTGATGGCGCGATACCTCGTCTGAGGAGAAGGTTGCGCCGCTATCCTCCGCCCCACGCGGCGGGACATTGCTGAGTAGTCAGTAGGGAGTCCCAAAATGACTCAAGGTTTCGAACACAAACCTAGCTCAAGTCTGACTTGGCCCAAAGAGGTGACGTGCAGGGGTAGCTGAAAAAAGGTGATCCACTGATTCAATCCCACTTCTACAGAGACTGCATCCGTCCGAGATCACCCCCCCCAAAGCCAATCTTCTCGGGTAGCCCCAGTGTCTAGATAAAGCTGCAATCTCTAACCATGATGTCTGTTCTCGAGGGAGGAGGACTACAAATCACCCCATAGGTCTTCTTGACGGAAAAAGGACTCCTGCGCCATACCCAGTGGTCACACACATCAGAGCCCCCCCCCAGAAAGCTTCAAAGAGCCCAACAGGAGAAGGAACTCTTATAGAAGCTGATCAGAAAAATTTGCAGAAAATAAGGCCAGCAATCAACAACCTTTACATGACTATCCACGGCCAACGCTAAAAGGCGTGGGAAGAGACCGCAAAGCGGTCCCTCTCTAGTCCAGTCATCCATCCAGAAAGCAAAAGACTCACCATTTCCCAGCGTGGGGCGAAAATGATCATGGTACCGCTACAAAACATTCACAATCCCTTTCCAGAAGGCAGACGGCTGCACGCCTACCACAGAGGTCTGTAACGATTGACGAGTGATGGCGTAGATGTGCCTGACGAGACTACAACAGAAATCTTCATCTCTCCCCCAAAGCCTACTCACCCATTTCAAAAATAGGGACTCGTTCATCGCATCCAAACGCTTGACCCCAGACCACCATCCGCCTTAGTAAGAGTAACAATCTCCCAGTCCACAAGGTGTATCCCCTTCCCATCCAAACCAGGTTTGCACCATAAGAATCTGCGCATGAGCCTTTCGAGGCGCTTCCTGATCCCATCGGGCATTAAGGCGAGACGACATGAAGAAAATAGGGATTTCAGAGAGGACCGTCTTCACAAGCACCAGACAGCCACCTTTAGCGAGGTTAGACACCTTCCAACTTGTTGATTTCCTCTCCAGTTTCTCAATGACTGATAACCAGTCCGCTAGCTTTAGTCTGCCAAATGAAAGAGGGATTCCCAGATACCAGATAGGGAGGGAACCCACCTCTCAACACTATAAAGCCTCATCTCCTCCTCTGAGAGCGCAACGGGGTCACCGTAGATTTACCATGATTCACAGTCAGAATAGACATCTCCCCAAAAAATTCTAGCATGACTGCCATATCATTGGCTTCCTCTTTCCCACCCTCAATGAAGAAAATTGTGTCATCCACATACTGAAGAAGCGGAACAACAATACCATCAAGTGAGAAACCTTTCGTTAACCCTGACTCCTGGACCTGGTCAACCATGCATGCTAGAACATTAGAAACGATGACAAACAATAATGGCGCAAGAGGGCAACCCTGCCTAACACCCCCCTGCAGCTAAAAAAAACCGCCCTTCGTACGACCATTCACAAGTACCGCCATAGAAGCAGTGGTGATGCAACGCTTCATCCATGATACCCAAATCTCCGGGAAACCCCTCCTGTGCAAAGATAACCACAGAAACCGCCAGTCCAGCATGTCATAAGCTTTGGCAAAATCCACTTTCCACAGCATTGCGTTCGTCTTCCTTCTCTTCCAATCTGCAACGAGCTCCAAGGCCATGACCGGGCTGTCCGAGATCTGTCTTCCCGAAATAAAGGCCGACTAAAAAGGAGAGATAATGTGTTTGAGTACTCTGCTCAGTCCTACATCAAGCACTTTTTCCACAATCAGGTAGATAGCATTGGAAAGGGTCAATCAGTCTGAAGTCCTCAATTTTTTCGGCTGCCTCTCGCTTGGGTAGAAGGAAAATAAGAGCCTTGTTTAGTTTTTTGAAACTGACGTTTCATCGGCAACATTTCTCTACAACCTGCAACACCACAAAACCGACAAGATCCCAAAACTCCCTTTAAAATAGACCGGGAAGCCATTTGGTTCCATCGAACCATCAACATTGAGGCTCCACATAGCAACCTTCAACTTCTCCATAGTTACCTGCTAGATAAGGCTACCGGCATGAGCATCCGAAAGTCTCGAGGCACCAGAAGCAACCCACCTCCATAGCCTAAACGAAGCCCTCCTCGAGAAACGAAAGAAATGATTTGCAATTGCCGACCCATCTCTCTGTCGCCCTCGACTCAGACATCATCAATGACCATGGAACGAATAAAGTTTCCACGGTGCCTGCCACTAGCCACTCTGTGAAAGAAAGAAGTGTTCGCGTCCCCCTTCTTGAGCCAAATGTATCTGGATCTTTGCTTCCATTCCGCCACCCGCTTCTTGTCCTCATCCAAGATCCTCCACTGAGTTTCCGCTCTTTGAAGCCACTCAAAGTCAGATAGAGTCCTGTCATCCTCCAAGCCGTTAAGCCTAGCAACCTCAAGCTCTGCCTCCATCCTGCTAGCATGCCAAGCCTCTCTAGACCGATTCTTGAAAGCACAATGTCTAACACGTAGAGAGGTCAGCTTTTGGACAAATCTCGCCGCGGCGGAACCCGCCACGCTTATAGAGGACCAATGAGAAGAGACCAAATCTCGAAAAGAGTCCTCCAGGAGCCAATCCTTTTCAAACCTGAAAAAGCCCCTAGGCGGGGAAAAATCATCCGAGTCCCACAAAATCAGCGTATGATCCGATCTCGTTCTCGGTCTGCTCGAAGCAACATACATCGGAAATAACTCCAGTAACTCTGCAGAAGCCAGAATATGGTCGATATGAGAACAAGAGCCAGAATTTCTCCATGTGTACTTCGTGCCAGCAGCGTCCATCACCTCCAGCCCCAAGTCATCAGTAAGTTCCAAGAAATCCACAGACCCTAGATCTTGACCGCCACGCAAACGCGACCGATATGAAGAAAACAGTGAGACATTAAAGTCTCCACCTACTAACAAGCACACCCCGGAATCATGGATCTTGCTGCCCTCAGATTAGCCTAAAGTTCCTGACGAGAAGCGTGTTGACATGACCCATAAATACAAGAAAGAGCAAACTGCGCACTCGAGCGAGTGCACTCTAGAAGCACCGAGAGTACATGAGTACCCCTGTGATTTGCACGGAAAGTGAATAAAGAGCCCTTCCACGCCACCAACAGACCACCAACAGAACCAGAGGCATCAAGCGTACGGAAATCAGAAAGTTGACTTTGATCAAAAGACTTCCAAAGATCACCCGAACAGGAACCCAATTTCGCCTCCTGCAGGAAAATCACATCACAACACCACTCCTAGAACCTCGATCCCAGAGTCCTCTTCTCCGGGTCTCCAGAGACCCATAACGTTCCAGGAGAGTATCTTCATTCAGAGCCCATGGAGGAACCCCCTAGGTAGATTACTCGTGCTAAACCAGCAACCTGTGACTTGCGCTCAGAGAGCAGGGGAAAATCATCACGGTGCGCTTTACAACTCCACCTCCTTCTGTATCTCTTGCCCGCCCTTTTATCCACACAAGGAGCCGAAATAGGTTCCAGTCTCAGGGTTTCAGCCCCGATACAGTCAATCAGCGAGTCAAAAGAAGCAGAAGTACGTGCTGAAGAATCAGAAAAAATCCGTCGTAGACCCTGGTGGCTCCAGTAGCAGAGAGTGGGTCACCGTCGAGAGTTGATGCAGTGCAGGAGCTTCCATTCTCTTCTAGTTGGGCCGCCCAAGGCCACTAGACTTACTCCAGCATGCACCGGAAAGCAAGCAGACCCACTGAAGAGTGGCCCAAGAAACCGCAACACCGATTCGAGGAGCGAAACAGGAACCGAGATGGGTCAAAGGAGCTAAACAAGTACCGAGTCGGGTCGAAGGAGAAGCACAACACGACTCTGGAAGCAGGACTCGAGATGGTTATTCGGATCCCAAACGGGCCCGCCTCACTCCTCGAGCGAAATAAACCGAAAGCAGAAAATCGGAAAGGATCCGCTTTAAGTTGCCCGAATTTGGAGGCGTGGTGATTCGAAAGAAGCATCCCAAAGGCTGTATCTTCTTCGGTAGAAGCCCAAACAACAAGATTGGAAGCCGAAACGAGCGCTTCCTGAATTGGCGCCTTGAAATCCGGGCCATCCAATACAGAAAAGTGATGGCACGATACCTCGTCTGAGGAGAAGGTTGCGCCGCTATCCTCCGCCCCACGCGGCGGCGACGGTGTAGGCGAAAAGGACATCCTTAGCCCAAACGTGAACTGCCACACTAGCAAAGTCGCATCAGCCTCCAAAGGTGTAGCATCAAGGCACTCCGTAAGGAGCAAAGTGGCCCTAGGATCTTCTGCCAGCAAGCGGCCATCGACCAGAATATGGACAACCTTTCTAAGGTGTGAAAGCGACGTCTTCAAGCATGGCAGCGACCGAGAAAGGAGAGGGACTCCTAGCACGCGAGCCACCTGCTTAAGAAGAACCTCCTCAAAGCCATCTGCGAACCGCAGGAGTCTCCAAACGATCTCACTGTTCAGGGACGTATAAAGAAGAGTCTGCATCTGAGGTTTAGAAAGGCCATGAGCACAACAATGTTGAGAGCCCGACTCAACCACATTACCTGAAAAGGCCTCTCCAAACAAGCAGGATAGGTCCTCCCAGATTGACGACACCAAGAGCGCCTCTTCTGACCACAAACTAACCAATAAGCCCTCATTCCCCTGCAATGAGGAACCCCTAGCCAACTCCGCGTAGGAATGTAACCGACGAGTTAACCCCCCTGCCAAATGTCGAATACACGATAGGGGCCGTCACCGGAGAAAGATCGATCCACTGGACGACTTGCGAGACTAGGACCCAAGGAACAAGTGTTCCTCCGGTGGCCCTCTCGGCCACACAAAAACAACGGGGAGGGGCGGACATGACGATGCCTGATGCCCCCTCTCGCCACAGCTGAAGAATCACCTGCCCTTCTTTCTGTGGGAGACCGCTACCCAGGCCCTTACAGACCCCTCTTCTTCCAAAATCATGCGTCTAGGCGAGAGCAGCCTCCTCCGCCAAACCTTATGACCTTCCACGATCACCCTCCGTGTTTTTTCCCAACTCCGCCTCCCCACCCCACCTCTCCAAGTCTCCATACAAAAAAATGCTCGTCAAAATGAGGGCTCATTACAATCTTTCGGACTTCCACGCTTGTCAATTCAATGCATGAAGATCTACACTCCGACCCAACGATTGCTACCAATTATTTTCATTGATTAACTACTCAAGGCACACGTCTCCTCCTAGTACAACTTCCTCTGCGCGTGTCTCCTCCACAAGGACTACTTCAAGTGGATCTCCTCCTAGCTCATTTAGAGATGTATCGAGTGAAGCGAGTTGAATATTTTCTATTGTAATAAGCTGTAACTTTCTCAAATCCAGCTTAAGGGGGAGTGTTAGAGTATGTATACGATAGGTATTAGATTTCTCCAAGATCCAATTGCATTACTCTCTTTAGTCCCATTGGTCGGATTCTACATTGTTGGTGGGGCTATATAAAAAGGCTCACATTCCTTATACTCTTTGAGAAACTTAATTAGTATTCAACAGTTAGTGGCTTTCTCTTGTGGTTTCATCCCGCTCCTTAGGGAGTAGAGCTCCACATAAAATCAAGTTTGTTCTTTCTTTTAATTTATATTTTATTTTTTCAACAATTATGAGGCACTTCTCATGTTTCTTCTGGTAAGGTCACTGACATCTTCAACAAGTCATTCCTTTCTATATTGCTTTACTATTTTAGTTCTCAATGTAATTTTCCCTTTAATCTTCTTTATATAAGAGATCATTGGGATGCGGGTTAAATAATATATTTGATCCGATTTTTCTACACTTATAATAATAGTAATAATAAAATTCTATTTATACTTGGATTGCAAACTTCAACCTATTATGTCTATATATAAATTCTTAGTAGGTATGTGTTCACATAGAATGGAGTGGCATGTATCCTGACTTGGAATGGTTGAATAGCTACTAGTTATTGAACGGTGAGGCCAAAGTTGTTTCTCCACGTTGTGGATTAACTAAGAGAAGTCCGTGTTGTATTTTTTGGTATGTACGAGGAGGCATGGGATTGTTGACATGAAATGGGTCGCCTCAGCAATACCTTCCTTTACAATATATGGGTTGCCTTTAGCTAGGGGAATGCTTAATCGGAAGGATTGGCGACATTTGTTAGAAAAAGATGGAGCATCTGTTGGTTGGACGATGGGGGGCGGGAGCGTGGTTGAAATTAGTTCTGCCAACCAAAGTATTTTACTTATTTCACATAGGTTATTTATTTGAAGGTTGGAGGGCACAATGCTGTAGGGTTGTCTATCCAACCCAATGAGTTGAGTCGACCCCAACTCGGGCTTGAACTCGATAAGAAAACCTGGCTTTAAGTTTGGACTCAATAAGGTTCGAGCCCTAGAATGTTGGCTTGGACTCAAAGTCGTCGAGTTCGAGCTGGCTCACGAGATTCTTAACGAGCCAAGTTGAGTTCGAGCCCTAGAATACCTATCCACTTGTAGGAACTAATATCTCTATATGCAGTTCATAAAAACATCTATAAACTATAAAAACATGTTAATATAAGGTTTAACATGCGGGCCCCACTCGAGCTCGACTCAACTCATGTGAGTATATCGAGTTATTGAGTTGAGCACAACCCAACTTGAGATCGACTCGATAACCTTAACGAGCCACATATCCAACTCGAGCTCGGACTCGTGAAGTTTTCCAGTCGGGCTCACAAGCTCTTAACGAGCTGAGATCGAGCTTTCCCGATAGCCCTAACGATGCATATATTCTTCTTGGGGTGAAGGTTGGGGGCTCTCATGCTTTGGGAGATAAATGAAGGGCTTAGTTGAAGTGGGTGGTTCGGATATGGGGTTCTAAGAGTGCATGTTTTGTAGATTGTTTAGAAGTATTTATGGTTTTCCTACTAGGTTTAATGTTATGGTTGAGAGCGTGAGATCCTTTTCCACCTTTTGGAGGGGTACTTTCTCTGTCCTTCAGATGCTTTTTGTTGCACCCAGTGCTTTGTGTTGGTTTATCCTTCAGGTTTTGGAAGGATGATGATGAAGAGGGGTGCTCTCGATGTTCGCTTTCCACATCTTCTATGGATGAGGATAGGGAACTACTATGCAATATATTGGTGTGACTCTGAGACATGGTTTCTTGCCTTCTCTTTTAAGATCTCTAAGCAATGACTTTCTAATTACATGAGAACGACAAAGGGATTGAGATCGATGGATAGCCCATCTCCTGATCTTAGAGGCTGCTAAATCACGTTGTGGGGGGGGGGGGTAGGTTTCTCTATTTAAAAGCCATATAGGATGCTTTCTTTTCTTCATACTTAGAGCGACAAGTGTCTCTCTAGACCTGCATGCTTATATGGAGACTGGAACTCAAGGGTCCTTCTGAGAGTGAAGATCTTCACGTGGCTACTACAAAGATCTAGGGTGTTGATGAAGGTGCTTAGGGTAGGTTTTCTCTACCGTTGATATTAGTTGTATCTGTTATAGCGAGGGGGGGGAGGTTGGGTTGGGATGAGGGATGCTTATCATCTCCTTTTCTCATGCTATTTTTCTTAGGTTGTTTGGAGAGAGATGGACTGGGTAGATACATCTAGCATTGATGCCTTCTGTGTGTCTTTCTCTGGCGCAACCTTTCAGTCGAGGGGGAGAGAACATGGTTTTTCTCTTTTTATGGGCTTCGTAGTTGGTTAGGAATGTTGTGGTCTTCTAGGGAGAATGGTTATATGTGGAGGACATTTAGGCCTACAGAATAGTTTTATTTGATTCCTGGTGAGTGTATCAATAATTATGATTAATATGTTCTACATGTAACCACCCACCTAGAGTATTTATCCATCCCATCCTTAAAAAAGCTACTCATTTTCATGATTTTTTTAGAAGCCTAAGGCAGTTGCTCTTGTCATATGGTAAGGAGGCTAAGGCAGTTGCTCTTGTCGTATGGTAAGGAGGCTGCTAGGAGGTGGAGGGCGGTTAGGGCTGAGGCGGGGATAAACAGGTTAGATGGGCTCGATGATGAGCGGGGGTTGACGGAGGCGGAGGTGGAGGAGAGGGCAGCGTGGCTGGAGGCTATCTACCTGGAGGACAGGAAAGATGAAGTTTACTGGCGACAGAGATCGAGACAGAAGTGGCTAAGGGAAGGAGATGCGAACACACGTTTTTTCCATTCCGTAGCATCTGGGAGAAGGAGGCGGAGCTTATTGCACGAGGTGGAGGTGGGAGGGCGCACAGTGGCGGGCGATAGGAACATCGGTGCCGCTTTGCTGGAGCACTTTGTGAGCGCTTCAAGGAGGGCGAGGGATGTCAGTGGTTGGGGTTGGACGGGCCTGGGTGCCGGTTCTTTGTGTGGAACTCAGGTAGATTCGTTGGTGGCCGCTTTCTCAGAGGAGGAGGTCCGCAGAGCTGTTTGGGATCTGAATGGGGACGGGACTCCTGGCCCCGATGGCTTCTCCATATCGTTTTACAGGGAGTTATGGGAGCTGCTGAAGGAGGACATTTTGGAGGTCTTGGACGAGTTCAACAGTGCCAACAGGGGTTTTGAGAAAATTAACAGGGCCTTGATATTTCTACTGCCAAAGAAAGACAATCCTGTAGGGGTTGGGGATTTCAGGCCTATTTCTATATCTAATGGCATTTATCTCATCGTTGCCAAGGTGCTGGCAAGCATGCTTAGAGCAGTCATGGCTTCAGTAGTCTTACCCGCTCAATCTGCATTTATTCCGAGTCGATGTATGGTGGATGGGTTGTTGCTGCGTCTGAAGCTTGTCTTGAGTGGAAGAGGTCCGCTAAGAAAGGGGCCATTTGGAAGATAGACTACGCCAAGGCCTACGATTGTGTTAGTTGGAAGTTCCTTTGGGTATCAATGCAGAGAAGGGGATTTCTAGATCAGTGGATTAGTTGGATCAAGAGATGTGTCACTACTACCTCGTGCTCTGTCTTGGTCAACAGTAGGCCGGAGGGCGGTTGGTTCCAACCGCAGAGGGGGGTTCGTCAAGGTTGCCCCCTAGCTCCCTTGTTGTTTGTGCTGGTGGCGGACTGTCTCGCCGTTCTTTTGCAGCGGGCAGTTGAAGAAAGGTGGTGTGAGGGCTTCAGGTTGGGGGACATCTCCATTCCGGTTCTGCAATATGCGGATGACACGCTGGTCTTTCAGGGAGGGACGGAGGAGCAGAATCACAATGCAGCAACTTTGGTTGACTTGTTCGGGTGCATGTCTGGTTTGAAGATTAACAGGCAGAAGTCGGTCCTGGTTCCCCTGGCGATGGACGAAGGGGAGGGCTGCAGGCTTGCGGAGTGGGCGGGTTGTCCTCGGGGTCAGTTGCCGATTACCTATTTGGGGTTGCCGTTGGTTGCGGGCAGATTGAGGAAGTCTGATTGGGATTGCGTTTTGCGGAGGATGGAGGAGCGGTTGGAGGGGTGGAAGGCTATCATCACTTTGTCCAAGGGGGTGAAACTTATCCTTCTGAAGCACGTTTTGTCAGCCATTCCGGTCTTTTTCTACTCTACGAGACTGATGCCTGTTGGGGTGAGAAGGAAGGTGGAGGCTATGATGAGAGCCTTCTTCTGGTCGGGTGGGAGGGAAACGGGACGAGGTCTCCACCTAGTCGCTTGGAAAGATGTAGCTGTACCCGTTTCGGAGGGGGGGCTTGGTATTCGAGATATGGAGCTGATGAACAGAGCTTTGATTGCTAAGTGGGTGGTGCGGATCTGGGGCGCCTCCGACTCGCTGGTCTTGCGGCTGCTGAGGACGATTTATGGTGTCTGTGGGGAGTTGGTGGCGGCGAGGGTGCGTCATGAGTCACCTTTGTGGAAGGGGATCCGTGCTGTGCTTCTGGGGCTCGGGCAATTTCTCCGCCCGAAGTTGGGGAATGGGCGCCGGTTCCGTTTCTAGCTAGATTACTGGATGGGGGATGGGGCGCTGGCTACTCGGTTTCCTCGGCTGGTGGCGTATAAAGAAGAGTCTGCATCTGAGGTTTAGAAAGGCCATGAGCACAACAACGTTGAGAGCCCGACTCAACCACATCACCTGAAAAGGCCTCTCCAAACAAGCAGGATAGGTCCTCCCAGATTGACGACACCAAGAGCGCCCCTTCTGACCCTGCATCTGAGGTTTAGAAAGGCCATGAGCACAACAACGTTGAGAGCCCGACTCAACCACATCACCTGAAAAGGCCTCTCCAAACAAGCAGGAATGGTCCTCCCAGATTGACGACACCAAGAGCGCCCCTTCTGACCACAAACTAACCAATAAGCTCTCATTCCCCTGCAATGAGGAACCCCTAGCCAACTCCGCGTAGGAATGTAACCGACGATTTAACCCCCTGCCAAATGTCGAATACACGATAGGGGCCGTCACCGGAGAAAGATCGATCCACTGGACGACTTGCGAGACTAGGACCCAAGGAACAGGTGTTCCTCCAGTGGCCCTCTCGGCCACACAAAAACAACGCGGAGGGGCGGACAGGACGATGCCTGATGCCCCTTCTCGCCACAGCTGAAGAATCACCTGCCCTTCTTTCTGTGGGAGACCGCTACCCAGGCCCTTACAGACCCCGCTTCTTCCAAAACCATGCGTCTAGGCGAGAGCAGCCTCCTCCGCCAAACCTTATGACCTTCAACGATCACCCTCTGTGTTTTTTCCCAACTCCGCCTCCCCACCCCACCCCTCCAAGTCTCCATATAAAAAAATGCTCGTCAAAATGAGGGCTCATTACAATCTTCCGGACTTCCACGCTTGTCAATTCAATGCATGAAGATCTACACTCCGACCCAACGACTGCTACCAATTATCTTCATTGATTAACTACTCAAGGCACACGTCTCCTCCTAGTACGACTTCCTCTGCGCGTGTCTCCTCCACAAGGACTACTTCAAGTGGATCTCCTCCTAGCTCGTTTAGAGATGTATCGAGTGAAGACGAGTTGAATATTTTCTATTGTAATAAGCTGTAACTTTCTCAAATCCAGCTTAAGGGGGAGTGTTAGAGTATGTATACGATAGGTATTAGATTTCTCCAGGATCCAATTGCACTACTCTCTTTAGTCCCATTGGCCGGATTCTTCATTGTTGGTGGGGCTATATAAAAAGGCTCACATTCCTTATACTCTTTGAGAAACTTAATTAGTATTCAACAGTTAGTGGCTTTCTCTTGTGGTTTCATCCCGATTCTTAGGGAGTAGGGCTCCACATAAAATCAAGTTTGTTCTTTCTTTTAATTTTATATTTTATTTTTTCAACAATTATGAGGCACTTCTCATGTTTCTTCTGGTAAGGTCACTGACATCTTCAACAAGTCATTCCTTTCTATATTGCTTTACTATTTTAGTTCTCAATGTAATTTTCCCTTTAATCTTCTTTATATAAGAGATCATTGGGATGCGGGTTAAATAATATATTTGATCCGATTTTTCTACACTTATAATAATAGTAATAATAAAATTCTATTTATACTTGGATTGCAAACTTCAACCTATTATGTCTATATATAAATTCTTAGTAGGTATGTGTTCACATAGAAT
Source organism: Ottelia alismoides (assembly GCA_037367405.1). Taxonomy (NCBI): domain Eukaryota; kingdom Viridiplantae; phylum Streptophyta; class Magnoliopsida; order Alismatales; family Hydrocharitaceae; genus Ottelia; species Ottelia alismoides. The sequence goes on along the minus strand of JAZKJV010009410.1, from coordinate 739,480 downwards.
GGAGTGGCATGTATCCTGACTTGGGATGGTTGAATAGCTACTAGTTATTGAACGGTGAGGCCAAAGTTGATTCTCCACGTTGTGGATTAACTAAGAGAATTCCGCGTTGTATTTTTTGGTATGTACGAGGAGGCATGGGATTGTTGACATGAAATGGGTCGCCTCGGCAATACCTTCCTTTACAATATATGGGTTGCCTTTAGCTAGGGGAATGCTTAGTCGGAAGGATTGGCGACATTTGTGAGAAAAAGATGGAGCATTTGTTGGTTGGACGGTGGGGGGCGGGAGCGTGGTTGAAATTAGTTCTGTCAACCAAAGTATTTTACTTATTTCACATAGGTTATCTATTTGAAGGTTGGAGGGCACAATGCTGTAGGGGTGTCTATCTAGCCCAATGAGTTGAGTCGACCCCAACTCGGTCTTGAACTCTCCAGGATCCATTTACCCTGGAGGTTGGATCTTCTCCAGGATCCATTTACCCTGTTACAACTCAATGGGCGCACACACGAATACTCTAACAGCACCCAGTGCTTAGTGTTGGTTTATCCTTCAGGTTTTGAAAGGATGATGATGAAGAGGGGTGCTCTCGATGTTCGCTTTCCACATCTTCTATGGATGAGGATAGGGAACTACTATGCAATATATTGGTGTGACTCTGAGGCATGGTTTCCTGCCTTCTCTTTTAAAATCTCTAAGCAATGACTTTCTAATTACATGAGAACGACAAAGGGATTAAGATCGATGGATAGCCCATCTCCTGATCTTAGAGGCTGCTAAATCACGTTGTGTGGGGGAAGGGGGGGGGTCGGTTTCTCTATTTAAAAGCCATATAGGATGCTTTCTTTTCTTCATACTTAGAGCGACAAGTGTCTCTCTAGACCTGCATGCTAATATGGAGACTGGAACTCAAGGGTCCTTCTGAGAGTGAAGATCTTCATGTGGCTACTACAAAGATCTAGGGTGTTGATGAAGGTGCTTAGGGTAGGTTTTCTCTACCGTTGATATTAGTTGCATCTGTTATCGCGGGGGGGGGGGGGGGGGAGGTTGGGTTGGGATTAGGGATGCTTATCATCTGCTTTTCTCATGCTATTTTTCTTAGGTTGTTTGGAGAGAGATGGACTGGGTAGATACATCTAGCATTGATGCCTTCTGTGTGTCTTTCTCTGGCGCAACCTTTCAGTCGAGGGGGAGAGAACATGGTTTTTCTCTTTTTATGGGCTTTGTAGTTGGTTAGGAATGTTGTGGTCTTCTAGGGAGAATGGTTATATGTGGAGGACATTTAGGCCTACAGAATAGTTTATTTGATTCCTGGTGAGTGTATCAATAATTATGATTAATATGTTTTACATGTAACCACCCACCTAGAGTGTTCATCCATCACATCCTTAAAAAAACTACTCATTTTCGTGATTTTTTTTGAGAAGCCAAATGATAGCTTTGAAATGGATAATCATGCAAAGCTCATTTATTTAAAACTCAAATTTACCATTGATGCAAATCACCCACCACAAATATGATGTCATCCACGATGTGTACAATGATTTTGCACTATGCAAAACATGTTATTTTGCAGGTACTTTTTATATTAATGTAACAAACAATTTCTTGTGGTAACAGGTGGAGTTGCGGGATGTTGATGGTGGAAACAAAATCAGTGAGAGGCTTCGCACAGATGAGTCTGTTGAGAGTAAGCTATTATCTTTCAAAATCTTTAAAATTGGAATTTATAGTTTTTCTTTAATCCTGATGCAGAGAATAAATAATATAGTAATAAAGAAATAAGAAAACCTTAATAAAATGTGGTTCGTGACAACATAATACAATCATACTCAGTTGAAGTAGAGACCTGAGAGGATCATATATCTATTGTTTCTACTGACCAAAACCTATGATGTGTGATTATATAAGCCATCATCTTAAATGCATGAAATAGATGGAGTGGGAGAAACCTTTAAACCTAATACAGTTACCAAATCAGATTATGACAAAATCCATTTTATTCAACTTTAGGGAAAGGAGTGATGCCAATACCTCTTCTGTGATGTTGACTGTTGCCATGGAAAAATAAGGAAATGAGTCAGAAAAGGCGGATGGGAGAATGTAACACTGAAGGTGAGGGTTGTAGTGGTGAAGGTTGGAGAAGCGGGAATGATGTATGATCGGAGGTGATTGTTGGAAGACACCTTAAAAACATTTTAGAACTATGGATCTTGGATTGGACTTAGCACCAAACACTCCACAAACCAAATTATAAAACATACATATGAATTGATAAAGGAAAAATGTCATTTGTGTATCCATCTCAAAAGATTTGTATTTCAACCAAATAGAGAAATTCTTTGCATTTATATAAGATAAAGTTTACATTCCCACAAAGTTAACCCCCAACTAAACTAGCTCCTAGGGACTAAAAAGCAATGAAGCCCCGTAAAAAGTTTTGAGTAGATCTTTTGCTTGCATATATATCATTCGATAATATCACGTGCATCGCAACAATGTTTTGGGCCCTTTGGCAAGGAATACACTTAATTGTTAGATACTTTTTCACATCAAAATCCAAACACATTGATGCAATTCTTTTTGAGGGTTCTTGAAATTTAATTCAATTTTCAGTTGGTAATCAGTTACCTAATGCAAGTCTCTTGGGACTTGCTAAATAAAGGCAAAATTCTGAAGCTTCAGTATGCTGATGACATAATCTTTTTTATTGAGGTGGTTGTGATTGAAGAAAGAGGGATCTCTATGGTCTTGAACATGTCTGGTGCTCTTTCTCATCTAAAGTTTTTTTGAAAGGACTTCTCATCTTTATGTTTTGTTGGGAAAAATGAAATTTCATATCATAGATGAGACCCTAGGGCTCTCTTATATTGGAGAAAGGCCATGGGTTAATTACATAGAAGTACAAACAAGAAACATAAATAAGAAAAACAAGACTGGAGATACAATTATCTCAACACTCCCCCTCAAGCTGGAGCATATATATCTATCATGCTCAGCTTGGTACAACTCCTCTGTAATGGACCTTTGGCGAGTGCCTTGGTGAAGATATCTGCAGTCTGATCTCCAGTAGAAACATGTGATGTAGATATGAGGCCTTTCTGAATCATGTCTGTTGGGAAAATGAGAAAACTTGTTTATTCCATCCGCCCTAGGCTCTCTTGTATAGGAGAGCAGCCTATGGGTAAAATACATAAAGAGTCCAACAGAAAATAAAAATGCAAGAAAGGTACATAAGTGAATAATATATCTCTACACTCCCCCTCAAGGTGGAGCATATATATCAATCATGCTCAGCTTGGACGAACACTTCTGGAATGGCCCTCGAAGTAATGCCTTGGTAAAAATATCTGCAGTTTGATCCTCTGAACTAATATGGGATGTAACTGTTAGAGTTATTAGATTTACATTTATGTTTGTAACCCTTCTGGTTCCGTAACCTTCCGTGACCCTTTGGGTTCCGTAACCCTCTGTGACCCTTCGAGTTCTGTAACCCCCCTGTGACCTCTCGGGTTCCGTAACCCTTGTCCTCTCTAGGGTTTTCTCTTTATATAAGAGACCCTAGCTCTATGGAATAAACATCCCATCCGCTCCTCTTCTCAACATGGTATCAGAGCGACGATCCTACACCGGAGCCTAATACCCTAAATCCGCCACCACCACCAGCCCTCTCTCCATCGACAAGGAGAGAGGGCTGGACCTCCTGCGTCACTCATGGATTCGATGGTCTCGCACAAGGCAGACCGAGTCTTAGCAACACCAACCGCCACCTCCAATGGCACCTAAAGCGTTGCCTAAGGGTCCAACAGCTCCAACCGCACCTCCAGCGTCGTCGGGACCGCCTGGAGCCCCCACTCCAACAGCTTCTGCTTCACCACGACTTGTTTCTCCCAACTTTTTGTTTCTCTCAACTTGATGTTTCATACTCTTTATTCTATCAAGTATGGGAGAAAGGGGGAGTCATAGATGATTCTTCATATTCTTCAGGACGTCTGTTGCCCTACCATGACTGATAGACCGACACTCTAGACTACTACTCGGATCATCCGTCTTCATCGAGCATTGACTTCTTCGTCAGGGCGTATACTTCTTCTTTTACGACCCGACTTCTACTATGCGTTGGACTTTTTCTACAACGATTCTTCTCCAGGCACGACAGAGATATGTTCTGGTGACCTGCAGGCACGACAGAGATACGTTACGATGACCTGATATCGCAACGACTCTACAGGCATGACAGAGATACGTTCCGGTGACCTGAAAGTTGCAGACCCGTCCTCGAGCGAGGTCTTCTACCAGCAACGGACATATGTTCTTATGATGCATCGTGTGAAGATGTGGTGCATACTTTTTCTTTTTGTTACAAGCTGTAGCTTTCTCAGCTCCAGCTTGAGGGGGAGTGTTAGAGTTATTAGATTTACATTTATGTTTGTAACCCTTCTGGTTCCGTAACCTTCCGTGACCCTTTGGGTTCCGTAACCCTCTGTGACCCTTCGAGTTCTGTAACCCCCCTGTGACCTCTCGGGTTCCGTAACCCTTGTCCTCTCTAGGGTTTTCTCTTTATATAAGAGACCCTAGCTCTATGGAATAAACATCCCATCCGCTCCTCTTCTCAACAATAACAATAAACCCCTTCTGAATCATATCACGTATGAAGTGACAATCAACCTCAATGTGCTTGGTCCGTTCATAAAATGCTGGATTATTTGCAATGAATAGAGCCGCCTGATTGTCACATTCTAGAGCCATAGGAAGCGGGACTTCTATATATAAATCTGCAAGCACAGCCTTTACCCACATCATTTCTGTACCGACCTGGGCCATAGCCTTATATTCAGACTCAACACTGGACCTTGCTACAACCGTTTGCTTCTTGCTTCTCCATGAGACTAGAGAATCTCCAACATACACAGCAAACCCAGTGGTGGACTTCCTACCCTTGGGGCACCCTGCGTAATCTGCATCTGCACAAGTTGAGATAGTAACCTCCTTGCCTTTCTTAAACAACAGACCCGCACCTGGAGATGACTTAAGGTACCTGAGTATCATATGTGTTGGAGAAAATAAGAGCACTTGTATTTCTGAGAACCCTAGGCTCTCTTATATAGTAGAGAGGCCTATGGGTAAATTACATAAAGCAGAAAACAAAAAGCGATAATAAGAAAGAGATACATATAGAATATGAAAATACAAATATCTTCACACTCCCCCTCAAGCTGGAGCATAGATGTCAATCGTGCTCAACTTGGATGAACACTTCTGAAATAATCCTCTAGGCAGTGGCTTGGTGAAGATGTCCGCGGTTTGCTCTCCAGAGCTGACATGGGAAGTAGAAATCAGGCCATTCTGAATCATGTCTCTGGTGTAATGGCAATCTACCTCAATATGTTTCGTTCTCTCATGGAACGCAGGATTGTTTGCAATGAATAGAGCAACCTGGTTATCACAGTGTAACTCCATAGGTAGAGGAACCTCTACATGTAGATCGCATAGCACTGCTCGAACCCGCGTCATTTCTGTACTTGCTTGGGCCATAGCCTTGTATTCGGATTCGGCACTTGATCTTGCTACCACAGTTTGTTTCTTACTTTTCCAAGAAACGAGAGAAGTGCCAACAAATATTGCAAATCCCGAAGTTGATTTCCTATCCTTAGGACAACCTGCATAATCTGCGTCAGCATATGCGGATACAGAGAGTGTGTCTCCTTTCTTGAATAGCAATCCTGAACCTGGAGATGATTTTAAATATCTCAATATCATGTGTATTGCATCCATATGTACCTGTCGAGGTTGCTTCATGAATTGACTCACTCGACTCACAGCAAATGCAATCTCCGGCCTGGTAATTGTAACATAAATGAGTTTTTCAACCATCTCTCTGTATCTCCTCTTATCAACTTCATCTGTATCATCATCGTATAGCGTCATGCTAGGATCCATAGGAGTCGTGGAAGGCCGACATCCAGTCATACCTGTCTCTGCTAGCATATCAGTAACATACTTCCTTTGGGTCATCACTAGACCCTGCGCATTCCTAGCAAATTCCAACCCCAGGAAATACCTTAGGGTGCCCAGATCCTTAGTGACAAATTTACTGCCCAGAAAATCTTTCGCCATCTTGATCCCCTACGCATCATCTCCTGTAACAACAATATCATCAACATACACCATAATTGCCACAATACCTCTAGACGTCTTCTGCACAAACAGTGAATGGTCTGCATTTGACCGCTTGAATCCCTGTCATTCAATCAGGTCTGAAAGCTTTTGAAAACCACGCTCGTGGACTCTGTTTAAGGCCATATATTGCCTTATGGAGTCTACAAACTTGCTGACACTCCCCCTCAGCAGCAAAACCTGGAGGCTGCTGCATATATACCTCCTCTTGTATATCTCCATACAAAAATGCATTTTTCACATCTAGCTGGAATAGCGGTCAATCACGTGCTACAACAACTGAAAGCAGGACACGTAAAGTAGAATGTCGAGCAACTGGAGAAAACGTGTCCAAGCAATCAACTCCATAGGTCTGAGTAAAACCACGTGCCACGAGCCTTGCCTTGTACCGATCAAGGCTGCCATCTGCGTGATATTTAACAGTAAATACCCATTTGCAGCTAACAATAGACACTCCTGAAGGAGGAGGAACAAGTGTCCAAGTGCCACGGGACTGCAGTGTGGCCATTTCATCTTCCATAGCAAGATGCCATCTGCTATCTTGTAATGCCTCCTGATAATTGCGTGGAATTTCTACTGCAGATAGAACTGCTGCAAATCTCTGGAAGTCGCCTGTGAGACGATGAAAATATGAGCACTTGTATTTCTGAGAACCCTAGGCTCTCTTATATAGTAGAGAGGCCTATGGGTAAATTACACAAAGCAGAAAACAGAAAGCGATAATAAGTAAGAGATACATATAGAATATGAAAATACAAATATCTTCACAATAAGTAAGGGGAAACATGTCCAGTAGAATGGAATGATGATGCTCCAACATAAGGTGTATGGACCAGTCAATACAGCCCGCCCTGCTCACAGCCATGTCCAATCACGTTGCTCGTGAGAATGTCCTGAAACACAAGAGATTATGGGTCAAATATCGCTCGACAATGAAGATCCTTAGTAATTTGACTAATTGACAGTAAGTTCATTGAGAAATTAGGGGCATGGAGCACATTCTGCAACTTCATGGAAGGTATTAAGGCCATCTGTCCCTGTCCTGTGACGGGAGAGTGTGTCCCATATGCTATGACGACTGTCCTCCCTGGGGGAATTTGCCTGTAGGATGTGAGGTGGTGTCTATCTCTACACAAATGATGTGTAGCACCTGAATCTATGATCCATTCTGAGGTACGTGAATCTTGGTAAAATGCAGAAGTATGAGTACTACCTGAGGAACTGGCTTCTGCAGTAGCAGCAATGTCAAGACTGCTCTCTGAAACTGGTGGAGTACTGGCTGGTGGCATGATATCACGCAGACGGGATACTAGGTCATCATATCTTGGATCTGACGCTGAGGTAGAACCATGGTGCTGTATCTGTTCTGCTGCACGGGCAGAAGCTGGGAACCCATGCTTAGAGTAGCATGTGTCTTCTGTATGGCCAATCCAACGACAATAAGTGCATTGTACTCCACGACCACGGCCGACCCTACCACGTGGTCCTCGTCCACGACGATGAGATGAATTGCCTCTTCCTCTAGAGGCTGCCATAACAGAAGAATTACCCAGTAATAGAAGGGCTCGAGATGCTGATACGACTCAATCGCCGAAAAGCCTCCTCCATGGGAGGTATGGTAGCATCTGCCAGAATCTGAGAAGAAGCTGCCTCATATTGTGAGTCAAGAGAGGCTAGAAAGACTCCCACCATCGTCGCATTCTGATATGTCTTCAATTGTTCTGGAGTAGCCGTAAGAGGCATGAAACTGTGAAGCTTCTCAAACATTCCCCTCAGCGCAGTGTAGTGTGCATGCAGAGGCCGACCGTTCTGCTTTATCGTGAAGATATCATGCTGTAGTTGTAGAATTTTTGTCTCATTCTTGGCTTGTGAGTACGTGGCAGCAAGAATGTCCCACATGGCTTTGGCAGTGGGTTGATGTAAGATATCATTAGCAATGTCTGGAATCAGAGTACCAGACAACCAGACCTGAGCATATGCGTCATCAGCCTCCCATGAGGCATACAACCCTGTTTTCTCCACTAGCTCATCCTCGGTAAGAATATGTTTCTTACCCATCGACTTCATCAGGCTCATGAACTGCATGGCCCATAACTCATAATTGGATCCATCCATCTTCACAATAGGCGCAGGACCCTTGAAGGCGCCTGAAGTGGGGATATCGATCTTACTTTCTGACATGGTGACTTGAGAAAACAAGGATTGTAGACTAGATAAGTCTTGGTCTACACTGACATGATTAGGTTAAGTTGCACATGTAGACCTCTATGCAACCAAACCCATCAACCTTGAAGCTAGTAGAGAGCCCCTCTTTGAGATGACAACCGAACCCTAGGGTGACGTCCTAGGGGATGTGAACAGCAAGATGGCAGCACGCACGGAGGGGCGGCGGAGCACTGCCTGACGGAGCACGGCCTGGCGGCGCATGGCCTGGCGGCGTACGGCCTGGCGACGCACGGGCTGTGCACGTGGGCAGCGGGGATAACACGCGAGGGGCTGCGCGTTGTGGCGGTGGCGTGCGAGGGAACCGGCGACGCGCGAGGGGCGGCGACGCGCGAAGGCTTGAAGGTGGAGGGCTAGGTTTAGGGTTTGGTAGGAGAGCCCCGATCTAGGACCGCTGCTCTGATACCATGTTGAGAAAAATAAGAGCCGTGTTTATTCCGTACGCCCTAGGCTCTCTTATATAGGAGAGTAGCCTATGGGTAAATTACATTAAGAGTTCGAAAGAAAAAGAGGAAATACGAAACAATACAAAATAACACAGAGAATATAAACTAAAACTTCTACATGATTGACCATGGAGATTCTTAGTTACTGATCACAGATTACCTTATATATATATATTTATCAAGCAAGACAGATTTTTATTGTTGAAATCCATACTTTTTTTTGATAGTAAAAACGGGTGACTCCCCACGGCGGGGATCACCGCCTGAAAATTTTCATTAAGAAAAGTTTTACATTACTGTGAAAGCCAGAAATTATAAAGCACATTACACAGGGACACAACATTTTCACTGTAGAATCTCTGATTCTGAAGATCAGGTCGTTGCGTCCAAGCCAGATGGCCCAGAGAGCGGCAAAAGGTCTCGAGCAGTCATCGCTAGAGTTGCCACTGAGCCTTCGGATGGAGTTCCAGAAGACCCCCTCCCCGCCGCAATTTACCTCGGGTATCACAAGCTCCACCCAGACCTGGACCGAAGACGGGCATTTGAAAAACAGGTGATCCGAGTCTTCGGCAGCCACACCACATCTGTCGCACTGGGTGTCGGCAAGCCATAGGAGACGTCCCCTCCGGGCCTTATCGCACAACCGTCTTCTTCTCAAGCACCAAAGAAAAATCTTCACCCTGACCGGGATTTTCGTCGCCCAAACCACACGCATATCCTGGCACAACTCACTGTCCAGCCCCTCGTCCGTCCTTCTCAGCTCGGTGTACGCCTTCTTAATCGAGAAAGCGCTGCCACCCCAGAAAAAACGGTCACGGTCCTGAGAGACAACGTCATGAGGTGGAAGAACACCTATCAAGGCCAGGTATTCTTCCAAACGTTGATCAGATAGGCTGGCCAGGAACAACGGGACCCATACCTCCCCATCCGCCGTCTGCGAAATAGTTGCTTCCTTCGAAGCCGCCAAAGAGAAAAGGCGAGGGAATCTGATCTCCAAACTGCTGTCCCCAGTCCAATCATCATGCCAGAATCTGAAGGTATGTCCGTCCCCAACGTTCGGCTTGAGCCGCTGCGCTAACCCAGGCATAACAACACGGATACCAGCCCAAAGCGGGGACTCGAAACTATTCTCTTCGGGACCAACTCACCACTGACCCCATAAATCTTCCTCATTAATCTAACTACCAACGCGAAGGACATGCCCCAAATGCGGATTGCCCATTTTCCTATCAGAGCCTTATTAATGCATTCCACATCCCTAACTCCTAGGCCCCCTCCTCACGACCCTTTGTGATGTCCTCCCATTTCACCAAGTGCAAATCGGGCTCCTGTTGCTTCCCTTTGGACCAGAAAAATCTTTTCATCAGAGATTCAATTTTCCTTCTAAATCCTGCTAGCATCAGTCTAGTGGAAAAGAAGAATATAGGTATAGCTGATAGGACGTGCTTAAGAAGTATTAGCTTCCCCCCACGAGATAGAGTAACTGCCTTTCAGCCGGCCAGCCTCCGTTCCATCCTCAGCACCAACTCATCCCAATCCGCCCTCCTTAGCTTCCTAGAGACCAGAGGTAGACCCAGGTAATGCATCGGCAGGCTGCCCACCGCGCAATCAGTTAATTCCGCTAAGCTAGTTCTATCCGCCTCGTTCATCCCGAACGCATTGACCGTCGACTTAGTCCTGTTAATCTCCAAGCCTGATAGCCATGCCAAAGATGCTTGCAAGCTATATTGCATTAGCATTCTGCTCGTCAGTGCCCCCCAGAAAAAGTATCGTATCATCCGCGTACTGTAGTAATGGGATAGAGATGTCATCCCTGCGGTAACCCACACACCAATCAGCCGCATTCGCCTGCTTGAGAAGGACCCCTAGCGTATCCGCCATGATAACAAACAATATAGGGGCCAACGGACAACCCTGCCTCACCCCCCGCTGCGGCTGGAAGAAGCCACCTTCAGGTCTGCCCTTCACCAGCATAGAAAAAGAGGAGGTGGTGACACATCTCTTCATCCAAGCCACCCACTGTTCTGGGAAGCCTCTCCGCCGAAGAGATATCCATAAGAACCTCCAATCCACTGAGTCATGCGCCTTCGCATAGTCGATTTTTCATATAGCCCCTCTCGTTCTCGAGCGCTGCCAGTCCAAACAAATCTCCGCGGCCATCACTAGACCATCCGCCATTTGTCTTCCCGGAATGAAGGCCGATTGGCCTTGAAGAAGCACCGCATCAAGTAGTCCCTTTAATCTATTCGTCAGAACCTTCGCAATGATGAGGTATATCCCACTGGAGAGAGCAATAGGCCGGAAGTCTTCAACCAGCACGCGGGTATCCATCTTGGGCAGCAAAAAAAGTAAAGCCAATTGATCTTCTCTATGCCTCTGTTTCCTTCCCTGAATTCATTGAGAACGTCCAATACCTCCTCCTTCAAAAGATCCCAAAATTCCCTGTAGAAGAATACCGGGATTCCGTCCGGACCCGGAGCACCATCCGCATTGAGTCCCCAAACCTCCCGCTTCGCCTTCTCCAGCGGAAGGGCCCCCCTTCTCGAAACCGCCAACACTGCCAAAAATGGAAGAGGAGAAGCCGCCCCTTCGAGTCGCGACGCCTCGACACCCGAGCGTCGATCCCGCTCCCTCGGGCACCGGTCCAGCTCCCCTAATCGCAGCTCGTCGAATCGCCGTTCCGCGCGTGCCACAGGGGCCCTTTCGGCCATGACCCACCGCGATCCTCCTCCCCCTCCACGGTGATCTCAATAGGTATGTTCCTTCCCCCAACGCGCACCTTCCGCCAGCCAACCATCTCCAACGGTAGCCTTGACACCCATACTTCTATAATGAGAACTTCACAAATGACCCTGGAATAGATTACTAGCCGACCATCTCCAACGGTAGCCTTGACACTCATATTTCTATAATGAGAACTTCACAAATTACCCTGGAATAGATTACTACCAGCTAATAGAAACAACTTTATAAAATGTGAGTTAAAGCAGGTAAGTCTGATTCATAGTTATATTACCGAACAAGGACACCCAACTAAACACATGATAGGAGGAGTTCAGAATTTTGACATGTGAACTACATGTGGAGGTCTTGGATACTTCTAATTATTGTTACACATGGAGTTGACTTCAAGATCAAGGTTGGATAGATTTCTTCGTGTCTATGATATGCTACATGAATTTCAACTTTCCATATCTAAAGAAATGTTTTGTATGAATCTGACCACACTCCTATCTTATAGAATTTCAGGGAAAGTATATAGTTGCTTCACAAATTTAGAGAATGGTTGATTAAACAATAGAATATGGGGAAGATACATAAATCGATACCAATGAGACCTGCGACAAATATGTAGGATCTCAATGGATCTCTGAAAGGATTTCAGAGACAACATGGGATAGATGAAGGACAACTAAGGAAAGGACATGATGAGGTGGACTATTGGATTAGACTGATAATCACTGGCCTCTAGATTAGGGAAATATGGAACATAGATAAGGTAGTCTAAAATAGTCAAAGAAGATGATCATAAGGAGATTGAACAATGGCAAATGCAATGCAATTTGGTGAAAGCTGGAAGTTGCTGATATAATTTTATCTCATTGCAATGCTCAACAATAGTAGAAAAGGGAAACATTCCATGCCATAGATTTGTAGAGTCTTTCACAAATGCAGTCAGATTGGAAGGCAATAGTTGTCATTTGAAGTGCAACAAGAGTGAAGTTTAAGACTGTTCATGCAAGGCAACAAAGGTGAATAATGAGATTATATCTTTGAATGCTTCAAGTTGGAGGAACAAGAGCTTGCATGGCTGCGATGAGAAAGGACAGAATTGTTCCTAATTATATGTCTTTTGGAGATAAAAAAATTCGTGCATGTTATTCGAATATGGGATTTCCCAGATTTCTTTCAATATATACATATCTCATGCTTATGAGTAAATTTTAATCAGAGAATTAGGATTTGATTCTGAAATATTTTCAATTTTTTTTGAAATCCAGAAGCAAGGGGAATACACTCGACGGTGCACTCCCCAAGAAATTTTATTCAATAAAGGGAGGGAACATAGAGGAGAACAAAAAGACACGCAACAAAAACCACACAACAAAGTCCTTACGATGCCCAATCCCTCGCCAAGTACTTAGCAAAAGCACCCACATTCTCGTTGTAGAACCTTTGTCCCGAGAACAATAGGTCATTTCTCCCACGCCAAACCGCCCATAGAACTGCAATCGGAAAAAGCACCTCCGGCCTCGGCCTCCCCTTAATAGCCCGAAGCGAAGACCAGAACGATTGGAGGTCAACAGTGCTACACCAACCCAACTCAACCCCCTGCCAAATCTCAACCACCTTGGGGCAACCGAAAAATAAGTGCTCCACACACTCAACTGCCGCATCGCAAAGGAGACATCTATCTGAAATCACGCCTAAGAGCCGGGCACAACGGTCTCTCGTCATCAACCTCTTCCTCATCAACCATAAAAAGAAGCCAACCCGCTCCGGAAGCTTCAGAGCCTAAAGAAAGGCACAATCAAGAGTGATACTCTCGGACGACGGAGGCGGCCTAGCGATAGCGCCGAAGGCCTTCTTGATCGTGAACGGGGACTCCCTCCAGCACCAGTGATCGCGAGGACGCCCAACCTCCCGCACCGCCTCGAGCAACGCCAAGAATTCCTCCAACCTCTGATCCGAGAAGTTCGTCGAGAAAGTAGGACACCAGATCCCATCCCTCCAGCAAGCCGCAACCGAACAAGTTTTATCTTCAACCAACGCAAAAAGCTGCGGGAAACGGGAGCAGAGGGATCCCCCCGCCTAATCGTCCGACCAGAAGGAGAAAGACTCCCCCCCACCAAGCACCGGTCTGAATAGCCCAAAATTCTTCAGAAACACCTCCACCACCGCCTCCAAAACATAGTGGGTGACACAATATGGCAGACTTGCGGCGGCAAACCTCCCCCCACATCATAAATCCTCCGCACGGCATTGAGGCAGAGATCCTCCCCCGGCCCCCAAATCCTACACGCCCACTTAAGGAGCATGGCCTCGTTCATATGTGCAAGCGATTTGACCCCCAACCCCCCCCTGCTCCTTCCCGTAAGTAATATCTTCCCACCCAACCAAGTGAATCCCTCTCGCCCCCTCCCCTCGCTTCCCCCACAAGAAGGCGCGCATACGCTTCTCCAAGCGAGCCTTGATCCCCTTGGGCATCTTACGGTTGGACAAAAAGTAAATCAGAATCGTCGAAAGGACCACCTTAAGTAAAACAAGTCTTCCACCTCTCGATAAAATCGCAGACTTCCAGCCCGCCAACCTCGCTTCCACTTTCTCCACCACTCTCAGCCAGTCCCCCAACTGCGTCCTCCCCACGTTCAACGGCATCCCCAAGTAATCCATCAGTAGCGAAGAGCACGCCGACCCAAGAGCCACCGCATAATCGTCACGGTCCAGGACCGCAGGGCCGAAAGGCACGAACATGGACTTGGCATCGTTCTTGATCAACCCAGATATCTCGCCGAAGATCTCCAGAGCCACAGCCATAGCCTTCGCCTCCACCACACCCCCCTCCAAGAGAAATAACGTATCGTCCGCGTACTGTAAGATAGGAATATGCACATCCCCCCTGGAGAATTCCCGCGATAGGCCGCTGTTAACCAAATTAGCCGCAAAGTCGGAGAGAACATCAGCCTCCAGAATAAAGATCAAAGGTGCAAGAGGGCAAGCCTGCCGAACACCCCTCCGCGGCTGGATCCAACCCCCCTCCGGACGACCGTTGACCAAAATAGACATCGAGGCGGTGGAGATACAACGCTTAACCCACATTATCCACAGCTCCGGGAACCCCTTCCTCCTAAGCACCGACCAGAGAAACCTCCAATCAAGGCAATCGTATGCCTTTCTGAAATCCACTTTCCACATGATGCCACGCACCCCCCTTCTTTTCCAATCCGCAATGACCTCCGACGCCAACGTGAGATAATCAACAATCTGTCGCCCCGGGATGAAGGTCGATTGCGACGGGGAGATAACACCGCTAATAATGCCAGGCATCCGAGTAGCGAGTACCTTCGCGATAATGAGATAAATGGCATTCGAGACCGCAATAGGGCGAAAATCTTCAATGGAGACCGGCGCCGACGACTTCGGTAGCAAGATAACGAGGGCACGGTTGATCTTGTCGAAGCCCGCGTTCCCCTGGCAGAATTCCAGAGCCACCTCAAGCACCTCGTGGTCCACGAGATCCCAAAAGTCCTTGTAAAACGCCACAGGGAACCCATCCGGGCTGGGAGCCGCATCCGCATTAAGCTCCCACACCGCATTATTAAGCTTCTCCAAGGACCATCCGCGAATAAGGCCATCGACCTGATCGGGCGCCACCAGATACGTGCCCGAGCCCAACCACCTCCACCGCCTCGGGATAGTCGATGAAGACACGCCCTTGAAGTACTCCGCAATGGCCCTCCCCATCTCTCTATTTCCCTCCACGCGCGTCCCCCCAATGACGATGGACCGCAACGCGTTCGCCCTGCGTCTCCTACTAGCCACACGATGAAAGGAGGTATTCGCGTCCCCCTTCCTAAGCCACCTGCTCCTCGAGCGTTGCCTCCATTTCGTCACGCGCTTTTTATCCTCCCGAGCAACTACCAACTGAGCAGCAGCGCGATCGACAAGCTCCATCTCCGAGAGATCCCTGGAGACCCCAAGCACGTCGAGACGCCTGATAGTCTCCTCCGCCTCCACCCTGGCCACACATCTAGCCGCTCTAGACTCCCTCTTGAAAGCAGCTAACCGGACCCTCATCGAATCAAGCTTCTGCGCAAAACAAGATGCCGCGAACCCCGAAACGATCGCCTCCGACCAATGCGATTCCACCAGGCCCCTAAAATTTTCCTCGAGTAGCCAACACTTCTCATACCTGAACAACCCCCGCTGCTCCGGCGCCTCCCCCGAGAACCAAATGATTGGGTTATGATCCGAGCATCCCCGCGGCTTGGCCTCCACTGAGGCAAGATCAAAGGCCTCCAAAAGCTCGTTGGAAGCAAGGAACCGATCCAGACGCGACCGAGAATTGGAGCTCCTCCAAGTATACGCGGTGTCCACCGCATCCATCACCTCGAGGTCCAAAGACTCCACAGTGTCCGCGAATGCGAGCGAGCCCGGGTCCTGGCCACCCCTGCCCCCAGGTCTGTCCGACGACAACAGGGTAACGTTGAAATCCCCCCCGATCAGCCAAGGACCACCACCCACAGTCCTACCCACCTCCAGCAGATCCTCCCAAAGCTCCACCCACGCCGCCCCACAGCACGACCCGTAAACACAAGAAACCACCAACCGCACTGAGGGAACAGAACAAATGAGTACCACCGTTAATACATGCCTCCCGCGGCTCATCGATTCCAAAGAAAAAGACGAAGACCTCTACGCCATCAGCAGACCGCCCGCGGACCCGACCGCGTCGAGAGCCCAGAACTGATCCAGGGCGCCCGCCCCAAAGGACCTCCAAACGTCATCCGCTATAGCATGCAACTTCGTCTCCTGAAACATGACGATATCGCAACCCCATTCAATGCACCTGGAACCCACTGTTCTCCGCTTATCCGGGTCTCCAAGGCCACGAACATTCCAAGAGAGAACCTTCATTTGGAAACTTCAGATCTTCCCATAATCCTGACCACTCCCGCGGTCTCCGCAACAAGCCTCTTCAACGGTGGACACGGTCCATCCTCCGGTCGCGCCGACCTCGCTCTGTTCCTCCTCCTGTATCTTTTGCCACTCCTCCTATCGGCCGCCCCCTCGCCGTCAGTGCCCACTAAAGCACAGCCGCCCGTAATGCCCCGTTCGACGCCACCGGTAGAGGAGAGGCCAGTGTCCGACGAAGAGGGCGCAACAACCACCCCAGCCACAGGCTGAGCCCGAGGACTCCCCTTCGCTGGGCTCTGAGAGAGAAAGGAGGAGATCATCTTCGAATCTTCCCCCTGTGAGCCAAAGACCTCCCAGGATTGAATAAAGCATTTTGTGGAGCTGCCGGATGTCGTAACAGGAACATGCAGAACCGGATCCGGCCTCTTCCATTCGCGACCCGAATCACACAGAGGTGCCATACCCGCCTTAGAAGTCGAACCAATAACCGAACCCTGTAGACGGTCCAAGTCCTCAATCCGCAGCATTGTATCCACGACCGCGACCGACTCCAACACAGAAGGCGAAAAACCAGGGGGGCGTGCAACCATGTCACCATGCAAAAAGAATATTCCTGGCGGCACGATCAGAGTCGAAGAGTGAATACCGAACGACCGCGCGTAAGGAAGAGGAAAGTCCGTTCCCCCGAGGGGACCCCTCGGAAACCCAACCGCCAGCTCGCCAACCGAAGCGTCACCGGACCCTCCTCCGGCCTCCACCGCCACGACCGCCGGAGATGGCGGGGGAACCTCAATCACCAACTCCACAGAAAAGGAAAAAACAACCGACCTCCACCTCCGCGAACAAGCTTCTCTCTCCGATACCGTCGAGAAATCTCTTGCTGCATTCGAACAGGATCCGCGTGTCTTCCACAGGCGACCCAGGTCGGAGCCCGTCGTCAAGCACCTCCCTGACCGAACCCCACCTTCGCAACGCCTTCCTCAAGTAGCCAATCGAGCACGACAGGAAAGGGACGCCCTTAACTCTCACCACGCACACTTCAACCTCTGAACAGACCCCATCCGCTTAGCGAAAACGCCTCCAGCAGACATTCGCTACATCTCCATTGCGAAGCAACCGATCCCGCTGGTCAGGAGACAAGCCACACACGCAACATCTCGTCGCACTTAGCTTCACAACATCACCACCGAAGCTTGCGCCCAGGAACCCATGAATGTGGGGCAGGACCACGTCCCAATCAAGCAGGTCCCTTACAGCGAAACCGAGCAGCGCATGCACACCCACTCCCCAAGCAACCGCCCCTTCCTGGTTCACGCTCTTCGAACGCCACCCCCCCGCAGCAGCCCCAGACGAAGACGACTATGAGCAACCGACCACCCTGCGTTCGTTACGAACCACCTCCGCAAAAGAGAGACCACCGCGCGTAAACTCCGCACCTTGCAAGTTGCACCTTCCTTCACGTACCCCACGACCAGCCGAGGTAGAGGAAACACGACCGACTCCCAAGGAGTAACCACGTACCCGGTGAGACGCCATGCAAGAAGCCTGACGATGACCAACCCGCCCACAAGAGTAGCACCTTGGGGGGGAAGGACAAAGCGAGGCCACATGCCCCCTCTCCCTGCAACGAAAGCACCTTCGACCAAGCTTCCTGTATGAGATCGAAGTCCACCCCTCGTCACCTTCCTCCAACGGACCCCCTTCGCGCACAACACCTCGCTCCCCCTCCCCTCCACGATCGACCACTGCCTTCCCTTTCGCACTCGCACTCGTTGCAATCACCTTCGCACTCGCCCCCTTCGCACTCGCCCCCTTCGCACTCGCCATCGCAAATTTTTATTTTTTTTCAAATTTCTTACCATATGTGGTTCACATATCAGAAGTATAATTGATTTCCATATTTCTTGGAATTAAGATTTGATTCTGGAATATTTCTAGCTTCTTACAATATGTTAATCTCGTACCAGAATTGTGATTGATTTCCCGATTCCTTATAATATGTGATTCTCATACCAGAAATATGATTGAATCAGAGAATAAAAAAAATTGAATCTGGGATTTTTGTTGAAGAGAAGAGCATAAAGGAACATGGGAGGTGAAATCAAGATGCATAGAATATCCATGCATAGCAACAATTTGAAAGGAGTAGGATTGTACCTCAAATCCCCAAATGTTGGCTACCAAAATTTGTAAGAACAGTTGGGAGCACTATAGTTTCAATCTGCTGTTTGGGGGCAGCAACAGGAAACTCTAATTGGACTGGAGAGGCTGCTACAGGACTCCTCTGCTGGAGCTTCTCTGGAAATTAATGTGAATTTTTGACAATGACGAAGGAACCAAATTCCTAAGTAGTACCTTGGATTTACTTAAATCCCCAGGTACTACGAAAAGTTTTTTTTACACCGAAGCTACACTGGTGTCGCATGTTGAACATGCGATACTTGAAATATTTTTTTAACCTCGGAACTACAGAGGTAGCGCATCTTGAAGATGCGATTTACGGTTATTTTCCTAGATTGCTTGCGGGATAGTTCCAGGAACTTTCTCACATAGCGCATGTTAAAAATGCGCTATATGAGGATCTTCCTGGAACAATTCCTAATGAACCCCTAACGGGCGCCCATACACTGTCTGCCTTCCCTCACTACAGGAGCAATGTGGGGAAAAGCTCCCATGCCCAGAGCTGAAGCAGTATGACCGAGCCTCCAATCTCCTCGGTCACCATATCCGTCGCTAAACAGAGATGCCTATATAGATACGCAAGTACAACGGATCCCCAGCTCAACGTCCCAGAGTACTCTAGATCGTGCAAATGTGGTAGCGCAATAAGGGAAACCAATGATCCTGACTTATCCGTAAATAATACACCACCAAGCAACTGCAAGATGTAAGTACGAGCATGTCTAAGACCACCTCTTCTGCATCTTCTGGCAATTATGCAAAATGGGTGAATAGCCAGCTCGCTAACACCCTGCTTTCAACGATCTCGGATGGAAGAGGCCTTACACCCAACAACTCCTCGCACGTATCCGCCCATGTAGCTCCAGGCGTGATCTCTCCGGTAACAAAAGGTCCATCAATGCGTAATCCCATTATGAACGCGACGTCCTTCAAGGTGATAGACATCTCCCTACTAGCCATGTGGAAAGTATGTGTCTCGGGTCTCCAGCGTTCAACCAAAGCCGTTACCAAATGCCAATCAAGCGTGATGAATTCCAGCTCAGATATGCATCCAAAGCCTACTTAAGCTATATACAGCTAGAGTCGATCATCCAAAGGAATGCGGCGTACATGTGTCTCCCGACGTCGACAACGCAACTATGAAGATTCCTACAAGATAATTGTTATAACCAAAACAAGTAAAGATAAATATTTTAAAAGCCTTTCATCGCCAGTCCAGACACGACGAGAATGATGTCGCTCCTGGAGAGTCAAGACAGATGGATCAATTGGGCCTGGATCTATCTGTAATTTAAAATTTCAGTGTTAGAACATACATATGTATTGTTATCAACCATCAAAAAAGAATATACGAAAAGAGTAATTATGCTGTAAATTAAAAGAAAAAGAAGCAAACTTAATCAAAGCAGAATATTTGCGCTTGTTGTGACCTACCCCACCACAATTACCACATTTATTCTTATTCCTTCGTGCTGTCTGCGCATTAGATGTGGATGCTTGAGAATCCCTTGCGCTTTTATTTGGACATCCACGGTGTGCGTGATCCAATATCCCACAAAATGAACAAGTATTTTGCCGAATCACATCTCTAACATCCATTTCATTATGAATTCTTATTGAGCGTGATCGACCTTTGCCGCGCTTACGCTTTGGGTCAGGGCGTAGTTCTGGATACTGCAAAGGGGCCCATGTTTCCCGATCACCGATTGGAAAAATTTTTCCTCCATACACTTTCAATTGGTGTTGCCACGTGTACCACTCTCCAACATAGGAATCCACTTCTGCTCGACGGTTAGAAATGATCGCAATGGCGTGGGAACATGGGATACGAAAAATTTGCCACTTATTACATGTGCATTTACGTTGGAGCAAATTGACCGTGTATTGTTTGCGACAAACGAAGACCATACTGCGTCCGTCGAACACTACTAGAAACCTCAAACAGTATATGCAGCTGCATTTGTATTTGCGTTATTGTGTGCCCGTTCACAGCTGCACTCCAACGGTTCAACTCTGTTTATGTGTAATGCGCGAATTTACGTCTTGCAGCAATGGCTGCTGTTAACGCATATAGTTGTTTCTGTATCTTTCTGCTATTTTTATTTCCAGTTACGTGCTTTATGTAATTTGCCCATAGGCTACTCTCCTATATAACAGAGCCTAGGGCTTATGGAATAAACAACTTGCTCATTTTTCCCAACATGGTATCAGAGCGACGGTCCTAGACCGGAGTTCTCGAAACCCTAACCCTACCCTATCCCACCCGCCGGCCTCTCTTCCTCTCTCTCTCTCTTCGATCGGTGCTGCCCCCTCTTGGGCCGCACGCACGGCGGTGCCCCGGCTGAATCTGCGCTAGCGCCTCCCGCGCATCTCCCTCGTGCGCGCTGCTTCGGTGCTTCGTGCGGTGCTCCTGAAGCATCGCCTGCGCTGTGCTGCGGTGCTCCTACGCTGCGGTGCTCCTGTAGCATCACCGGTAGCGCTGTAGCGTAAGCCCTGTGCGCTGTAGAGCTGTAGCATCGCCTGCGCGTGTCCCCTATCCCCTGTGCGGCTGCGTGTGACCCCTCACGCATATCAGCACCACTCCAGCGCGCTACCAGTGCGCGCATCGCGCACCAGTGCGTCTAGTTCTCCCGGTTGACTGTACGCGTGCACGTGCTAAGCCCTAAAGCGCGCACCTTCGTCTAGATGGGTTTAGTTGCTTGAGGTCTACACTTGCAACTAAACCCGTCTATGTCATTGTAGACAAATCACATTCTCTATCAATTGTTCCAGTCTTCAGTATCCAGTATGTCAGAAAGCAAGTCAGATATCCCATCTATTGGCGCATTTCGTGGTCCAGCGCTTATTGTAAAGATGGACGGTACCAACTATGAACTGTGGGCAATGCAGTTCATGAGCATGATGAAATCAACGGGCAAGAAGCACATTCTTACCGAACCATAGCCTGCTGAGAAGATTGGAACCTGTAGAGATAGTTCGTAGTTTCATTATCTCTTTATGTAGTTTATCGTTATTTCTTTATCTTATATAGACCTCTCTGTAATTTACCCTTTAGGTCTCTTCCTATATAAGAGAGCCTAGGGTTTTCTGAATCAATAACGAAGACTCTTTTCACAACATGGTATCAGAGCCACCCTAGGGCTTTCCACCCCCCCCGCCGCCCCTTCCCCACCCGCCTCCCTCTTCTCGGAATTACCGCCGCCCCTCTCTCTAGCACACGCCGCCGCCGCCTCTCTCTCTCCAGCGGGAGATCCCAGTCCTCCATCACCGGAGATCCCAGCCCCCATCGCCGCAGATCCCAACCCTCCATCCGGTTGGGTCCAGCCCTCCATCCGGTTGGGTCCAGCCCTCCATCGGGTTGGCTCCAGCCCTCCATCCGATTGGCTCCCAGCCCCCAGCCAGCCGCCGAAGGAGATTCCAGACCCCAGCGGCTTCAGCCAATCGGCGGAACCGCCATCTGCCGCCCGCGCAAGGCCTCCGGGTGCGTGAACAACCACCCGCGCAAGGCCTTCAAGCGGCTCCCAGCCGCTGAAAGGGCTGTCAGCCCCTCGTAAGGCGTGCCCTAGTTCCTTCCTCGTCCGTCCTATGGATTTGAGTGCGTAACGTCTACATACGCACTCAAATCCGATGCAGTTTTTGTAGACATTCAGCATCACGTCTACATATCCTAGTTCTTCTCCAAGCGGTAGTATGTCAGAATCAAAAGTTGATATGCCCTCCACCGGCGCATTCAAAGGTCCTGCGCCGATAGTCAAGATGGACGGGTCTAACTATGAGCTCTGGGCTATGCAGTTCATGAGCCTCATGAAGTCGAATGGTAAGAAGCACATTCTTACCGAGGATGAGCTCGCAGAGAAGACTGGGATCTATGCCTCATGGGAGGCTGATGATTCCTATGCGAAGGTCTGGTTCTCCGGTACCTTGACGATGGAGATTGCTAATGACATCCTCCATCAGCCCACTGCTAAGGCAATGTGGGACATTCTTGCCGCCACATATTCGCAGGTGCGAAATGAGACGAAGATGTTGCAGCTTCAGCACGACATATTCACAATGAAGCAGAACGACAGACCTCTTCATTCTCTTTACACATCCCTAAGAAGGATGTTTGAGAAGTTATACAGTATCATCCCTCTCATTGCAACTCCTGAGCAGCAGAAGACGTTTCGAAACGCCACCATGGTTGGTGTTCTACTTGCGGCTCTTGACCCTGAGTATGATGCAGCTCGATCTCAGATTCTCGCTGATGCAGTTATTCCTCCAGTTGAAGATGTTTACAGAAGGCTTAGTCGCATTCCAGTTTCCTCCAGCTCTTCTACTCCACCTCCTTCAGCGATGGCAGTCTCGCGTGGGAGAGGTGGACCACCATCTGGCCGTGGTCGTGGACGTGGTCGTGGACCCCAGGGGAGGGGTGGTCGCTTCAGTCAGACATGCTCCTATTGTCACCGCACAGGACACTCGAAGGAGACATGCTATTCGAAGCATGGATTCCCAGCATCGGCACGTATTGCAGAGCACTCCCAGTCTCCACTGACTTCTACTGCAGATAGTCGATTTGACGAACTTGTGGCCCGTCTCCGAGATATTATGCCACATGCTTCTGGTGAGTCGTCTGGTGGCTCCTCAGATATTGCTGCCACTGCCTCTGCCAGTTCATCCGCAGCCGCAAGCTCCTCAGGTAGATCTACTACACCTCATGATATATCTGACTGGATTATTGATTCTGGAGCCACACATCGTCTCTGCTGAGATAGAGGTAGATTACAGGCCTACAGGGACATTCCTCCCGGTCGTTCAATGCAGATAGCAGATGGTACCCATTCGCCCCTTGTTGGACAAGGGGAGGTTTTCCTATCCTCCACTTTGCAATTACAGAATGTTCTGCATGCTCCTGAGTTCTCAATGAATTTGCTATCCATTAGTCAGATTACGAAGGATTTGAATTGTCATGCTATATTTGACCCGTCTTCTCTCATTTTTCAGGACATACTCACGGGCAAGGTGATTGGCTGTGGCTCTGAGCAGAATGGTTTGTATCGGCTGGTCCGGGATTCATATGCTTGCGTCTCCTCTCATTCTGCTGGACCAGTCTCTCCGTACATTTGGCACCTCCGATTTGGTCACCTTCCACTTCAGAAAATGCGCCATCTTCTGCCTCAGATCTCTCCTAGTTCTTCGTTTCGATGTGAAGCGTGTCAGTTGGGAAAGCATCACAGGTCGAGCTTCCCACGCCGTCTGAGTCGGAGCAGCAGCTCCCCTTTTGAGTTGTTACATATAGATATATGGGGTCCAAGTCGTGTTCCCGATCATCAGGGACACAGGTTTTATCTTGTGGTAGTGGATGATTTCTCTCGTTTGTCATGTGTCTTTCTTTTGAAAAACAAATCTGAAGCAGGAAATGTGATCAAGAACTTGATTAATGAAGTGCTCAATGTCTTTTCTGCAAATGTCAAATATGTTCGGACCGATAATGCCCTTGAATTTTGTACACGCTCACTTTCACAATTCCTTTCATCAAAGGGTATTATTCACCAAACCACTTGTGCATATACCTCACAACAAAATGGTGTCGCGGAAAGAAAGCATCGCCATCTCTTAGATATTACTCGTACACTGTTGATTCAGAGTTGTGCCCCTGTTTCTTTCTGGGGCGATGCTGTTCTTACTGCTTGTAATCTGGTCAACCGAATGCCATCCTCAGTCCTTGGTGAACAGATACCTATGTCCATTATTTTTCCAGATAAGGAGTTATTTTCACTAACTCCACGTGTATTTGGTACTGTGGCTTTTGTGCATCGTCTATCTCCCGGACTTGACAAACTCTATCCTAGAGCAGTCAAGTGCGTCTTTGTTGGTTATTCCAGAACTCAGAAGGGCTACTGGTGTTATGATCCTGCAACTAAGAGGTACTTCGTGAGTGCTGATGTCACTTTCTTTGAGTCTGTCATGTATTTCTCTCCTGCAGGTGACAGAATGGTACCATCCACTACCACTGATGATATCTATGTTTCTCCATCACCTACATTAAGTACACCTGAGTCCACGCTAGCACCTGAGTCGTCCCCTGGGTTTGTCTCCACGCCATCACTACCTCCACCACCTCCACCTCCACCCATTCCACGGCCTATCATATCACCATTACCGATGTTCTATACACGCCGGTCAGGTCCTGCTCAGACTACGCAACAGCCGATCATCACGCCTCAGGTATGTTCAGATGGCACTACTACTGACGGGTCAGATTTGGTACATGTGCAGGATCCTTCAGTACAGGCAGACACTAGCCCATCCAGCACGGCAGCTGATGATCTTGATCTTCCGATTGCTATTCGGAAGCAGAGGAGGCAATGTGCCTCGTATCCATTCGCTTCACAGGTTTCCTTTCACCGTCTCACTGGGGATTTTCAGAGATTTGCCACAGCCTTGTCTTCCGTGGATATACCACGGACATACCAGGAAGCCTTACAGAATGAATGCTGGAGATTAGCAATGGAGGAAGAAATGAGGGCCCTACAGTCTCGTGGCACTTGGTCTTTGGTCCCTGCACCTTCCTGTAAATGGGTCTTCACAGTCAAATATCATGCAGATGGCACGTTGGATAGATACAAAGCACGCTTGGTTGCACGTGGGTTTACACAAATCTATGGTGTGGATTACATGGATACTTTCTCTCCAGTGGCGAGGCACTCTACACTTCGTATTCTATTATCTGTTGCTGTGGTACGTGATTGGAGCATATCTCAACTGGATGTGAAGAATGCCTTTCTGTACGGTGACCTACATGAGGAAGTCTACATGCAGCAGCCACCTGGGTTTACAGCTGAGGGGGAGAAGCACATGGTGTGTAGACTTCACAAGGCGATATATGGCCTCAAACAGAGTCCCAGAGCATGGTTCCAGAAGTTGTCTAACCTGATTGAGCAACAGGGATTCAAGAGGTCAAATGCCGATCACTCATTGTTTATCCAGAAGTCATCGGTAGGTACGGTTGTCATTATGGTCTATGTGGATGATATTCTTGTTACAGGAGATGATGTTCAGGGCATAAAGAGGGCGAAGGCATTCCAAGGCAGTCAGTTCGTTACAAAGGATATTGGAACCCTAAGATATTTTCTGGGGTTGGAATTTGCAAGGAATGCACAAGGCTTGGTGATGACACAACAGAAGTATATTACAGACTTCCTGATTGAGACTGGCATGGATGGGTGCAAACCATCTAGTATTCTCATGGACCCCAGCATGAAGCTGTATGATGGTGATACAGATGAAGTGGATAAGAGGAGATATAGAGAAATGGTGGGAAAACTCCTCTACATTACCATTACTCGTCCAGATATTGCATTTGCTGTTAGCAGGGTGAGTCAATTTATGGAGCAGCCAAGACAGGTTCACATGGATGCTATACACATGATACTGAGATATCTGAAGTCTTCTCCAGGGTCAGGGCTACTATTCAGGAAGGACACAGACTTATCTGTCTCAGCGTGTGCAGATGCAGACTATGCAGGATGTCCTAAGGACCGAAAATCAACCTCAGGGTTTGCAGTGTTTATTGGAGGCTCTTTGGTTTCTTGGAAAAGCAAGAAACAAACTGTTGTGGCAATGTCCAGTGCAGAATCTAAATATAGGGCTATGGCTCAAGCCAGCACGGAAATGATGTGGGTTCGTTCTGTACTAGAAGATCTACATGTAGCTGTGCCCCTGCCTATGAAGCTCCAGTGTGACAATCATGCAACATTAATTATTGCCAACAATCCAGCTTTCCATGAAAGGACCAAGCATATTGAAGTTGACTGCCATTACACGAGGGACTTGATCCAGAGAGGATTGATATCTACTGCACATGTGAGCTCGGGAGATCAGACATCAGATATATTCACCAAGCCACTGCTCAGAGGACCAGTTCAGAGATGTTCATCCAAGCTGAGCATGATAGATATCTATGCTCCACCTTGAGGGGGATTGTAGAGATAGTTCGTAGTTTCATTATCTCTTTATGTAGTTTATCGTTATTTCTTTATCTTATATAGACCTCTCTGTAATTTACCCTTTAGGTCTCTCCCTATATAAGAGAGCCTAGGGTTTTCTGAATCAATAACGAAGACTCTTTTCACAACAGAACCAATGCCTCTTGGGAGGCTGATGACGCATACGCCAAGGTTTGGCTATCTGGTACGTTGGCAATTGAGATTGCCAATGACATTCTACATCAACCCACGACGAAGGATATGTGGGACATTCTGGCGGCTACATATTCACAGGCGAAGAACGAGACAAAGATTCTGCAACTCCAGCATGATATATTCACTATCAAGCAGAATGGTCGCCCTCTACATTCTCTCTATACATCACTGAGAGGGATGTTTGAGAAGCTCTACAGCTTCATGTCCTTGACAACCACGCCAGAACAACAAAAGACATACAGGAATGCGACTATGGTGGGCGTGTTCCTGGCTGCACTCGATCCAGAGTATGAGGCGGCACGATCACAGATTTTGGCCGACTCCACTATTCCTCCTATGGAGGAAGCTTTCCATAGACTAAGTCGGATCACAGTTCCATCCACGGCTACGAATCAGAATACTTCAGCCATGGCAGCCAACAGGGGTCGCGGATTTCATAATCAGGGCCGTGGACGTGGACCTCGTGGAAGAGGGGGCCGTACTAGGCCAACATGTACCTACTGTCATCGTGTAGGACACAATGAAGATACATGCTATTCGAAGCATGGATTTCCTGCATCTGCACGAGTCGCTGAGCAGATAGAGCCTCCTTCTGCTGCCACTTTGGATCAGCGGTTCGACGATCTAGTTGCCCGTCTGAGGGCATTATTCCCCCATCTGGTCCAGCACCGACTAATGAGAGTCAATCTGATGCTGCTGCTTCTGCCTCTGCGCCGACCAGTGCTTCAGGTAGCATACTTGCATGTACCAGTAGATCAGATACTTTACCATGGATTATGGACTCGGGCGCTACACATCACCTATGTGGCGACTAGAATTTACTTACAGGATACACTCAAATTCCTCCAGGCAGAACAGTAGTAATTGCCAATGGTACACATTCCCCCATCACTGGTCAGGGGGAGATTTAATTGACATCTTCTATGCAGCTCAAGAATCTGCTACATGCACCTGATTTTTCAATGAATTTGTTGTCAATTAGTCAGATTACGAAGGATCTACATTGTCGGACAATTTTTGATCCATCTTCTTTGATTTTTCAGGACATCCATACGGGCAACGTGATTGGTCGTGGCTATGAGCAAGGATGCCTCTACCGCTTGAATCAGACACCCTTCACTGGAACCTCATCCATTCCCACTGGACAAGTATCTCCTTTATTGTGGCATCTGCGCTTTGGACATTTACCGCTTCAGAAGTTGCGTCGCGTGTTACCTTATGGTCTTCCTCACACACCTATCCAATGTGAGGCGTGTCAGTTGGGAAAGCATCACAGGTCGACCTTTCCCAGTCGTCCAGGTCGGAGTAGTACCTCCAAGTTCGAGTTATTTCATATTGATGTCTGGGGTCCGAGTCGTGTACCTGATCATCAGGGACACAGATTTTATATAGTATTTGTGGATGATTTTTCTCGTGTGTCATGGGTATTTTTGATGAAAAATAAATCTGAAGCAGGAAATATCATTATCCATTTTCTGAATGAAATACAACATGTTTTCTCCACATCTGTGAACTTTCTGAGAAGTGATAATGCTTTAGAACTGTGCACCAATGTCCTTGCCAATTTTTACTCCTCAAAAGGGATTGTTCACCAAACATCTTGTGCTCATACATCTCAACAAAATGGAATTGCTGAAAGGAAACATTGCCACCTTCTTGATGTCACAAGATCACTTCTTATACAGAGTCATGTTCCCTACTCTTACTGGGGTGATGCAGTTCTCACTGCATGTTACCTAATCAATCATATGCCTTCTTCTGTCTTGAATGAACAGATTCTGTTTTCCCTCATCCATCCCGGGAAGGATGTGTTCACTCTTACTCCTCGTGTGTTTGGTTCGGTTGCCTTTGTCCATCAGTTGTCGCCTGGTACTGACAAGCTCTCTCCTAGGGCTGTCAAGTGTGTTTTCGTTGGGTACTCCAGAACTCAAAAGGGGTACAAGTGTTTTGATCCTCTGCGTCGGCGATATATAGTCAATGCAGATGTTACATTTTTTGAATATGTTATGTATTTTTCAGCCTCGAGAGACCAGCAACTACCACCTCTATCTACTGATGCCATATGCATGACACCACCACCTCAAATGCGGTCATCAACATCACCACCGCCACCACCACCACCGCCACCACCACATATACCTGTCTCACCGCTACCGTTCCATTATACCCGCAAGCCTCCTCCCGCTCATGGTCATGACTCGTCTCCTAGCTCGCCTATGGTATGTAATGAAAATATTTCTATTGATGGATCTGATGACATTTCTGAGCAGGATATGTTGTAGGGGCCAGATGAGGCTACAACAGATTTAGATGTTCCCATTGCTATACGCAAATCGAAGAGGAGCTGTGTTGCATATCCATTGTCAACATCTGTGTCTCTTGAGAGATTATCTGGAGATTTCAGGACATTTGTGGTGGCACTATCAGTTGTAGATATTCCACAGAATTATCAAGATGCTTTGCAGGATAGTAGATGGCGGCTAGCAATGGAGGAAGAAATGGCGGCACTTCAGTCCAGAGGAACTTGGAGTCTGGTTCCTATACCTCCAGATGTGAACCCGGTGAGCTGTAAGCGGGTGTTTACAGTGAAGCACAATGCAGACGGTTCTATTGATAGATACAAGGCACGTCTTGTTGCATGTGGCTTTACACAGACATACGGGGTGGATTACCTTGACACATTCTCGCCTGTAGCCCGTCATTCCACTCTCCGGATCTTGTTGTCAGTTGCAGTTACTAGAGACTGGCCACTCTATCAGCTGGATGTGAAGAACGCATTCTTATATGGAGATTTGCAGGAGGAAGTCTATATGCAACAACCACCCGGTTTTGCTGTTGAGGGGGAGTGTTCCAAGATATGCAGATTACATAAGGCTATCTATGGCCTTAAACAGAGCCCCAGAGCATGGTTTCAGAAGCTCTCAGACCTCTTTGAGAAACAAGGATACAAACGCTCCAGTGCTGATCATTCCTTGTTTGTACAGAAGACTGCTAGAGGTATTATTGTAATCATGGTTTATGTAGATGACATCTTGATTACCAGAGATGATGAGCAGGGCATAAAGCAGGCGAAAGAAAAGCTGGGAACCGAATTTATCACTAAGGATCTTGGAGTCCTTAGATATTTTCTGGGGCTGGAATTTGCTAGAAATCCGTATGGATTAGTAATGTCGCAGAGGAAATGTTACAGATTTGTTGAGTGAAATAGGTATGCTTGCGTGTCAACCTGCTACGACACCAATGGATCCCAGCATGAAGCTCTATGATGATGACACAAAGGAGGTGGACAGGAGAAGATACAGAGAACTGGTAGAGAAACTGTTGTATGTCACGATCACTAGACCTGATATATCTTTTGTAGTGAGTCGTGTGAGCCAGTTCATGGAGCAACCACATCAGGTTCATATGGATGCAATACATATGATTCTTAGATATCTCAAATCATCTCCAGGTGCAGGTTTGCTATTTAAGAAGGGGAAAGGGATTTCTATCTCAGCATGTGCGGATGCAGACTATGCAGGATGTCCCAAGGACAGGAAGTCCACCTCAGGGTTTGCAGTCTATGTTGGAGATGCTCTAGTCTCATGGAGGAGCAAGAAACAGACGGTGGTAGCTAGATCAAGTGCTGAATCCGAATATAGGGCTATGGCTCAGGCTACCACAGAGATGATGTGGGTGAAAAGTGTACTCACAGACCTATGTCTACATGTACCACTTCCAATGACCTTGGAGTGTGATAATCAGGCAGCTTTGTTCATTGCAAACAACTCAGCATTCCATGAGCGGACCAAGCACATTGAGGTTGACTGTCACTTTATACGTGACATGATCCAGAAGGAGTTCATTGCTACATCTCATGTTGCCTCAGAAAATCAAACAACGGATATATTCACCAAGGCACTACTACGTGGCCCATTCCAGAAGTGCGCATCCAAGCTAAGCATGATCGATATCTATGCTCCATCTTGAGGGGGAGTGTTAACGCATATAGTTGTTTCTGTATTTTTCTGCTATTTTTATTTCCAGTTACGAGCTTTATGTAATTTACCCATAGGCTACTCTCCTATATAAGAGAGCCTAGGGCTTATGGAATAAACAACTTGCTCATTTTTCCCAACAGCTGCGCTTGTCTCTTCTACATGCTGGTTAAAGTATAACATACAATTATAGAAAATCTTCTCGATCAATGCAGAAATTGGCAAGCAACGAGCATCTTTGAGAACTGCATTGTAGCTTTCACTCAGATTTTTAGTCATCTGACCAAACCTGTAACCACCGTAATAAACCAGCGTCCATTGATCACGACGATAATCATGAGTCAAAAACCATCTACCCGCTTTTGCGTTCCACTCTTGTAATTTCCTCATGCAGTAAGCGAACTTTCTACTAGTCGTTTGCAATACTGCTGCTTGAACCAAGGCTTTCAAGGAGCCGTTCTTGAAAATACTATTGAAGTTGCTCGTGACATGCCTTGAGCAGAACCGTCAATATGCAAAAGGTTCTAAAAAGTCGATGTCAGCATCTTTCATAGCGGATTTTATTCCAGAATTCCGGTCGGAAATGATACATATTGGCCCAGCTCGCATGCCAATTACCCTGATACGTACCAACGATAGAAACCACTTCCTTGAAGGACCGGATTCCTCGTCAACAATTCCGAACGCGAGGGGAACAATATGTTTATGTCCATCAATCCTGCATGCAATGAGCAATTTCTGTTTGTACTTCCCATACAAATGGGTCCCATCAATACTAATCGAAGGGCGGCAATATTTGAATGCCTCAATGGAAGGCCCAAATGCCCAAAAGCATCGTTGAAATCTACGGCAATGCGGTTTCCAAGGATCAAGATGGTCGCTGTATTCATTATCAATTTCAGTCCCCGGAGTGGCACCCTTCATTGCATGCAATAGATAAGGCATTTTAGCGTAAGATTTCTTCCAATCACCAAATACAATTCTGATTGCCTTCCTCCGAGCATCCCAAGCCCTTTTCTTGGTAACCCAGTAGTTGTACATCTCGTGGATGTGAGCTCTACAACTCGAAACACGAACAGTAGGGTCATCCCTCACAAGAATTAGCAACGATCTGGACATGAATTTGTAGTCCAACTGAGGGTGATCCTGATTAACTGTAGGGTTTGTACAAGTGTGTTCTCCAACAACCTTAGAGATCACCCACAGTCCATCAAATTTTCTAAAATATCCTCGTAAATACCAAACACATCCATTCGATCTGTGTGTGCATAAAACCGACCATATCAAGCTGGTGGATTCCTTGACAATGAAGTCATAGTGTGCCAGAATGTGATACTTCTTTACAGTATACATCAAATCTTCCATACATTTGAAGGTTTTTCCCTTGCGTATTTCGTCAACGACGCCATCAAGTCGAGACTTCTTTCGAATGTCGTCTTCATAGGTTGAACGAGTATTGGATCCTCTCACCCCAAAAAAGGGTAAACGGGGTACAATCTGCTGCGTGCTTTGTTCATCTACTCGGATCTCCTCGTCTATCACAATATCGTCGACATCTTCTTCACTACCTTCTTCTAGGTCATCATCGGTTCCCCAAGGGATGAAATCATCTAAAGCATGATTAACCTCTCGCAGCAACGAGTCACTCATGCGCCTTTCCTGATCCGTACATGGCTGCGTTATAGGCACATCAGTGTCAAAGGATGGTTCCATACTAGGGACAACTGTTGGTTGTGTGCTCGGGACAACGGACGGTCCCCTGTTAGTCACAACATTGGGGACTTCGCTCACAAATACATCTTCAACAATAATGTCAGTAGGCATCGATTTCCCAATGGTCCGAGCATACACAAAAACTCACTGCACATCATCATCATCGACAATAGACGAAAATGATGGTTCTTCCCCTGAGCCTCGAGGGATGCGATGTAGTAATTGGATTTTTGACTATTGGCATCCAGGTTGAACTTACGGTAAACCAAGTTCAACATCTCATCGAACGTCATATTAGGCATTAATCCAAACCTCCCGTACGTTGGTCGTCGAACTGCCAATAAGCGTACCCTTCAAATAAAACATACAATACAACGGCTCCATTCCGACCTAATACATGACACAACGTACAAGTAAAAAAAATACATTAATGAAATGAAGATTAATATGCATATTATATAATCGATAATTTCCAGCTTTTTTTTATCAATTCTTAATGTATGCAACAACAGCTAAGCTCTAGTGGGAAGCGGTGGCGGCTAGGACGGTACCGACCAAGGAAGCTACGGAAAAGGAGTTTTTCGCAAGGCTTGGAGTGATCAAAATGCAGGTTTGTGGGAGAGGGGGAGGCGAAGGTCGGCGGGCGGTACAATGGGAGTCGGCGGGCGACACAGGAAGGTCGGGCGTATGAGTAGCGCATGGGGAGGGAGTCCGATATGCGCGTGTTTTATTTACT
This sequence comes from Ottelia alismoides, assembly GCA_037367405.1. Lineage (NCBI taxonomy): Eukaryota > Viridiplantae > Streptophyta > Magnoliopsida > Alismatales > Hydrocharitaceae > Ottelia > Ottelia alismoides. Next base: position 706,209 of record JAZKJV010009410.1, on the reverse strand, counting down.
TCAAAAATCGCATATTCGATATGCGCTTTATATATCACATCTTCAATATGCGCTACCTCTGTAGTTCCGAAGTAAAAAAACATTTCAAGTGTCGCATCTTCAACATGCGACACAACTGTAGCTTCGGTGTAAAAAAACTTTTTGTAGTATCTGAGGATTTAAGTAAATCCAAAGTACTACTTAGGAATTTGGCTCAATGACGAAGGGGGGAATTAGGAATAAAGAGCGGGAGAGGGGAAATGGAAAGAAAAAAGGGAGGAAACGAGGGGAAGGTTCCTGGAACCTTTCTTATTTCTTTTTTTATAAATAAATAACATTATCACAAATGATGTCACTAATAACATCACTCCCCATGACATAATCCATGATGTCATAATCTTATATTGTATATTATTTTAATAATTAATTTTTTAAATAATGGAAAGGTACAGACAATAGTCTGCTGTTTATAAAAATAATTTAATTTAATTTTTAAACCAAAACTTTCTTTATTTGTCATACTTAAAGTGGATTGTATTCACATCTCAAGTCTCCGATTTCGACGTACAATATCTCGATTTGACTGCCTCTGAATGACAAACAAAATGAGTTTAATAATGATATATTTTAGATCCGGTTTGCAAGCCCGAAATTTTCGAGATACGGTTTCGGTTTATTGTTAAATTTCACTTTTTAAAATATCAAACGATCTTCGAATGACGAAATGTCGATTCCGTTGATCTCATTTCGTCGAATCATATTTTATGACAGTCCCAGTTTTTTTTGCAGTTTTCGAATTTTCACCGCGACTTTTTCATGGCATGCATTATATTGCGATTGACTTTTGGTCAATTGCGACCAAACGACTTTTAATTCACGATCAATTGATCGATTTAGGTTGTTTAATACTGTCTGATAACTTTATTGGTTAAATGGACCCTAATCGGGTCGGGTTCGGGTTTAGTTGGATCCGTATGTTACAAATATAAAAGCCTCAAAGGGAGTCTCGTCCTCGAGACTCGAGTTAAGGTTCCTAGAAGTCTTGTTTGGATTCCATCAGATCATAAAAACCTCAAAGGGTGTTGAACCCATAAAAACCTCAAAGGAAAAACAAGCCATATCCTTTTATCATGTATATAATTACAGAGGCTTGTTTTGATGATTAATTGATAAAAGCTGCGGGTATCATGCTCGCATGTCGGCTTTGGTCTCCGAATCACTTCTTCAACACCGTATCGGTGCCACAACACCTTGACCAATGGAATCTCCGTGCTGCGAAGCTTCTTCACAGTGCTGTCTAGTATCTGCACTGGCCTCTCCTTATATGTCAAATCTAGCTCCATGTCTGAATTCTCGTAACTGATAATGTATCGAAGGTCGTGCACATACTTTCTTAGGTTGGATATGTGGAAGACGTCGTGAATAGCTGAAAGATGTGGAGGAAGAGCTACTCGGCAGACCACCTTCCCCACTCTAGCTAGAATCTTGAATGGACCAACATATCATGACGACAACTTGCCGCGTACACCAAATCTCTGTATTCACTTCATGAGAGATACACAGAGAAATACCCAATCTCCCACCTGCAATTACAGAGATGTATTCAAATTAAGTCATATTTGAAAAAGGAGTAATAGAAGAGTATTGGATACCTGAAACTCCAAACTTCTTCTTCTACGGTCTACATAGCTCTTCTGACGGCTCCGTGCCGTCAGAAGCTTCCGCTTTACTAGATCAACAACTCTCACAGTCTCCTCCAAGAGATCCACTGAATATAGAGTATGATCGCCTACCTCACGCCAACTGAGAGGTGTGAGGCATCTCCGCATGTATAGGGATTCAAATGGTGCCATGCCGATACTGGAATGATAGCCGTTGTTGTTCGTGAATTCATCCAAAGGCAGATGATCCTTACAGGACCCTTTCCACTCCAAAGTGCATGCACGAAGTAAATCTTCAAGCGTATGAATAGTGCGCGCACTCTGTCTATCGGTCTGCGGATGGTATGTAGAACTCTTCTTCAGCTCTATCTGTAGCGCTGACATGAACTGATGCCAATAGTGCGATGTAAATTGTGAGTCCCTATTAGACACCACCTCACGCGGTCTGATGATATTTTGCACATATAGCCTTGCCAGCCTGGATGGAGTGTAAGTCATGCTGACTGGCATGAAATGGGCTAACTTGGTCAACCTGTCAACCACAACCCAAATAGAATAATGTCCACCTGGTGTCTTCAGCAAACCTGTGATAAAAATCCATAGAGACTCTCCCACTTCCACTCGAGAATGGGAGAGACTGTAATAGCTCTGGTGGTCTTCTGTGCTCAGCCTTGACCATCTGTCAGGTCATACATCTGCTAACATGTTGGGCCACGTCGCGCTTCATCCCATCCCACCAGAATTGTCAACGCAGATCACGATACATCTTTGTGCTGCCCGGATGAATAGATAATCGTGAGCTGTGTGCCTCATCAAGAATGTCTCGACGCAACTGCTCATCATTGGATACAACAACCCGGCCAACTCTCCACAAAATAGATTCTGCCACGGCAAAATCATCAATCTCGTCCTTGACGACGCGCATGTATCTATCTCGAATCCAAGGATCCAACTTCTGGCCTTCTACGATGCGATCCCATAAACTGCTGAATCGTGAAGGTATGGTAGTAGAAATGGATGCACTCTCCTGAGGATGCCAATCAATCAAAGTTGCGAGCATATCCCACGTGTATAGCCAATTTGCCGTATCCTCAGCATGAGCTCTCCTGCTAAGCGTATCTGCCACCACGTTCTCCTTACCAAGATGGTAAGAGATCGTGCAGTCGTAATCCTTCAGTAGCTCAAGACACTTGCACTGTCTCATGTTCAGCTCCTTCTGTTCAAAAATATATTTCTGGCTCTTGTGATCCGTGAAAATCTTGAAATTCACCACATAAAGATGGTGGCGTCAGATTTTCAAAGCGAACACAACTGCCGCCAGCTCCAAGTCATGGATAGGGTAATTCTGCTCATGCGGTTTCAACTGTCGTGATGCGTATCCAATCACATGACCTCTCTGCATCAATACCGCTCCTAGGCCTTCTCCTGAGGCATCTGTATATACTGCATAATCCTGCGTGCCTGATGGAGGTGCAAGAATGTGCTCTGTCGTCGACCTCTCCTTCTGTGTCCTGAAGGCTTGCTCATATGAATCATCCCAAATGAATGGACCTCCCTTCTGTACTAATCTGTCAGAGGGTGAACAACTCGAGAAAATCCGTTGATAAAGCGTTTGTAATAGTAATCCAAGAAAGCTCCGAATCTGAGTAATTGTCTTGGGCTTCTCCCAAGATATAACCACCTCAACCTTCACAGGATCAACTGCGATGCCTGCTCCAGAAATGGCATGCCCAAGGAATGAGACCTGAAATAACTAGAACTCGCACTTGCTCAACTTGACATACAGCTTGTGCTCTAGTAATGTGTCCAAAACAATCTTCAAATCATTCCTATGATCCCATTCATTCTGTAAATATATCAGTACATCACCAATGAACACCACAACAAAAATTTGTCCAAGTATGGATGGAAGATCTAGTTCTTCATATCCATGAATGATGCAAGTGCATTGGTGAGCCCAATCGTCATCAGCGCAAACTCGTTATTCCCATAACGACTTTTGAAAGCTGTCTTCGGAATATCTGACTCTCGATTCCTCATCTGATGGTAGCCAGATCGAAGATCGATCTTTGAGAACACCGAAGATCCTTGAAGCTGGTCAAACAAATCATCGATACATGGCAAAGGATAATGATTTTTCACCGTTCTCTTGTTCAACTGCCTGTAATCAATGCATAATCTCATGGATCTATCCTTCTTCCTGACAAATAGAACTGGAGCACCCCAAGGTGAAGTGCTTAGTCTCACGAATCCCAAGTCAAGCAATTCCTGTAACTGCACCTTCGGCTCTCTCAACTCAGCTGGTGCCATTTGGTATGGTGCCATCAAGATCGGCTGTGTATGTGGTAGCAATGTGATCTCAAACTCGATCTCTCTCTCAGGAGCTAACCCTGGTAACTCATCAAGAAACACATCTGGGTAGTCTGATATTACTCTGATGTCCTGTGTCATCGGCTCATGATGTGATATCTCCCGAACAAATGCTAGATATGAATCACCTCCCTGATCAACAAGTCGTTGAGCTCACAAAATTGAAATGTACTCCATTTTGGAGTCATGTAAAGTACCTCAAAGGTGAACTCAGGCAAATCTGGAATCTTGCAGACAACCGTCTTCCTAAAGCAATCAACAAGAGCATAATGAGCTGATAACTACTCCATGCCTAGTATCAAGTCAAACTCATCAAGCGATAGTAGCAGGCAATCTGCGACCATCTCGTGTCCACTAATCATTACTCAGTGAGATGATAAACAACTGACCACCTGGTCCATGGATCTGATATGAAGAAGATATAGTCTCTGCAACTCTTTCTGATGAAACTAGCAATCTCGATGCAAGAAAGGAATGTGTCGCTCCAGAATCAAACAAAACATGGAAAGGTCGACCCAAGATTGAGACCATACCTTTCACCACAGTAGCTGTTGAACGGGCCTGGTCCTCGGTCACTGCGTGTAGCTGACCTTGATTGGCTGGTGCGGTACTGGAACCTGCCACACTCTGTGTTTGTCTCTGCGGCCTCCTGAAGCTGGAGTTCCTGCCATGAAAACTCCTGTACGCTGTGCATGTGGCTGCGGTTGTGGCTGTGGTCGAGGATCTCCTGAAGCCTGTGGGCACTCAGCTCGGTAATGTGCCTATTCATGGCATAAGTATCATCGGACTGACCGGGTAGGTGGAGTGGTCGTGTCTGTACTCTGAGTCGGTCCTGCTGGGGGTCTACCTGCTCATTGCGACCTAGATGGTCGAGCTGAATCTGTGTCACGCCCGGCAAGTGCTCCTCCTATGGTATTTGATGGAGATGAGCGAGCATTGGTAGAAAATGCTGAACCTGTAGGTCGAAACTGCCTGGCTGACCTTTGCTGCTGGAATGGTCGTCGTATCGATCCAAATGATCGCTGTAGCCTATGTGTTGCTCCAGACGAGCTCCCGAAACGTCTCTCACAGATATCCTCAAACTTCTCCACTGCGTCAATAGCCTCGGAAATGGAAGTGATGCGTAATCCGGCCAGCTTCTCCTGCACATCCTCTCGCATACCTTTGATGAACTTTTCCAGATTCTCATCTGGAAATGCGGCAGTTGCTGGAGTGTGTCGAGACAGCTCGGTGTATCGGACGAAGTAATCTCTGGCTGTCATCCGTCCCTGACGAAGCTCTGCGAAATGTCGGCGCTGAGACTCCTTCCACTTTGCAGAAAAGAAGTGGGATCTGAATCGCATCTCAAAGGCATCCCATGTGGGCTCACGCCCCAACTTAAAACTACTGCCTCCCACCATCTCTCTGCGAAAACTGTCAGTGAGTGCTCCATGAAAGATAACCATGAGTCCTGTGGTGCGCAAATAATCCGTAATACCTTCATCACCCTCTTCAGCCACTGCTTAGCCTGGTCTAATGTCCCGGTGCCCTTGAACATGGGCACATTGGCCCGCTGGTAGGAAGTGAAAATCGACTAATGCTTGTGAATGGTAGAGTACTCGTGTACGTCCTCATCTGCAAAGTCAACAGGGTCTTGCTCCCTGTCAAAGTCTCCATCCTCTGCTCCAGATGCTGGCATCTCCTCATGTAAGTCATTAAAGTGATGCTGCTGTACCTCAACAAACTGATGCTTGTCCTGTCGTGTCTCATCTTGAGATGGATGGTATGTGAAATCTGACAACTCCTCGAACCTCATCTCCATGTCTGTTTGCCTGTCCGCAATCTCAGTCTGCTGGGCCAATATCTGATCCTGCTGACCTCTCATAGCTGTCTGCTGCTGTTGGAGGTCGGTGAGAGCGGTCATGATGCGCTCCAAATGGTCTGCCATCTCCTGGTCTGGTCTGGTCATCATGGTTCTGCATGAGAACCAAAATCATTAATCATAGCAGTTAATGGTTGTTGATCATTTCTCGTATGCTTTTCTCTTCTTGGGACATTATATGGAAATTAATGACAATTGGTGACATCTATGGTTATGAATGTCAAATTTCCCTCTCGGACCTGCGACAAGTCGGAGGATTGTCGCTATCCGAGAACTTAATTGGATCGGAATTATAATACTGTAAATGTGCATATCGGGGCACCACGACTCTGATACCTAACTCTTCCAAATTCAATTGTAACTAATTCAAATGTAACCATAGATGATTCAGATGTAGCCATAGAGGATTCAGATGTAGCATCGCCAAGCCTATTGGCAGAAAAGTAATCAAAACTCAAATGGTGAGGTAGTCTCGTAAGGAGATTCTTCCGTCTCGCCCTCTAAATTGAAGTGCAGTTCATTAGAGGGATAAGTCTACTCCATAACCACGCCACTAAGACGGGTGAGAGGGACTCTCCAGAAAAGTTACTCTAGAAACTGACCTGACTAGTACGAGCTAATGAGCTCGTTCGAAAAACTAAAACTGAGGGACCCCCAGCCTAGGTACCCTAAAACAGAGGGTCAACGGAACTGGTCAAAAGTCAGGATCCCAACGCGGCGTAAAAACACTGCGAGCTCGCGTAAAAAAACCATGAAGAGGACTGGGATCCTAGACCACGCATTAGACGACTGCTGTCCTGACTGGGTTTCCTATCTCCCGCCCAGTTGAGGGTCACCGCGCCCTCACACAGTCAGGCATAAAGGTCACCATAACTGGCATAGTAAATTATTGATTCACTATTATCTTACCTTTCTTGACTACTCCACTCTTTCTTAGATATTTCTGCAGTTGACTGTATAAATTTAGGTTCTTTATTGACAACTTTATTCAGTAGTGATCCATAGTAGTGATTCATACCTAAAGGATTGATCATGGAGATTCTCAGTTACTGATCACGGATTACCTTATATATATATATTTGAAAGCCTGAAATAGGGGGAGACACTCGTCGGTGTTTGCCCGAACTTTTATTTATAAAACTGAAAACGAAGGAGGTAAAAACAAAAGTGAAGGTAAAAAGAAAAACCAATTACACGTCCCACTCCTCCACTAATCTCGCGGCATGAATCCCCACGTTTTCCTTGTAGAACCGCTGCCCCACAAAGAGTAAAGCATTCCTTCCCAGCCAAACGGCCCACAGGATGGCAACAGGGTAGATTATCTCCCTTCGAGGTCTGCTCCTATTAGCCACCAGCGAGCCGCAGAAAGCCGCGAGATCCTCAGCGCAAAACCAAGTCAGACCAGCCTCCCGCCAAACCTGGAATACCTTGGGCATCTAAAGAATAGATGCTCGATGGACTCAATCGCCTCCTCGCAAAGAAGGCACCTATCAGAGGTGATACCCAGAAGCCTAATACACCGGTCCCTTGTCATCAGCCTTTGTCTCCGAAACAACCACAAGAAGAAGCCAATTCGCTCGGGGAGCTTGAGAGCCCAAAAAAATGCACAGTCGCGAATCACAACCTCCGAGCGAGAGGGCGGAGGCCTGCAAATTGCCCCAAACGCCTTCTTAACTGTGAATGGTCCCGCACGCCATCCCCAATGGTCTCTCCCCTCCGCTGGGCGCCCCACATCCTTGATAGAATCCAGCAACGCCATGAAGTCCTCGAGTCTCTGGTCCGAGAAGCTAGAAGAGAAGGCCGAGAACCAATTTCCATCCGACCAGCAAGACAACCATCACATTTTTATCATCCGCCAGAGCATACAATCGCGGGAACCACGAGCAAAGGGGCTCTCCTCCCGTCCAATCATCAGACCAAAAGTGAAGGAGTCGTCCCTGCCAAAGATCGGTCTAAACAAAGAAATATGTTTCGAGAAAACCTCCACCACCCCCCTCCAGAACGGAGTGGGAGAATCCATGTGAGCACCCGGCCTAGGCGGTGCCCCCCAATACCGTAGATCTTCCGCAGCACGGTACAACAAGGATCCTCCCCAGGTCCCCAAATTCTGCTTACCTTATATATATTTATCAAGAAAGATAGATTTTTATTGTTGAAACCCATATTTGTATAATGAGAACTTCGCAAAGGACCATGGAAGAGATTACTACCAATGAATAGAAGCAACTTTATAAAATGTGAGTTAAAGCAGATAAGTTTGATTCATAGTTATATTACCGAACATGGACACCCAGCTAAACACAGGATAGGTGGAGTTTAGAATTTTGACATGTGAACTACATGTGGAGGTCATGGATACTTCTAATTAATGTCACATGGAGTTGACTTCAAGATCAAGGTTGGATAGATTTCTTCGTGTCTACGGATATGCTACATGAATTTCAACTTTCCATATCTAAAGAAATATTTTGTATGAATCTAACCACACTCCTATCGTATGGAATTTCGGGGAAAGTATATAGTTGCTTCACAGATTTAAAGAATGATTGATTAAATAATCGAATGTGGGGAAGATACATATATCAATACCAATGAGACCTGTGACAAATCTATAGGATCTCAATGGATCTCTGAAAGAATTTCAGAGACAACATGGGATAGATGAGGGACAAATAAGGAAAGGACATGATGGGGGTGGATCTGTTGGACTAGACTGATAATCACTGGCCTCTAGATTAGGAAAGATGGAACATAGATAAGGTAGTATAAATTAATCAAAGAAGATGATCATAAGGAGATTGAACAATGGCAAAGGCAATGCAATTTGGTGAAAGCTGGAAGTTGCTGATATAATATCTCATTGCAATGCTCAACTATAGTAGAAAAGGGAAGCATTTCATGCCATAGATTTGTAGAGAGTCTCTTTCACAAATATAGTTGTCAGATTGGAATGGTCAAGTTTGGCCATTATATTGATCGTGGGTTTGGATGGAGGGCTCAGAAGTGAGAGAGGTGTGGCGACTAGTGGAGGGCAATCGGAGGAGGAGGCACGCTAGGTCATCTCGGAGAGGGCGCGGGCCACCTCCGATCTCCCCGTTCGGTCGAGGCTGTTTCTGATGTGGTGGGATGGATCATTGGGCGTGGGCATGTCGAGAGCCCTTGCGCTGCTTCTCGTGCCGCCGTTTTGGTCATTCACGGAGGAGCTGTCCGATGGCTGCTATTGATAAATCCGTGCTGATCGGTGAGGGAGGTGGTGAGGGGGGCTTTTCTTGGTGACATCAGACGTGGGGATCATGTCCAAGGCGTCCTTTAAGGGAGACGTGGCTCGGCTTTCCTCCTGGAGGGCGATAGCAAGGGGGCTCTGCGACTATGAGGTGTGGGACTTGTTGCGTGGCACGGTGGTTGGGTCGTTGCAGCTGAAGTGGCGTAAACCGAAGGATGGAGACGTCGTCGTGGTGCCTGGTAGGGTGGACAGAATCATCATCAGGGGGCTCCCTGTGAGGGCAAGGAAGAAAGGTTGCATTTCGGGGCTGCTGCGGGGTGTGGTAGTGGTCGACTTCGTCGAATGCTCTGGATGACAACCCGGCCAGTCCCTGGATGTTGTGCTTCGGGTGCGGCCGGTTGGTGTCGAGAAGATGGGCTGGTGGGAGGTGCTGTTTGATGGCAGACGTCTGTTGCTCGAGATGGTAGCCACAGACGCTTGGTCCGCAATACCGGCTACTGGGTGTCGCCTGAGGGAGTTCCAGGTGGCGGAGAAGTCGTCGAGTGGTGGCGGTGAAATGGCGGAGCAGCCATCCGATGAGCAGCCTCAGGTGGAGCGGGCTCGGTTCTCGGAGAAGGCGCACCCTTGCGCTGGGGGGCGGTGTCCGGGCGTGGCGCGTTCTTCAAAGGAGGCGGTTCGGTTCGACGCGATATCCGCGGTGGGGCCTCCGAGGTTGATGCCGCTTCCTCTCCCATGGCATGTTGTAGTCGGTGCTGTGACGTTTCGAGGGGTGGTGGGGCCCTATCCGCTAAGTCTCGGGAGGTGGTGCATCCTTTCGGGTCGGATCCTGAACAGTCGCGGACCGAAGGGGTAGGTCGTTGCTCTGGTTGTCGGGTCGGGCATATCGCTTCGCTTCTGGATAGTAAGGCTGGCTTTCCGGTTGGGTGTTGCTCGAACCTTATCGTGGCTACGGCTACGGGAGGCTGCTCCTCGGGTTTCCAGGAGGTACCTGCGTTCCTTGCGGTGGAGGAGGTGGATGGGGGCAGGGACAGAGGGGTGTCGGGCCTCGGTCAGCCGGAAGGTTTTGCGAGGGGTGGGACTACGCTCGAATCGTGGCTGGAAGTCTCTGCTGGGGAGGTGCTTGCTGAACCGGGGGCAGGGCTCGACCTGCTGAGGGGGGAGGGCTCTTGTGTTGGGAGCCCCTGTTTTGGGTGAGGGGTGGGCTTTGGGATGTCGCCTCTGGAAGGGGTGGGGTCGTGGCAGCGACGGTTTGGTTTGGCCTATGAGAGGTGGGGAGGGGGGCGGAGAAGGTCAGGGAAGGTGGCGAGGGCTTCGTTAAGGGGCTCTTTGGTGTCGATGGCCGCTGCGAAGAATGTGCATCAGGGCGCGACCAACCCTTTGTCGGTGCGTAACCGATTTGCTGCTCTGGATAGGGATATTGTGCGACGCTTGCGGGCCATTCCCCCGAAGAAGATGGAAGTTCGGTTTCTTAAATGAAGATGCTATCTCTGAACATGAGGGGTCTGGGCCGACCCGATAAAAGGCTTGGGGTGCAGAATTTGGTGAGAGAGGCTGGGGCAGATATCTTCTTGCTTCAGGAGACGAAGTTGCAGTCCCTGGACGACCAACTGCGGCGTGAGCTGAATAGGGGGGAGGTTTTCGCGTTGGCAGAGAAAGGGGCCGTAAGTGCTTCGGGGGGACTTCTATCCGGCTGGCGGTCCGATTCCTTCGACCTGTTTGGGACTTTCGTCTCCTTGTTCACTTTGTCGGTGAAGCTGCGGCAGAGAGCGGATGGAGTTTGCTTGTGCGTCACTAATGTTTATGGCCCGTGTCGGCGAGTGGATGTAGCTTGGCTGCGGACTTGGTGAATGTTGCGACTGAGGTTGGAGGTGGAGTTTGGATCATCGGTGGTGACTTGAATGTCACTGTTTCCGGACGACAGGCCGGGGGGGGGTGGTATTGATCCGGGGTCTGACGATTTCAGACAGGTGTATGGTTCTCTGGGCATGTATGTTGTGGATGCGGCTGGGTGCAAATTCACTTGGAGGAACGCGAGATCGAGGTCCAGACTAGACAGATACCTGATGTCGGTTGAGGCGGGGGAGACTTTCCCGCTGGCGAAGGCTTGGGCTCCTCCGAGGATGCTCTCTGATCACACCCCTATTCTTTGGTACTCTGGGGAGGAACGGTTGGGTCGGTTTTCCTTTCGGTTTGAGAAGAAGTGGATGTTGGAGGGGGGTTTCCGGAACCTGGTGATTGAACATTGGCGGGGGTTTGTGGTGATGGGTTCGGCGGTGTCGCAATTTGCGACCAAACTGGATTCCCTAAGGAGGTTGCTGCTATCGTATGGGAAGGATGTCGCCAGGCGGCGGAGGGCCGTCAAGGCCGAGGCAGAGGCTGGGATAAGCAGGTTAGATGGGCTTGATGATGACAGGGGGCTGACTCCGGTGGAGGTGGAGGAGAGGGCAATGCGATTGGAGGCGGTGTATCTGGAGGACAGGAAAGAAGAGGTGCATTGGCGGCAGAGATCGAGGCAGAAGTGGCTAAGGGAAGGCAATGCGAACACACGTTTCTTCCATTCCGTGGCGTCCGGAAGAAGGAGAAGGGGTTTCTTGCACGAGATGGAGGTGGGGGGACAGAGAGTGTCGGGCGAGAGGAACATTGGGGTCGCCTCGCGGGAGCACTTTGTGAAGGCTTCGAGGAATGTGAGGGAGGAGAAGGGCTGGAGTTGGACGGGCCTAGGTGCGGGCTCTTTGAGTGGACCCCAGGTAGATTCGTTAGTGGCCGCGTTTTCGGAGGAAGAGGTGCACAGGGCAGTTTGGGATTTGAACGTGGATGGGGCTCCTGGCCCGGATGGCTTCTTTATGTCCTTTTATCGGGAGTTCTGGGACCTGCTGAAGGGTGACATTTTGGAGGTTCTGAATGAATTCAGGAGCGACAACAGGGGTTTTGAGAAAGTTAACAGGGCCTTGATATTCCTGCTGCCGAAGAAAGACATCAGTAGGAGTTGGGGATTACATGCCTATTTCTATATCTAATGACATCTTATTGTCACAAAGGTGCTTGCGAGCATGCTTAAAGATGTTTTGACCTCTGTGGTCCTACCTGCACAATCTGCGCTTATTCCTGGACGTTGTATGGCTGATAGGATCGTCACCGCTTCGGAAGCCTGTCTTGAGTGGAAGAGGTCTAGAAAGAAAGGCGCTATTTGGAAGATTGACTACGCCAAGGCCTACGATTGTGTCAATTGGAAGTTCCTGTGGATATCGCTGCGGAGAAGGGGATTTCCGGAAGAGTGGATTTGTTGGGTCAAGAAATGTGTCACTACTAGCTCGTGCTCTGTGTTGGTCAATGGAAGACCGGAGGGAGGATGGTTCCAACCGCAGAAGGGGGTGTGTCAGGGCTGCCCCCTAGCTCCCCTGCTTTTTGTGTTGGTGGCGGATTGTCTTGCGGTTTTGTTTCAGCGGGCGGTTGAACAGAGGTGGTGTGAGGGATTTAGGCTGGGTGACATCTCCGTTCCAGTGTTGCAGTATGCTGACGACACGCTTATCTTCCTGGGGGGGACGGAGGAGCAGAACCACAACGCGCCTATTTTGGTGGACATGTTCGGGTGCCTCTCTGGTTTGCAGATTAACAGGCAGAAGTCGGTTCTGGTTCCAATGGGGATGGACGATGAGGAGGGCAACAGGCTCGCGGAGTGGTCGGGATGCCCTCTGGGGTGCTTACCGATAATCTATCTGGGTTTGCGTCTGGTTGATGGCAGACTGAGGAGGTTTGATTGGGATTGTGTTCTGTGGAGAATGGAGGAGCGATTGGAGGGCTGGAAGGCTACCACCCTGTCCAAGGGTGGGAAGCTTACCCTGCTGAAGCGCGTTCTTTCAACCATTCCGGTGTTTTTCTTCTCGACGAGACTAATGCCTGTTGGGGTTAGGAGGAAGGTGGAGGCTATGATGAGATCTTTTTTCTGGTCAGATGGGAGGCAAGCAACGAGGGGGTTGCACTTGGTTGCTTGGAAGGATCTTGCTGTACCTGTTTCGGAGGGGGGTCTAGGTGTCCGGGATGTGGAATTGATGAACAAAGCTTTGTTAGCCAAATGGGTGGTGCACATTTGGGGTTTATCTGACTCGCTGGTTTTACGGCTGTTGAGGGAGATCTATGGTGTCACAGGGGAGTTGGTGGCTGCAAGGAAGCGTCATGAGTCTCCGTTGTGGATGGGGATCCGAGCCGTGCTTCCGGGGCGCAGGTCTTTTCTTCGGCCGAGGTTGGGGAATGGTCTCCGTTTCTGATTTTGGCAGGAAGACTGGACGGGGGAGGGGGCGCTGGCCCACCGCTTTCCTAGGCTGATGGCTTTGGCAGTTAACAGGGGAGCGCAGGTGGCGGAGCTGGCCGACTCTGGATCGTGGGCTCCGAGGTTCCTTGCGGTTCTCTCGAATCAACGGATGGATGAGCTTTTGCGTATGCTATCTGAGATTCCCTCTGTTGGGGAGATGTCTGGCGAGCCAGATCATTTTGACTGGGCAGATGGAAAGTTCTCGGTAAAGATTGCCTATCAGAAGCTGTGTGGTGGTGCAGTGGAGCGCGATGAAGACCTATGCGTGGACATGAAGGTAATTTGGGCGGTTAAGATTCCTACTCGGGTTAAGGTGTTCCTTTGATGTCTAAGGAGAGACTGTCTATGTGACAAAGTAAGAAGGGAGAGACTGCTGGGTGTGACGGATTTGAAGTGTGACAGATGTGAGGAGGACGTGGAGGATGCGGACCAGATTTTCTTCGGTTGCAGATCTTCGTCACATGTATGAGAATCTTTGGGGCTGACTTGGGTCCACGCATCCGGCTTGGAACATTTTTGGAGATCTATTCGATTGGTGGGGCTTGGGTCTTCCGGTGATGTCTCTAGGCCCTTTGCCGCTCTTTGGGCTATTTGGCTTGGCAGGAACGATTGCACTTTCAAGGGGCAGCGATTTTACTATGAAAATGTACTAGCGCACTGTAATGGTTTGTATATTTTCTGGATATCCAACTGATGTACTCCTTCGTTAATTAATGAATACTTTGGTGTGGTGACTCCCGCCTTGGGAGGGCTCCCCCTTTTTTCTATTTAAAAAAAACAAGAGTGAAGTTTAAGACTATTCATGCAAGGCATCAAAGGTGAAGAATGTGATTATACCTTTGAATGCTTCAAATTGGAGGAACAAGAGCTTGCATGGCCGCAATGAGAAAGGACAGAATTGTTCCTAATTAGATCTACCTTTTGGGATAAAAAAGTTTCGCGCATGTTATTCGAATATGGTATTTCCTAGATTTCTTACAATATATACATATCTCATACTATTGACGCATATAGAATACCTCTTCGTTATTTTATTTTATGTTTCAGTTGTCTTCTTTATGTAATTTACCCATAGGCTACTCTCCTATATAAGAGAGCCTAGGGCTTATGGAATAAAGTAAGTCATTCATTTTCCCCAACATGGTATCAGAGCGACGGTCCTAGACCGGAGTTCTCGAAACCCTAAGCCTAACCCACCCCACCCGCCGGCCTCTCTCTCTTCTCTCTCTCTACTCGGCGCCGCCCACCCCCGATCTACTGCGCAGGTCGTCTTCTCCAATCGCGGCGGTGCTCCAGCCCTGCGCGCCTTCGCCCTCGCGGCGGTGCTTCACGCGCGAGACCTGCGCGTAGCGCATCGCCTAACCTAGCGCGTAGGTCTGCTAGCCAGTTCTGCGCGTAGCGCATCGCGTGCGCATGCCCACGCGTGCGCCTCTTCGCGCCCAAGCTTGAAGGTCTGATCGTGCACACACGCGCGCCTCTGCGTAACTTCTCCCTGCAGTACTTGCGCGCGTGCCCTAGTTGCACACGCACGTAGCGTGCTCTTGCCTGCGTGTAACTGTGCGCCCCTGTGCGTGAACATCTGTGCGCACCTGCGCGTAACTGTGCGCCCATGCGCGTGAACATCTGTACGCCAGCCCACTGTTTGCGTGCGTCATCGTGATTGTTTGCGCGTGTAAAGACCGTAGCGCGCGCATATTCATGGGGATAGTTGCTTGAGGTCTACACATGCAACTAATCCCGTCTATGTCATTGTAGACGAAGAGCACTTCTGTCAATCGCTCCAGTCTTCCATCTCCAGTATGTCAGAAAGCAAGGCTGATATCCCGTCTATTGGCGCCTTTCGTGGTCCAGCGCCCATTGTCAAGATGGATGGTACTAACTATGAACTGTGGGCAATGCAGTTCATGAGTATGATGAAGTCTACAGGTAAGAAGCACATTCTTACCGAACCTGAGTCTGCAGAGAAGACTGGAGTCCATGCCTCATGGGAGGCCGATGATGCATATGTCAAGGTCTGGCTATCTGGTACATTGGCTATTGAAATTGCCAATGACATTCTACATCAACCCACAACCAAAGACATGTGGGATATTCTGGCGGCAACATATTCTCAGGCGAAGAACGAAACAAAGATTCTGCAACTTCAACATGATATATTCACAATAAAGCAGAATGGCCGTCCTTTACATTCTCTCTACACATCACTGAGAGGGATGTTCGAGAAGCTCTATAGCTTCATGCCTCTTACTGCCACGCCAGAAAAGCAGAAGACATACAAGAATGCGACGATGGTGGGTGTGTTTCTCGCTGCACTTGATCCAGAGTATGAGGCAACACGGTCTCAGATTTTGGCAGACTCGACTATTCCTCCCATGGAGGAAGCCTTTCATAGATTGAGTAGGATCACAGTTCCTTCAGCAGCTGTGAGTCAGAATTCCTCAGTCATGGCGGCAAACAGAGGCCGCGGATCTCATCACCAGGGCCGTGGACGTGGACCTCGTGGAAGGGGTGGCCGCACTAGGCCAACATGCACATATTGTCACCGAGTCGGACACAATGAAGACACATGCTATTCGAAGCACGGATTTCCTGCATCTGCACGAGCTGCTGAGCAGATAGAGCCCCCATCTGCTGCTACCTTGGATCAACGATTTGATGATCTAGTTGCCCGTCTCAGGGGCATCATCCCACCATCTGGTCCAGCACCGACTACAGAGAGTCATACTGATGCTGCTGCTTCTGCCTCTGCATCTACTAGTACTTCAGGTAGTATACTTGCACTCCACAGTAGTAGATCTGATACACTGCCATGGATCATGGACTCGGGCGCTACACATCATCTATGTGGCGACCAGAGTCTACTTACAGGATACACTCAGATCTCTCCAGGACGGACAGTAATGATTGCCAATGGCACACATTCCCCCATCACTGGTCATGGGGAGATTAGACTGACATCTTCTATGCAGCTCAAGAATGTGCTACATGCACCTGATTTTTCTATGAATCTGTTGTCAATTAATCAGATTACGAAGGATCTCCATTGTCGAGCAATTTTTGATCCATCTTCTTTGATTTTTCAGGACATCCGTACGGGCAACGTAATTGGTCGTGGCTATGAGCAAGGAGGCCTTTACCGTCTGAATCATACCCCATTTGCCGGGACCACATCCTCTCCTGCTGGACAAGTATCTCCTCTCCTATGGCATCTGCGTTTTGGTCATTTACCGCTTCAGAGGTTGCGTCGAGTTCTACCCTATGGTCTCTCTCACACACCTATCCAGTGTGAGGCATGTCAGTTGGGAAAGCATCACAGGTCGTCCTTTCCCAGTCGTCCAGGTCGGAGTGGTAACTCCAAGTTTGAGTTGTTTCATATTGATGTCTGGGGTCCGAGTCGTGTTCCCGATCATCAGGGACACAGGTTTTATATTGTATTTGTGGATGATTTCTCGAGAGTGTCATGGGTGTTTCAGATAAAAAATAAATCTGAAGCAGGAAATATTATTATCCATTTTCTTAATGAAATTCAAAATGTTTTCTCCACATCTGTCAAGCTTGTGAGAAGTGATAATGCTTTAGAGTTGTGCACCAACATTCTGGCCAATTACTACTCCTCAAAAGGGATTATTCACCAAACATCTTGTGCTCATACATCTCAACAGAATGGGATTGCTGAAAGAAAACACCGTCACCTTCTTGATGTCACAAGATCACTTCTTATATAGAGTCATGTTCCCTACTCCTACTGGGGTGATGCAGTTCTTACTGCATGTTACCTAATCAACCGTATGCCTTCGTCTGTCTTGAATGAACAAATTCCTTTTTCACTCATTTATCCTGACAAGGATTTGTTCACTCTTACTCCTCGTGTGTTTGGGTCAGTCGCATTCGTCCATCAGTTGTCGCCTGGTACTGACAAGCTCTCTCCTAGGGCTGTCAAGTGTGTCTTCGTTGGGTACTCCAGAACTCAAAAGGGGTACAAGTGTTTTTTCCTGTTCGTCGGCGGTATATGATCAGTGCAGATGTTACATTTTTTGAATCTGTTATGTATTTTTCAGCATCAGGAGACAAGCAGCTACCACCTATACCTCCTGATGCCATATTCATGACATCACCACCTCAGATACCGCCACCACCACCGCCACAACCACCACCACCGCCACCGCCACCACCACCGCCACCGCCACCGCTAGTCTCACTACTACCATTCCATTACACCCGCAGGCCTTCTCCAGCTCATGGTCCTGACCCGTCAACTAGCTCGCCTATGGTATGTAATGAAAATATTAATGTTGATGGATCTGACGACATTTCTCAGCAGGATGTATTGCAGGAGCATGATGAGAATACAGATGATTTGGATGATCCAATTGCTCTACGGAAGCCGAAGAGAAGCTGTGCCAAATATCCATTATCAGCAGCCGTGTCTTTTGAGAGGCTATCTGGAGACTTCAGGACATTTGCGTTGGCACTTTCAGCCACAGACATTCCACGGAATCATCATGATGCTTTGCAGGATGCTAGATGGCAGCTAGCAATGGAAGAAGAAATGGCGGCACTTCGGTCGAGAGGCACTTGGAGCTTGGTTCCTATACCTCCAGATGTCAGCCCGGTGAGCTGCAAGTGGGTGTTTACAGTGAAGCACAATGCAGATGGCTCTATTGACAGGTACAAGGCACGCCTTGTTGCACATGGCTTCACACAGACATACGGGGTGGATTACCTTGACACATTCTCGCCTATGGCGCGTCATTCCACTCTGCGGATCCTGTTATCAGTTGCAGTTGCTAGAGACTGGTCGCTTTATCAGCTGGACATGAAGAATGCATTCCTATATGGCGAACTGCAAGAGGAAGTCTATATGCAACAGCCACCTGGGTTTGCTGTTGAGGGGGAGTGTTCCAAGGTATGCAGGTTACATAAGGCCATCTATGGCCTTAAGCAGAGCCTCAGAGCGTGGTTTCAGAAGCTTTCAGATCTTTTTGAGAAACAAGGATATAAACGTTCCAATGCTGATCATTCCTTGTTTGTGCAGAAGACGGCTAGAGGTATCATTGTAATCATGGTTTATGTTGATGATATCTTGATAACAGGAGATGATGAGCAGGGCATTAAGCAGGCAAAAGAAAGGCTGGGAACCGAGTTTGTCACCAAGGACTTGGGAGTTCTTAGATATTTTCTGGGGCTGGAGTTTGCTAGAAATCCATATGGATTAGTAATGTCGCAGAGAAAATATGTTACAGATCTATTAACTGAGACAGGTATGCTAGGGTGTCGACCTGCTACGACACCAATGGATCCCAGCATGAAGCTCTATGATGATGACACAGAAGAGGTGGACAAGAGAAGGTACAGAGAACTGATAGGCAAACTACTGTATGTCATGATCACTAGACCTGATATATCATTTGCAGTGAGTCGTGTGAGCCAGTTCATGGAGCAACCACGGCAGGTCCATATGGATGCAATACACATGATTCTGAGATATCTAAAATCATCTCCAGGTGCAAGCCTGCTATTTAAGAAGGGAAAGGAAATCTCTATCACAGCATGCGCTGATGCAGACTATGCAGGATGCCCCAAGGACAGGAAGTCCACCTCAGGATTTGCAGTCTATGTTGGAGATGCCCTAGTCTCGTGGAGGAGCAAGAAACAGACAGTGGTAGCTAGATCCAGTGCTGAATCCGAATACAGGGCTATGGCCCAGGCTAGCACAGAAATGATGTGGGTGAAATCTTTACTTACAGATCTATGTCTTGATATACCGCTTCCTATGATGTTGGAATGTGACAATCAGGCCGCCTTGTTCATTGCAAACAACCCAACCTTTCATGAGAGGACCAAGCATATTGAGGTTGACTGTCACTACATACGTGACATGATTCTAAAGGGGTTCATTGCTACATCTCACGTCACATCAGAGAATCAGACTGCTGATATTTTCACCAAGGCATTACTTCGAGGCCCATTCCAGAAGTGTGCGTCCAAGCTGAGCATGATTGATATCTATGCTCCATCTTGAGGGGGAGTGTTGACGCATATAGAGTACCTCTTCGTTATTTTATTTTATGTTTCAGTTGTCTTCTTTATGTAATTTACCCATAGGCTACTCTCCTATATAAGAGAGCCTAGGGCTTATGGAATAAAGTAAGTCATTCATTTTCCCCAACACATACTTATGAGTAAATTTTAATCAGAGAATTCTGATTTGATTCTGGAAGATTTCTTACAATATGTGAATCTCATATCAGAAATATAATTGATTTCCAGATTTCTTAGAATTAAGATTTGATTTTGGAATATTTCTAGATTCTTACAATATGTGAATCTCATACAATAATTGTGATTGATTTCCAGATTGCTTATAATATGTGAATCTCATACCAGAAATATGATTGAATCAGAGAATAAAAAAAATTTGAATATGGGATTTTTGTTAAAGAGAAGAGCATAAAAGAACATGGGAGGTGAAATAAAGATGTATAGAATATCCATGCATGGCAACAATTTGGAAGGAGTAGGATTTTATCTCAAATCCCTAAATGGTGGGTATCAAAATTTATAAGAATAGTTGGGAGCACAACAATTTCACTCTGCTGTTTGGGGGTAGCTACAGGAAGCTCTAATTGGACAGGAGAGGCTGCTACAGGGCTCCTTGGCTGGAGCTTCTCTGGAAATTAATGTGAAATTTTGAGAATGGACGGAATTAGGAATAAAGAGAGGGGGTGGAGAAATGGAAAGAAAAGGGGGAGGAAATGAGGAGGAAGGTTCCTGGAACCTTCCTTATTTCTTTTTTTATTGAATAAATGACATCATCACAAATGATGTCACTAATGACATCACTCTCCATGACATCATCCATGATGTCATAATCTTCTATTGTATATTGTGAAACCCCTTAGGATCCCGGGTACCTGTTTACGCTACTTTCCTCGCATTTCATGCACACAAGATCGCATAATTTACAGGAAAACAGGGAAATTTTTCGCGCGGCTAATTATCCACATGACATTCACATCCACAGCATAACCACAAGATCATAGAGACAAATGGCACCAGCAATTCATTCCATTAATCTCCATGTAATTTTTACAACATGTACAATGTCTGCTAGTACATACAATATCCCAAAAGATCTGACTGAACAGAAGAAATAGCATTTACATTATAATGTGAATAAAAAACTGAGACAAAATAAACCATACCGTCTGGTGTATACCCTGTCTCCTAGAAACATGAACAGCTACTGATCAGCAGGCCTCTTGCCTGCCATGTGTGCAAGGAAGAAGAGGAGTCACAAACGTGAATACAAACCCGTAGTTTAAAATAAATAACAAGTAATTTAATGTGCAAAAGAGAGCAAGTAGAAATGTGGAATAAACACTATTTACATCTACTTGCGTAAGTAAATAGGTTTTTCAAGTTATTTGTAGGCATCTCTTATGATTGTCCCATAACCCAACATTTCCCATATATGACATATTTATTTTGTAGTTAAATATTCATGAGTATATGAGGGTAAGCATATATATCATTTTCTTCAGAGATTATGTTGAAAGTGATGATGGAAAAGTTGAGATTGGAAAGATTTCTTAAGTTTAGTAAATTGTCGTTTCCTATCAACACGACTTTTGATCGTAACTTCTCCAATTTTTAACTTCAAATATTTCAGATATAACTCCAGATGATGTAAATGTAGATATGGATGATCTAGATATAGAATCGCCAAGTCTGTTGGCGAAGTAAACTCAAGCGGTGAAGAAGCCTACAAATGGCTCTTCCGTCTCGCCCTCTAGTTGGAAGGACGGTCCAATAGAGGGATAGGTCTACTCCCCAACTACGCCACTGAGACGGGTGAGAGGGACTTCCCGGAAAAGTCACTCTAAAAAACAGCCCGACTAGTACGGGCAACCGAGCTCGTACGTAAAACTGAAAAACCGAGGATCCCCCGCCTGGGTATCTTAAAACAGAGGGTTAGCGGAACTGGTCTAAAGTCGGGATCCCAACGAGGCGTAAAAACACTGCGAGCTCGCGTAAAAACCGTGAAGGGACTGGGATCCTAGACCCGCGCACTTGGTGGCCGCTGCCCTAACTGGACTTCCTTTCTTCCGCCCAGTTGAGAGTCACCGCGCTCTCGCACGATCATGTGTAAAGACTACTATGACCGACCCAATTAATTAATTTCCTGATCCACTCTCATACTTGCTTGATTCCACAAATTCTTCCTTAATTTCATATATGATCAATCTACCATATGTGATTATCTTGTCAATGATTCCATCTGTACTAAACTAATGCTAGTAGATCACACATAAAAGATTTTCTTATGATATTGATTATTCGTTGGACTACTTGTCGTAAGCATATTGTGACTAGATTTGCAAGCAAGAGAAGACTTGTTAAGTCTTAAACTAGGATAGTCCTCTAATACTGGTTAATGTGAATTTCTATAATCAGATGGTCTCCCTGTTATGGATTGATTGCATGATCCACTCATGTCCCTATCTTATTGGATCTCAACAAGTATTCAACTCGAAGTGATTAAATCATTTGTAAGGTATAGATGGATACATTTGTGTAGAACGATGTGAAGGACTTTCTGTTCATGATGTATATAATGTGATACTCTAGCCAAATCATGACTTAAAATACAATAATTTAGGCTTAATAGGAATTTAACTCTAACCATTTATATATTTATATATATATATTTCTCTTACGTTAAGATCATTTTTTTTATTAAAAACCAATGAACCTGAGAATGTAAAAGGTCACTTTGCTTGTTCTTGTCGACATTTTTTTTAACGTACTGTCATATTTACACAACTATCATCTCATAAACCATCTTCTAAAGTGCTACCAATCTCGCATAAAATGTAGTAACTAGGCGTACTCATGCCAACCATCCAGTCCGAGACTTTTATATATTCTAAGAAAACCAAGGATATATTCTTCAAGCTTAAATCAATGTAAATTAGATGCATATCATTTATAATTTATACCCACAATAGTTTACGAACAGAAGACACAATTAGAGACATTTTATAATTATTAATATTATTATATCTCTCTCCTTTTTTAAAGCTTATACATATAATTAACAACTACCAATATGCCAACAGTACCTAATATATGGAACTAACCAGTTAACATTCTCAATTAATGATGCCTGTTATTAAAATCTGTAGACCTCAGATCCATTATAAACCCCTCTTTTAAGGAAATGAGAATCTTCAAGACAACTCCATCTTTTTTTTTACCGAGTATATAATCTTACAACAACACTCTTATGTATAGTATTCAGACTGCACCAATAAAATGGAAAATCGGATGTAATAGAATGGAATGCTTATATATATACTGTAGGCAGGACCTATTAATAAATCTGATTTTCAAGAAATTAAATGTTATTTCATGATTTCCAGTCCCAAAACTTTTAACAACAGGGATTTCAATGGGATAAAAGCTCATGCATGGCAGCAAAGGGAAGGATGATTGGATTGTACCTAATGTTTGCTCCAATTTGAACAATCAAATGGAAAAGATGCTGCATGCATGAGCTTCCAGACCAACATCATAATGAGGGTTGAAATAATATCTGATGTTGTTGGAAATGAGCTATAACAGATCCAACTACTGGACAACAACCGTAGGGGCTCTTGGAGGTCCTCCAACTCCAGCAATAGCTCCAGAATTAGCCGCTTGTAACAGTTGATCGAATTTTCCAGCAACAACTAAGAAGAAGAAATGAGCTGGAAACCTTCATTCGTTGGAGATTTTGTAAAAGAAAAAGAAGGGAGGAAGCCCTTCTCATGTTGGAGTTGGAATACTTAAATAGGGAAAGGTGGAGGGGAAGGATTTCTCGGTGGAAAAAAAATAGAGAGGACTTTAAGGGTTCTCTTGGTAATATTTATAAGGGAATAGATGCCTTGTTGCATGCCACATGGAGAGAAATCTTGAGCAAGTGGAAGTAGAAAAATACATCCAAGTGGAGAGAAGGGAGAGAGAAAAACCAACGGCTGAAACTTTTCCCTTTTGACAACAGTAGTCTGCTATCATTGACAGAATTTTATTTATACTTTTTTTTTTAAAAATTCTCTTTGTTTGGCATACATAAAAGTCGTCCGTATATGCGTCTCGGGCCGCGGATTTTGACGCGCAATATCTCGTTGTGATCGTCTCTAAACAACGATCAAAATGTGTATAATATTGATATACTTCCGGTCGGGTTTTGAATACCCAAAATTTTCGGATACGGTTTTTGTTTTGGGATTAAATTTTGTGATTTAAAAATATCAAACGACCTCCGATCGACGAACGGTCAATTCCGTTGGTCTTGTATCGTTGAATCGGATCTAATGACGGTCTCGATTCGTTTTGCGGTTTCCGAAATTATGTCGCGGCTTTTTCACGACGCGCATTACGATGCGATCGATTTTTGGTCGATTTTGCCCGAACGACTTTTGATTCACGATCAATTGATCATTTTAGGTTATCTAATATTGTCAGATAACTTAATTGGGTTATTCGGACCTTATTCGGGTCGAGTTCGGGTTTACGCGGATCCCGGATGTTAGAATTATAAAAACCTCAAAGGGAGTCTCGTCCTCGAGACTCGAGTTAAGGCTATTAGGTGTCTTGTTGGAATTTCATATGTCCATAAAAACCTCAAAGGGTTTTGAACCCATAAAAACCTCAAAGAGGAAACCAATCATATATTTGAACAAATATTTTATTACAAAAGCTTATTTCTGTTATTACTTCAGAAAAGCTGCGGGTATCGTGCCCGCATGTCGACTTCGGTTTCCCACGTCGCTTCTTCGACGCCGTGACGGTGCCACAAAACCTTGACCAATGGAATCTTTTTGCTGCGAAGCTTCTTCACAGCATGATCAAGTATCTGGACTGGCTTCTCCTCATAAGTCAGATCTGGCTCTACGTCAATATTCTCGTAACTGATGACGTGCCGAGGATCGTGGACATACTTCCTCAGGTTGGATACATGGAAGATCATGGATAGCTGATAGATGTGGGGGAAGGGCTACTCGGTAGGCCACCTTCCCCACTCTTGCAAGAATCTCAAATGGACCCACATATCGCGGCGCCAGCTTGCCACGAACACCAAATCTCTGTACTCCCTTCATGGGAGATAGTCGCAAAAATACCCAATCTCTGACCTGTATTTACATGAGTTCTATTATATGTGAGATTACGTTAAATTTGTAATAAAAAAAAGAGAAGAAGATTGGATACCTGAAATTCCAAATCTCTTCTCCGACGGTCTGCATAGCTCTTCTGGCGGCTCTGTGCCATCAGAAGCCTCCGTCTCACAAGATCAACAGCTCTCGCGATCTCCTTCAAGAGATCTACGGAGTATAAAGCATGATCACCTACCTCACGCCAACTGAGAGGTGTGAGGCATCTCCGCCCGTATAGGGCTTCGAATGGTGCCATACCAATACTGGAGTGATAGCTGTTGGTGTACGTGAATTCCACTAATGGCAGATGGTCCTTACAGGACCCTTTCCACTCCAAAGTGCAAGCGCGAAGCAAATCCTCTAGTGTCTGAATGGTACGCTCACTCTGACCGTCAGTCTGTGGATGATATGCAGAACTCATCTTCAGCTCTGTCTGTAGTGCTGACATGAACTGATGCCAATAATGCGACGTAAATCTCGAATCCCTGTCAGAAACCACCTCTCGTGGTATACCATGTAATCTGATGATGTTCTGCACATACAACTTGGCCAATCTGGATGGAGTGTAAGTCGTGTTGACAGGTATGAAATGGGCTGACTTGGTCAACCTATCAACAACGACCCAAATGGAATCATGGCCACCTGGTGTCTTCGGCAATCCTGTGACAAAATCCATAGAAATGCTCTCCCATTTCCACTCAGGAATGGGGAGAGACTGCAGTAATCCTGCGGTCTCCTGTGCTCAGCCTTGACCATCTGACAGGTCATGCATCTGCTGACATGTTGCGCCACATCGCGCTTCATCCAATCCCACCAGAAATGTCGATGCAGATCACGGTACATCTTTGTGCTACCTGGATGGATAGATAACCGTGAACTGTGTGCCTCATCCAAAATGTCTCCGCGAAGCTGTTCGTCATTGAGTACAACGACCCGTCCTGCCTTCCATAAAATAGACTCTGCCACGACAAAATCATCAAATTCATCCTTGATGGTGCGCATGTATCTATCTCGGATCCAAGGATCTGTCTTCTGGCCCTCTACAATACGATCTCAAAGGCTGCTGTATCGAGGAGGCACGTCGGTAGAAATGGATGCGCTCTCTTGAGGATGCCAATCGCTCAAAGCTGCAAGCGTATCCTACGTGTATAGCCAGTTCGCCGTACCCTCTGCATGCGCTCTCCTGCTAAGTGCATCAGCCACCACGTTTCCCTTACCGGGATGGTAAGAGATTGTGCAATCATAATCCTTCAGCAGTTCGAGCCATCTGCGCTGTCTCATGTTCAGCTCCTTTCGATCAAAGATGTACTTCAGACTCTTGTGATCCGTGAAGATCTCAAAATTTACCCCATATAGATAGTGGCGGCAGATCTTCAAGGCGAAGAAAACTGCCGCCAACTCTAAGTCATGTGTGGGGTAGTTCCGCTCGTGCGGTCTCAACTGTCGTGATGCATAAGCAATTACATGTCCTCTCTGCATCAGTACTGCTCCTAGACCTTCTCCAGATGCATCTGTGTAGACTGCATAGTCTTGAGTGCCTGAAGGAAGAGCAAGAATGTGCGCTGTAGTCAATCTCTCCTTTAGTGTCTGGAATGCCTGCTCACATGAATCGTCCCAAATAAATGGGACTCCCTTCTGCGTCAGTCGTGTCAATGGACGGACGATGCGTTAAAATCCACTGACGAAGCGTCTTTAATAACCTGCTAGCCCAAGGAAGTTCCGAATCTGAGTGACTGTCTTGGGCTGCTCCCAAGACATAACTGCATCTATCTTCGCAGGATCAACCGCGATAGCTGCTCCAGAAATAACATGTCCTAAAAATGAGACCTGGGATAACCAGAAGTCACACTTGCTCAGCTTTGCATACAGCTTATGCTCTCGCAATGTGTCCAAAACAATCCGTAGATCATTCGCATGATCTCATTCGTTCCGTGAGTAGATGAGCACATCATCGATGAACACCACTACAAACTTGTCCAAGTATGGACGGAAGATACGGTTCATCGTATCCATGAATGCTGCAGGTGCATTGGTGAGCCCAAACGACATCACCACAAACTTGTAATGTCCATAGCGAGTCCTGAAAGCTGTCTTCGGAATATCTGACTCACGAATCCTCAGCTGATGGTAGCCTGAGCGAAGATCGATCTTCGAGAAAACCGAAGATCCCTGGAGCTGGTCAAACAAATCATCGATACGTGGCAAAGGATAACGGTTCTTCACCGTTCTCTTGTTCAGCTGCCTGTAATCGATGCACAGTCTCATGGATCCATCCTTCTTTTTGACAAATAGAACCGGAGCACCCCAAGGTGAAGTGCTCGGTCTCACGAATCCCAAATCAAGTAACTCCTGCAACTGCACCTTCAGCTCCCTCAACTCGGCTGGTGTCATGCGATATGGTGCCATAGAGATCGGCTGTGTATCTGGCAGCAATGTGATCTCGAACTCGATCTCTCTCAGGAGGTAATCCTGTTAGCTCATCAGGAAATACATCTGGATATTCTGATACTACTCGGATGTCCTGTGTCATCGGCTCCTTGTCAGATACCTCCCGAACAAATGCAAGGTATGAATCACAACCCTGATCAACAAGTCGATGGGCTCGCAATACTGAAATGTACTCCATGGTGGAGTCATGTATAGTACCCTCAAAAGTGAACTCGGGTAGATCTGGAATCCTGAAGACAACCGTCTTACTAAAACAATCAACAAGTGCATGATGAGCGGATAACCAATCCATGCCCAAAATCAAGTCGAACTCATCAAGCTGCAGAAGTAGACAATCTGCGAGCATCTCGTGACCGCCAATCAGTATAGGCAAATGCCTGACTATCAGGGAAATGATAAACAACTGGCCACCTGGTCTTCGGATGTGATATGGGGAATAAAGAGTCTCTGCGACTCTACCTAAAGAAGCAAGCAACCTCGAAGCGAGAAAAGAATGTGTCACACCAGAATCAAATAGAACATGGAAAGGTCGGCCCAAGACTGAGACCATACCTTTCACCACAGTAGCGGCTGAACGTGCCTGCTCCTCAGTAACTGCATGTAACTGCCCCTGCCTGACTGTTGCAGCACTGGAACCTGCCACACTCTGCGTCTGTCTCTGCTGTGGTCTCCTAAAGTTGGAGTTCCTGCCACGGAAACTCCCTGAACGCTGTGACTGAGGCTGCGACTGTGAAGGCTGTGGCTGAGGCTCACCAGAAACCTGTGGGCACTGTGATCGATAGTGTCTCCACTCGTGACATCGGTAACACTAGACTGGTCTGGTAGGTGGAGTAGCTGTGTCTGTGCTCCGAGCTGGTCCGGCCGGTGGTCTGTCTACTCGTTGCGACCCAGATGGTCGAGCGGAATCTGTGCCACGTCCGGCAAGTGCTCCCCCTAAAGTAGTTGATAGGGAAGAGCAAGGACTGCCTGTGAAGGACGAACCTGTAGGTCGGAACCGTCTGTCTGACCTCTGCTGCTGAAACGGTCGACGTATCGATCCAAAAGATCGCCGCGGTCTAGGTGCTGCTCCAGACGAGCTCCCGAAACGTCATCCTCTAATGTCCTCGAACTTCTCCGCAACATCGGTAGCTTCGGAGATGGATGTGATGTGTAGCCCTACTAGCTTCTCGTGTACCTTCACTCTCATGCCGCTGATGAACTTTTCCAGATTCTCCTCTGGAAATGCGCCAGCTGCTCGTGTATGTCGTGACAGCTTTGTATATCGGATAAAATAATCTCTGGCTGTCATCTGTCCCTGACGAAGCTCTACAAATAGTCGGCGCTGGGACTCCTTCCACTTCGCAGAAAAGAAGTGGGCTCTGAACTTCGTCTCGAAATCATCCCATGTAGGCTCTTGACCTAACTCAGATACCACAGCATCCCACCATCTCTCAGCAAAGTCTGTAAGTGAGTACTCCATGAAAGATAGCCACGTGTCTCGTGGCGCGCGAATCATCCGGAGCACCTTCATCACTCTCTTCAGCCATTGTTCAACAACATCTGGTGAACCTGTGCCCTCGAACAATGGTATGTTGGCCCGTTGGTAGGATGTGAAAACGGACTGGTGCCTGTGAATAGCTGAGTACTCGTGTGCACCCTCGTCAGCAAAGTCAATAGGGTTCTGCTCCCTGTCTAAGTCTGCATCCTCCTCAGCTCCATGCTCCAGTATGTCCTCTAATGGATCATCAGGATGAGGCTGCTCAACTTCAACGGACTGGTGTTGATCCTGCCGTATCCCATCCTGTGATGGATGGTACGTGAAATCTGATAGGTCCTCAAACCTCATCTCTATATCTGTTTGCCTGTCGGCAATCTCAGTCTGCTGAGCCAAAATCTGCTCCTGCTGACCTCGCATGGCAGCCTGCTGCTGCTGGAGGTCGGTGAGGGCAGTCAATATGCGTGCCAACTGGTCAGCCGTCTCCTGACCGGGTCGAGATGCCATGGCTCTGCATGGGAACCATAATTAGTCATAAAAATGCCATAGACAGATACTTATCATAAATGCTTTTCTCTTCTTGGGATATAATATGAAAATTAATGAACTTGGTGACATCTGTGGTTATTGAATATGAATGTCATATTTCCCTTCTCGGACTCACGACAAGTCGGAAGACTGTCGCTATTCGAGAACTTAATGCGATCGGAATTGAAATACTGCGAATGTGCGTATCAAGGTACCACAGCTCTGATACCAAAATGTGAAACCCCTTAGGATCCCGGGTACCTGTTTACGCTACTTTCGTGGCATTTCATACACACAAGACCGCATAATTTACAAAAAAACAGGGAAATTTTTCCCGCGGCTAATTATCCACATGACATTCACACCACAACATAACCACAAGATCATAGAGACAAATGGCACCAGAAATTCATTTCATTAATTTCCATGTAATTTTTACAACATGTACAATGTCTGCTAGTACATACAATATCCCAAAAGATCTGACTGAACTGAAGAAATATCATTTACATTATAATGTGAATCAAAAACTGAGACAAAATAAACCATACCGTCTGGTGTATACCCTATCTTCTAGAAACATGAACAGCTACTGATCAGCAGACCTCTTGCCTGCCATGTGTGCAAGGAAGAAAAGGAGTCACAAACGTGAATACAAACCCGTAGTTTAAAATAAATAACAAGTA
Source organism: Ottelia alismoides (assembly GCA_037367405.1). Taxonomy (NCBI): domain Eukaryota; kingdom Viridiplantae; phylum Streptophyta; class Magnoliopsida; order Alismatales; family Hydrocharitaceae; genus Ottelia; species Ottelia alismoides. Next base: position 676,472 of record JAZKJV010009410.1, on the reverse strand, counting down.
ATTTAATGTGCAAAAGAGAGCAAGTAGAAATGTGGAATAAGCACTATTTACATCTACTTGCGTAAGTAAAAAGGTTTTTCAAGTTATTTGTAAGCATCTCTTATGATTGTCTCATAACCCAACATTTCCCATATATGACATATTTATTTTGTAGTTAAATATTCATGAGTATATGAGGGTAAGCATATATATCATTTTCTTCAGAGATTATGTTGAAAGTGATGATGGAAAAGTTGAGATTGGAAAGATTTCTTAAGTTTAGTATATTGTCATTTCCTATCAACACGACTTTTGATCGTAACTTCTCCAATTTTTAACTTCAAATATTTCAGATATAACTCCAGATGATGTAAGTGTAGATATGGATGATTTAGATATAGAATCGCCAAGTCTGTTGGCGAAGTAAACTCAAGCGGTGAAAAAGCCTACAAATGGCTCTTCCGTCTCGCCCTCTAGTTGGAAGGACGGTCCAATAGAGGGATAGGTCTACTCCCCAACTACGCCATTGAGACGGGTGAGAGGGACTTCCCGGAAAAGTCACTCTAAAAAACAGCCCGACTAGTACGGGCAACCGAACTCGTACGTAAAACTGAAAAACCGAGGATCCCCCGCCTGGGTATCTTAAAACAGAGGGTTAGCGGAACTGGTCTAAATTCGGGATCCCAACGAGGCGTAAAAACACTGCGAGCTCGCGTAAAACCGTGAAGGGACTGGGATCCTAGACCCGCGCACTTGGGACTGGGATCCTTTCTTCCGCCCAGTTGAGAGTCACCGCGCTCTCGCACGATCATGTGTAAAGACTACTATGACCGACCCAATTAATTAATTTCCTGATCCACTCTCATACTTGCTTGATTCCACAAATTCTTCCTTAATTTCATATATGATCAATCTACCATATGTGATTATCTTGTCAATGATTCCATCTGTACTAAACTAATGCTAGTAGATCACACATAAAAGATTTTCTTATGATATTGATTATTCGTTGGACTACTTGTCGTAAGCATATTGTGACTAGATTTGCAAGCAAGAGAAGACTTGTTAAGTCTTAAACTAGGATAGTCCTCTAATACTGGTTAATGTGAATTTCTATAATCAGATGGTCTCCCTGTTATGGACTGATTGCATGATCCACTCATGTCCCTATCTTATTGGATTTCAACAAGTATTCAACTCGAAGTGATTAAATCATTTGTAAGGTATAGATGGATACATTTGTGTAGGACGATGTGAACGACTTTCTGTTCATGATGTATATAATGTGATACTCTAGCAAATCATGACTTAAAATACAATAATTTAGGCTTAATAGGAATTTAACTCTAACCATATATATATTTATATATATATTTCTCTTACGTTAAGATCATTTTTTTTATTAAAAATCAATGAACCTGAGAATGTAAAAGGTCACTTTGCTTGTTATTGTCGACATTTTTTTTAACGTACTGTCATATTTACACAACTATCATCTCATAAACCATTTTCTAAAGTGCTACCAATCTCACATAAAATGTACTAACTAGGCGTACTCATGCCAACCATCCAATCCGAGACTTTTATATATTCTAAAAAAACCAACGATATATTCTTCAAGCTTTATATCAGTGTAAATTAGATGCATATCATTTATAATTTATACCCACAATAGTTCACGAACAGAAGACACAAGCAGAGACATTTTATAATTATTAATATTATTATATCTCTCTCCTTTTTTAAAGCTTATACATATAATTAACAACTACCAATATGCTTTGGCACCTAATATATGGAACTAACCAGTTAACATTCTCAATTAATGATGCCTGTTATTAATATCTGTAGACCTCAAATCCATTATAAACCCCTCTTTTAAGGAAATGAGAATCTTCAAGACAACTCCATCTTTTTTTTTACCGAGTATATGTTCTTACAACAACACTCTTATGTATAGTATTTAGACTGCACCAATAAAATGGAAAATCGGAGGTAATAGAATGGAATGCTTATATATATATACTATAGGCAGGACCTATTAATAAATCTGATTTTCAAGAAATTAAATGTTATTTCATGATTTCCAGTCCCAAAACTTTTAACAACAGGGATTTCAATGGGATAAAAGCTCATACATGGCAGCAAAGGGAAGGATGATTGGATTGTACCTAATGTTTGCTCCAATTTGAACAATCAAATGGAAAAGATGTTGCATGCAGGAGCTTCCAGACCAACAGCATAATGAGGGTTGAAATAATATCTGATGTTGTTGGAAATGAGCTACAACAGATCCAGCTACTGGACATCAACCGTAGGGGCTCTTGGAGGTCCTCCAACTCCAGCAATAGCTCCAGAATTAGCCGCTTGTAGCAGTTGATCGAATTTTCCAGCAACAACTAAGAAGAAATGGGCTGGAAACCTTCATTCGTTGGAGATTTTGTGAAAGAAAAAGAAGGGAGGAAGCCCCTTCTCACGTTGGAGTTGGAATACTTAAATGGGGAAAGGTGGAGGGGAAGGGTTTCTCGGTGAAAAAAAAATAGAGAGGACTTTAAGGGTTCTCTTGGTAATATTTATAAGGGAATAGATGCCTTGTTGCATGCCACATGGAGAGAAATCTTGAGCAAGTGGAAGTAGAAAAACACATCCAAGTGGAGAGAAGGGAGAGAGAAAAACCAACGGCTGAAACTTTTCCCTTTTGACAACAATAGCAGTCTGCTACCATTGACAGAATTTTATTTATACTTTTTTTTTAAAAATTCTCTTTGTTTGGCATACATAAAAGTCGTCCGTATATGCGTCTCGGGCTGCGGATTTTGACGCGCAATATCTCGTTGTGATCGTTTCTGAACAACGATCAAAATGAGTATAATATTGATATACTTCCGGTCGGGTTTTGAATACCCAAACTTTTCGGATACGGTTTTTGTTTGGGATTAAATTTTGTGATTTAAAAATATCAAACGACTTCCGATCGACGAACGGTCAATTCCGTTGGTCTTGTATCGTTGAATCGGATCTAATGACGGTATCGGTTCGTTTTGCGGTTTCCGAAATTATGTCGCGGCTTTTTCGCGACGCGCATTACGATGCGACCGATTTTTGGTCGATTTCGCCCGAACAACTTTTGATTCACGATCAATTGATCGTTTTAGGTTATCTAATATTGTCAGATAACTTAATTGGGTTATTCGGACCTTATTCGGATCGAGTTCGGGTTTACGCGGATCCCGGATGTTACATATATTAATTCTAATTGAATAATTTTTTAAGCAAAATTTGTTGGAAAGCTCTAAACAACAGTCTGTTTTATAAAAATAAAATTATTTTATTTTTTAAACCAAAACTCTCTTTATTTGTCATACTTAGAAGTGAATCACATTCGCATCTCAAGTCTCCGATTTCGACGTACAATATCTCGATTTGACCGTCTTTGAACGGCGATCAAAATGAGTTTAATATTGATATATTTTAGATCGGGTTTGCATGTCTGAAATTTTCAAGATACAGTTTCAGTTTATTGTTAAATTTCGCAGTTTTAAAATATTAAATGATTTCCGATTGACGAACGGTCGATTTCGTTGGTCTTATTTTGTCGAATCAGATTTTATGATAGTCTCGGTTTGTTTTGTGGTTTCCAAATTTTCGTCGCAGATTTTCTGTGGCACACATTACATTGTGATCGACTTTTGGTCGATTGCGACCGAATGAATTTTGATTCAGGATCAATTGATCGATTTAGGTTATTTAATACTGTCTGATAATATATTGGGTTAAACGGACCCTAATCGAGCCGGGTTCGGATTTAGTTGGATCCGAATGTTACACCTTTTTTCTCTCAACGGTTCTATCGTTAGAATGTTTGTATCCATTCCAGGGCCCTTCTTGAGTTCTGGCTTTTATAAGGTCTTGCGATCATAATTTTATGATTTAATTTATTGGGGTGGGCACCATAGCGTGTTACTCCCTCTTTTGCCTCAAAAAATATAATATTAAGTATATTAGAATAAATTTGCTTTTAAAAAAGCAAAAATAAAAAATATAGTTTTTTCATGCAAATATCAACCAATTAGTTGGCCTAATCGTTTGATTAATTGGGCCGACTAGTCAATTGACCGACTATTGATTGATTAGTCAATAGTCAGTCGCTCGCCCTACCGACTAGCCAGGCTAGTCAATCGACTTTTAGAACGCTGCTCTACACAGCTTCTGCAAAAGGAAGATGAACGAATCGAAGGTGCCACATGTATGGAGAGGCAGACCCAATGGGAATGGAAGAGACACCAACACAAGGAGACTGGACCAATCTGTAAGACCCCCTTGATCACGACCTCATCTAATAACCCTGCTCACGAGTATATCCTGAAACACAAGAAAAGAGAGGTCCAATATGACACGATATTGCAGAACCTTGATGATCCAACTAATAAATAATAAATTCATAGAGAAATAAGGTACATGAAGCACATTCTGCAGACGTATAGATATTGTCAAACGGATCTCCCCTATCATGTAACAGGGGAATGCATCCCATCTACAATAACAATGGATCTTCCTGGAGGTACGTGTCTGTAGGACGTGAACTGAGTTCAATCTCTGCACAGATAATGAGATGCGCCAGACTCCATAATCCACTTGTCATCTTTTCCCTATGATAACTTGTAAGGGCATAAGCTATACCTGAAGAGCTCGAAGGAGCACTAATAGTAGCAACAACATGAGTCATAATCTCCCTCAGAAGGGAGACAAGATCGCCGAACTTTGGTTAGAAGCGGCAAGAGGCTCAACTCGCTTGGCAACACGAGCAGAATCAAGATAACCATGCTTCAGGTAACATGTTACCTCAGAATGGCTAGAACAATGACACTAGATGCATGGTTGACGCGAGCACCCATCCTCTGCCATGGACACCCATCCTCTGAACTGACATGGACCTCTTCTGCCGTGAGCTGCGACCATCACAGAAGAGGTTTGAGCGGTGTACATAAAAGGAATTGAAATCTTGCTGAGTCTGTTGCAGACCTCTTCCATAGGAGGTACAAACGCACCCGACAATGGCTGCCTGTGGTGAGGAGAGAGAGGAGAGGGGTCGACGAGTGTGGTAGGGATGAGAGGGCCTCAAAGCTCCGGTGTAGGACCGTTGCGTTGATACCATAAAATGTACCAAGCCTTCTCCCACTATAAGTAGGGTTGACTACATGGATTATTGGTCAAAATCTATGTTGAAAGATTCGACTATTTTTTATGCTGGCTGTCGACTACCTAACGCAACCCTTGCAAGAGTGGGATTTGAACCCTAGTCTTTTGTGTGGTAGACACACTGTACTACCACTAGACCATTAAGTGGGTACCATGTAGAAAGAAATTATGACTTGCTTATTCATGAAGTCCTCGAGTTTCTTATATAGATAGGAGAAACCTTGTTGGACAAATTACATAATAGAGATGAAAAGAAAAGAAAATACATAAAATAGTAAAATATAAAATAACTCTCAACAACTATTCCATCTATCTTCTCTCCAACTGCAAGATGCCAAAGGGGATACGGGCGTGGCTGGAGAAGCGGATGCGCTCCTTCTTGGGGGTAATACTGCGGGCGGGAACAGGGGGATCCACTTGGTGGGGTGGGAGGATATCTTGCTTCAGAAGAACAACGGGGGCCTGGGGGTGAAGTCGCTGGAGCAAATGAACGAGGTGCTTTTGCTTAAGTGGGCTAGCAGGATCTGGGGTCCGGGGGATGACCTTGTTTGCACGGTAATCCGTAAGATCTACGGCGTGAGGGGTGCCCCACCCTCGTTGACGACCGTCCTCAACGCCCCGACTCCTTTCTGGCGGGGCGTGGTGAAGACTTTTGTGAACATCGCACTCTTTAGACCGATTCTTGGGAGGGGGGACTCTTTCTCTTTCTGGACTGACGATTGGTCGGGGGGAGGGGCCTTGTGCTCCCGGTTCCCCCGATTGTATGCGCTTGCTGGAGAAAGGTCCTGCTCGGTTGCGGAGTGTTGGGCTGATGGGCTCTGGTGCCCAACCTTTACCGCTATCCTCTTTGACCAGAGGTTCGACGATTTTTTGGCCTTGCTGGAGGCCATGCGGGAGGTAGGGCCGCCTGGTGGGGGCCGAGATCATTGGAGTTGGAAAGAGGGGTCTTTCTCGGTCAGGGGGGCCTATGGTTCCATCTTCAGGCCTCCGCCGGCCAGCTCCGACATGCTTATCAGGGACTGCGCTATTATTTGGGCTCTCAGGCTTCCTGAGAGAATTGGTATCTTCCTTTGGTTGCTCAGGAGAAAGAGACTGATGACGCGGGATAGGTGCGTCAGGCTTCTGGGAGTTCTTTCAGACAGGTGCTTGATTTGTAATGCTGTGATCGAATCGGTGGAACATCTTTTTTTCTCTTGCCCCTTGGTATCTCAACTGTGGCAGGAGATGGGCTCAGACTGGTGCCACAACGACGACTTCCAAGCTTTTTGGGACTCGATCCATGCCAATACCAACAGACTAAGGAGAGAGCGGCTGTACCCCATGGCCATTCTATGGGCGGTGTGGCGGGGGAGAAACGACTTACTATTCTCGGGTCAACGTTTTTACAAGAATAATGTGGGGGTGTTCGCTAATCGCTTGATTGACGAGTGGGTCCTGTAACGGTGTGGGCGTAGTTGGTTTTTGTTTTTCAAACGTTGTTCCCTTTTTGTTTTGATTAATAAACTTGGGGCTGACACCATCGAGTGTTACCCCCTATCTTTTAGACTTAAAAAAAAAACTCTCAACAACTAAGAAGGTCGAAGGTGCTCCAGAGGGTAAATATATTTTCCTATTGCTATTGAGAATGGGGAGAGTGATAACAGAGGCTCATATAGACAAGATTCTATATGTGATGGATGTGGTTTTTATCACTCTTTTCAGCTCCTGGGATGTCGGCCACATGTTCTTTACCTGCACTAGTGCTCGAGAGATCTGACTTAGCACCGTAGTATAGTGGATGGACACCACGTGTGTAATGGGATTCTGAGCATCCCTTGGGGGTGTGAGTTCTTACTAGCCTTGTGACTGTCTGATGCATTTGGCTCTTGTTTGGGCTTTATAGTCAGTGCACAAGTGGGTTGTGTTTCTTCACGAGATATTCTATATTGAAGATGCACTTGAGCATGCTAGGAATCTTGTTATTCTTGGACCTTGTAATTGTTTTGTAAATGCATCATTGGACCTTGTAATTGGTTTTGTTGTTGTTATCGATATATAGCCTTGGTGCACATCATGATGGGTGCTCACCCGCTTTTACTTCAAGAAAGTAAAATAAAGGCAAAAGTCTACTATAGGTGGAGTTAAGTTACTTGTTTGAACACTTGGCGCCTTACACATTCTCATTTGATTTTGCGAGTGTCTTGTCCATTTCGTTGTCTACATAGATCCTGCTTTCAATGCTTTTTAGAAGTGATCTGCCATTAGCTGCTTCAGTTTGCTGCTTTACTTTACTTTTTTCACCTCCATTTCTGCTTTCAGGAGTTCTTGTTGAAGACAAGACATTCTCCTTTTTGTATCAAGACGGTGATTTGATATTTATCATGGAGTGAGTATAATGTACTCAAGCACAAGATATTCTATTACTATTAATGGTCATTCCAAAGCTGATAGCTTTGTCTGCAGTCCTGATACATTTGAGCAAATGGAAATATCCACGGATCTTCTGGGAAAGGCTTCCATATATCTTAAAGGTAATTACAATATTGTTATTGTCGACAGTTCTTTTAAAGTTTAAATTATATGCGTAATGGGATATAGTTTTACTGGAAAAGTGCATAATATTCATATCTACTCTATGGATCATGGCACTCATGATATATGTTTTCACCAGGGCATTGTCTTTCTTCTAGGAGGAAAACTTGTCTTTTTTTCCTCAGGTCCAGGGCATTGAGGGTGAGCTTATTGCTGGGCTTTCCACTATGTTTAGCATGGTTTGAATTATGGTTGGTAGTTATATTCATCAGACTAATAATTGGGGTAAAAATGAGGGACCTGGGTGAGAGCACTCGCTCCCTCAGGACGCAAAGCCAGGATGGGGTCATAGATAATTGTTAGAGTATTTGGAGCCTGCGACTTATGTAATAGGTTAGGTGGGTAAATGGATCCCTCCAGGATCCATATACCACATCCCAGTGTTTAGTCCTACATCTACCAGTGGTGGAACTTGGAGGCTCTGTGGAGGCTATATAAGGAGCCCTAGACCTCCTGTATCCATCGAGAAAGTTGAATGCAAAATATGACCCTTTGAGGCCTTCTCCCGTGGTTTCATCCCACTGCTTAGGGAGTAGGGTTCCACGTTAAATCCCGTGTGTTCTTCATATTTTTATTTTCTTTACCTGATACCCTTCCTCAGGACGCAAAGCCGATTCAGATTCATGCAAGGTGATGATACCACTATTCATCATCTCATTATATTGATCTTACCAAAATCCCTAAGTAAAATTCTCAAATAAATTTTCATAAAATCAATAAATTAACAAAATGACTCTTGTAAATAAAATACACTAATTATTGTATATTATTTGTACAAAATAATTTAATAAAAAACCGTAAAATAAATGAGTTTTTCAGTTGTAAATAGCCCAAACTTCATATATTTTTAATAATTCCATTTCAACTCCTTTTTGTCTATTTCTTTCTCTAACTTGTTTATAAAAATGTATAGAAAAATACAAAAAATACAAAATAAATTTCACCTCAAATAAATACTCCTGGATCCCAAAGAGAAAAAGCCGTAAAGTCCAACTTCCTGGCGAAATTCCCGCTCCGTATGAACTACAAATTCACCAATCTCACTTTTAAAGTTTAAGTTAGAAAATTATCTATTCAATGAAAGTGGTTTCATTAAAATCAGAGCTCATTTGCAAAATATGGGTTTTGGGACCTAGGTGTACATTGTATATATTGTAAATATTTTTTTCTTTCTTTTTTCTTTTCTTAATTACTAAAAAATCCAAAAAAATATTTTTTGTGTTTTATTTTATTTCTGGTATTTTATTTTATTTTTATGTTGTAAATATTTTTTATTAAAAATACAAAATTTTTTTATAAAAGTCGAAAAACATGTACATATTGTTTGTCTTATTTTGTAAATTCTCCATTCTCCATTCTCTTTTCTTTTTATTTTTTTAAGTAGCCAACTGTAAATTTTTTTATTTTCTCTGCTCTAACCACTCATTCCACCACCTACTTCCATTCAACTCTACCATCTTTTCTAACCTCCCATTCAACTCCTTAATCTCCACCTTCATTTTTCTCCAACATCCCATTCTTCTTCTTTTTATTCATCTCTTCATCCTCATTTTTCCTCATCCGCCATTCTTAGAGAAAGAGGAGAGAGCTTGGAGTGTTTGTCAGTGACAACGGCTGAGCATCATCCTCAAGCGATGACCTCCTTCAGACGAGATCCGCGACGACCATCATTACCGTGTCACGAGCTTTCCATCAAGCTCGCATAGCTTCTTCGTTTTTTTCGTCAATCGGATCGAGGCCATGACAGGAGTCCAACGTAGCTGCTCTACCAATCCGGCGAAGCACATGTAAGTATTCCCTCTCATTTTCCTTGTTATTTTATTTTTATCTAACATTTTTTTCTTGTTGTTTCACATCCTCATCACCACCACTTCCTCATGACCATCAAATCTTCATTTTCTTCAGTTTATTCTCTGTTCAAGAAAAAATATATTTAAATCACAAAAAAGGAAAAAAATCAAAAAATAAAAATAAAAAATTGCAGGTGCACGGCTGCTGTCTCCGCCCCTGGCCGCTCCACCGCCGGTTGCCGGTACCACGCAACAGGCGCCCCTGCCGCCGGCCCTCCCCGCAGCTCCTGCTACTGCACCGCACCTCCGCACGCAGGGCGGCCTCCACCGGCTGCTCTCCGCGCGCGCGAGCTGTGCCGCGTTGCTGCGCTCCTCGCCACCTGCAACTCACCCACCAATGGTCCTCAATTGCGCAGCCACTCCGTCCAGCCTACCGCCAACCCGTGGTCCTCCAGCACGCCACCGCCACCCTGCGACCCTCCGCCACTGGGCACTCCTCCGCGCGACGCCACCAACTGCTGCCCTTCGCCCCCTTCCAACCCATCGTGCCCTAAGGAGGAAGAGAAAGATTTTTTCTTTATTTTTTTATTTTTGTAAAATTTACATTAGTTTCATTTCAAGTTTCCATTATAGCAAAGTTGTTCCCGTGCTTGTTTTGTGTTGTTTAAGTGCATTTCTGAAATTGCATGGATACCCTTTTGTTAATGCATTAATTTGGATATTAATTTCACATTATTTTATTTAATGAAAAATGTTATGCTGTTGAGCAATTAATTCTCTTTCATTTGGATATTTATTTGGATTTTTGTTAGCTTTAGGTAATTAACGAAAATTGTTTTATTGAAAAATTGTATATTTTACCCAATTTGAGCTCTTAAATTCATGTTTCACTCACGGTGACTCCAAAAATTCCACAAAAATCAGAATGATATTTGAAATGTGCTTTAATTAGTGTCCAAATTTCATCATAATTGGAGTTGTTCATAAATTGTAGAATGATTTTCGTAATTGATTTTTAATTAAATCCACACATTATTTTTGCGAAAGTCCAACTCTCTTGGATTATTTGTATAAATACCTTGTTGAGATAATTAACACTCTGGATAAATTGACATTGTGGATTTATTAAAAATTAAATACTTACAGTCACTCTATTTTCATTAAAAAATCATAAAAAATCATATATTGTTGAAAAATTCCAAAAAAAATACTGTAGCCTCATTGCATCTTGTTTATGTTCTAGTAAAATTTTCATAATTTTTATATTTTGTTTATATGAAAAATTACGTAAAAACCCATAAAAGTGTATTTTTTAAACTATAAAATTCCAAAAAAATGTGTGCTGCATTAATCTCTGGATTAGATTTGTAGGAAAAATATAATTAGGCTAAATTGAATTAATTTCGTATTAAAATTAATTTGGCTAAGTTGTGTGCTTTCTTATTAACTTGATTCACCTGCATTTTGCAATCGCATTCATTTTGCATATAAAAAATAGAAAAAAAATCCGCCTTGGAAAACTTAGAGCTAAGTGATCTGAATTAACCCAAAGTTGTTCTTTTGCCTCATTGAGTTCGACCTTAGACTTGTCCAGGATATAAGTTAAAAGCCGAGTCCTCTTCACAAAGATATTTGATTCGGTTCTGCATGTTTTGCTAAGTACCCGTATTATAACGAGTACAAATTATATCACGTATTAGCGTTTCGTCGTCAGGTCGCTCAACTATTAAAGCCATCCATTTATAGAGGAGAACAATGGAGATTTATAGAGCTAAAAGGAAGAATCTCCTTATGATCTTTATTGATTTGGAGAAGGCTTATGATTCTGCCCCACGAGAGATATTGTGAAGAGTTTTGGAGAAAAGGCAAGTCCTTATCCTGTACAGTAACCTCATAAAAGACATGTATGATAGGGCTTTATCTTGTGTAAGGACCCCGTCTGGGAAGACTGACTATTTTGACATCAACATTGATTTACATCTGTTAGAGTATGAATATGAAATCCTCGAGAATCGACCCTATGCCAACGCATGATCAGATTTGTTCTAAGTTCTAGGGTTTCTACGTTTAAACCCTATGTCAACGCATGATCTTCTCTGCACCACGATTATCCAGGCTTCGCAGCATCTCCATCTCTCCATGCGGCCGCATCTTCCTCAACATCCAGGGTTCTAAAACCCTCACGACCCTAGTCTCCAGGCCAAGAGCGTCTCCACGCATGGAAGAAGATCTAGGCGTGCTTCAGGCCGGCAAGCCCCATGAGAGAGATCTGATCTCCAGATCGCACCATGGCCTCCAGATCCAAGAGTTGACGCGCATCCCTCTTCCGATCTCATACTGGCGATTCCTCAGCAACATATTCAGGTCTGGCAGCACTCACTCAATCGAGGGCAGAAAATCCCAGTGGCCGAAGATCTTGTTGGACATGCGGGCCCACGGCGAGCCATTATGCAATAAATGTTATTGCAATTCACTCCTTAATCTGAAATAAAGAGTACATAGTTTGCATAATAGGCCCCTTAGTGCAATTAGGGTTATGTACCATGGCCATCTTAATGATCATACAACTGTTGATTCAATTATTGAATCATAGAGGCTGGTGCTTAGATGAATATCTAATGAGTTAGATTGAGGACTCATCAAGAACCGTCAAATGATTATTAAGAGATGATCTTCAGCCTGAGTAGGAGATGGCAATCCTTTCTCAGTTAGGCTGATATCTGACCGACTTCTTGATGCAGGTCCTCTGCATAGGAATAGAGATTCGGAGGTGTCAGATTAGTTAGGTCAAAGAGTTGACTTAACGAGATCGAGATAACCAAGGTCCTATATCATATGCTGTCATGGTATAGGCACACATCCTCTGACCGGAGACAGATGTGTTACTATATGTTTGAGTATGTACATTTGGCAGACCAATAGGTTGATGACCTAATCAAGGTCTATACACCGGCGCGCTGGTGTGCATATAAGGGCATATGAGTAATACGATCTCTCAAAGGGATCATACAGGTTCACTACTGAACCGGAAGACATGAGCTCACTCATGAGATATTGGGAAGAATCAAATTCCGTGCGCACGGTCGTCTCGCTTTGGAAGCTTGACTGAATTTGTTGGTTTGATATATACTTTTGGAAAGTATATGATCAAGACCTAGGTATGATATATGTTTTTGGAAAGTATATGATCAATACCGACTCCCAATGATCGAATGAGAAACTTACTGATAAAACCATGAAGTAGACAATATACAGTTGATCCAATACTTCGGGTTTAATCTGAGTCTTCCAGTATGCAGGATGTACAAGTATTAGGAATACCTGAGGGTGATGTGATCATAAACGATTGTATAACCATGACGCTTCCATTCCTAGGGAGTGATGAAACGGGTTTGGATTTTAGTGACTCCTCTCAGTAGAGAAGTAATCTTATCTTAGTCCAATTATTGGACATTGATCTGAATATGATTCAGATGCAATGAGAAGATTAGATTTGCGGTCTTGATTTAATCAAGCATCTATGGGAGGCCCGCGATCTGGATTTGAGATATGATCTCAATATCCATGTCACTATACGTAGAACAATACAATCGCCCTGTCCTTATCTCCAAGTATCTGCGGAGAAAGTGCATTATCCTTGAAAGAGTTCATGGATAATTCTATTGTTGATTTATGTATCCGAGCATTGAGGAAATGGATAATTAAATGTGATTTAATTATCATGATTAATATGAATTCGATTCATATTATAAAGAGAGTTGTCTTAGATAATTAAATATGATTTGATCATCAAAGATGTAAATAATGTGAATATGATTCATGTTATTTGAGAACAAGAGAATAGAGATCCAAGATGATTAAATGTGATTTAATTATCATGGATATGAATAATGTGGATAACAATATCCATATTAGTCATATATATTATAAATGTGATTTATAATATATAAGAGAGAGCTATTTGTAATTTACATTTGTTAATTAAATGTTAATGTGAATTGGATTCACATTGGACATTGAATTGAAAATGTAATTTACATTTTGTTTTGGGTTGTGAATATGATTCACAAATTTTTCAATGGCAAGATTGCAATGTCTACAAAATAATTGTGAATTATTTTTGTAGAATAATTTGCAACATAAGTTGTTGCAAATAATGGAGATTACATAAAAGATGAAATAGCCACCTTCCTAATGGAGGAGGGTGGACGGCCACCACTCCCATTAGGAAAGGGAGGCCATCCCCCCTCTCCACATGGAAGGAGTCTTTCTCTCCTTTCATTATCTCCATGTATTGATGATTTAATTTTGTGATTAAATTGTGTTGATTTATCAACATATATTTAATTTAAATTAAATTAATTGTTGTTGGTTTTACCAACACAAATCTTAGCCATTAAAAGAAACACAATCAATGAGAGCCATTGGATTTGTGTTGGCCCATGGATTGAGATCCATGAATCCCAAAACCCTATAAATAGAGAGGCATACCCATGCTCTCTCTTTACACAAAATGCTTGAGAAGCATCTCTCTCTCTCTCTCTCTCTTTCTCTCTAGACGTCAGCCCTCTCTATCCCTCTCATGGCCGTCCACCATGGATACCATGGAGAGGTTCTCCGTCGCCCAAGCATCGTCGTTATGCTGCCCGATCGTCTGCTCGTGGATCTCCGTCTCCTTCGGTGCGTCTCGCTCGTGAAGAAGACGACGGATTTCGTGTGTCGAGATCAGGAGATCCGCCGCTTGGATCATCAACATGGATTGCGAGAAGCACGCGGTTCATCCCCGCGCTCGCAAGCGTCTCCTCCGTCGGATCGTACTTGAGACAGGAGGTCTCTTCGTTTAGAGACTCGATCGCAACCACGCTTCAAGAGGTAATCCTATTACTTGTTTGTGGTTTAGACGAAACGATTCGAGAAGTGTTCTTGGATCATGTGGTTTCGTCGTATAAATCTTTTTTAAATTTCGCTGCATCGAGCAACTAGTCCGACTAGTCGCTCCTTGTCGTATTCGATACGACACACACGCTTCCGTGATGCGCTTGAAGATCAAACCATATCCTTCAGATCTACACCGACTCCGATCAGAGGTGCCGCACACCTCCCGACTGCCACACAAGCCCTTCACTCTCTATCTCTGCACGAAGCTCCTCATCAGGAATAGCCCTTGCCTGATATCCAGATGCTCTCCCAGATGGGCTCCCAGATTCTCGCAGTCGGTGCTTTCTCCTCCCAGACGAAAACACCCAGCGGTGGCGCCATCTTCGGCGAGCCCTATGCGCGCAAAGATCTCAAACTCACGCAGGCTGCACGGGGCGACATACTTGCTGGCGCCCTCCTCCTTATCCCTTCAGATCGCGGCGTGCTGGGAGGCAGTGCGCGGCGACCTCCTTCAGATCTACCAAGAGGCGCACGCCCCCTCTCCCTCGCGCATCTTCTCCAAGCGAGTCCTCGACAGGCGCCCCCCCAATCGCCCCTCCCTCACGCCGCTCATCCCCTTGCGCGGCTGCCTCATCACATCGCCGCAGGAAGCCCCCATCGGGGCGGCACTTCATGAGAACGGGGTTCCCATTAGGAACCTTAATATGAGTCGTAAGTGATGTGGGCTTTTAAAAAAAGGAGGGGTGAGCTGTTTTGGGCTCTTTGAGCTGTGAGTTATAAAAAAATGCAAAGTTGTGGGCCTAAGTTGGCCCACGAGTTTAAAAAAAATGAGTGAGTTTTTGGGCTTGCATAGGTCGGGAAAAAAAGAGAACAGAATAAAAAAAGAGGAGGTCTGTCTAAAAAAGGAGCGGGCGTATGTTTGGGCCCTTTTGGGCTATTTTAAAAATGTGTGTTTTTTTTTTGAAAAAAATGTACGCAAATTGCACAAAAAATATGATTTGAAAAAAATGCCGAAAAAAATGGCTGAACGACTTAAAAAAAGCCAGAAAAAGAAAGAAAGAAAAGAAACGACCAAATATTATTCATGTTGTTTTCCCCATATTTATGTATTATCTTATATTCTCCCAACGTGGTCAACAATGTCATTCTGACCAGTATGGGAGAAATGGGGAGTATATGTAGAGTCACAGGTCTTGTTTTAAGATTCAGATGTCAGATTCTCCAGACCGGTCAGATGTTCATACTCTACAATTTTCATATTCAGACTCAACGACGACACATGCCAATCATTTGTCATTCTTGTTGGTCGGTCAGAGTTTTCATGTGAGCCATAGGGACTCCAGAGCAGAGGACCATTCCCTATGCCATTGAGGGTAAGGGTTTTCATGTGGTATCATAGGGACTCCAGAGTAGAGTACCATTCTCTGAGTTAGATGTGAGAGATACAGTTACACACTCCAACCCGTTCGTCCTCCTCACATGCACGCCATGAGAAGCAACGTCCTCGACTGCAGCAGTTGTGCGCATTGGGTTGATATTGTCTGTAGTGTCATGTATTGTGAGTTGAGTTTCTTTCTGTTTGTCCAAGCTGAGCATTGCATGCTCCAGCTTGAGGGGGAGTGTTAGAGTATTTGGAGCATGCGTCACTTATGTAATAGGTCCAGGATCCATTTACCCCACAACTGAGTTTAGTCCCACATCTACCAGTGGTGGGACTTGGAGGCTCCGAGGAGGCTATATACATGGAAGACCGTATCCCGATATATCGACGATATATCGGCAATATATCGGTATCGACAGGTCACCGATATATCACCGATATGTCCGATATCGGGTATCGACAGGCAAAAAAGGCGAGATTCGGTCCGATGTTGGCGATATAGCGTCGATATATCGCCGATATATCGGCGATATATCGGTATCGACATGGTACCGATATCGATACCGATATCGATATGTCCTTCCATGGCTATATAAGGAGCCCCAGACCTCATGCAACCATTGAGAAAAGTGCAATGAACACATACGCCCTCCGAGGCATTCTCCCGTGGTTTCATCCCGCTCCTTAGGGAGTATGGTTCCACGTAAAACTCCCGTTGTTCTTCAATCTTTATTCTTTTTCTCTCATTATGCTTCCGCATGTTTATTTTTTAACAACATCAAGGTTCAACTTTGAGTCCATTTCTTTTTACTTTGATTATGGACGAGTTGACAAGTCACATTCAGAATGAGTTACCTTGGTGTATGTTATTTGCTTATGATATTGTGTTGATTGACAACTGGAGACATGCATCGAAGACTAAAGGATTTCGTATAAGTAGGGCTAAGACGGAATATATGGAGTGCACCTTTGATGGAAGCAATGGTGAAGGAATTGAGGTGAAGATTGGCGACAATAACATTCAGAAGAGAGATTCTTTTAGATATCTGGGATCTATTTTGCAACAGGATGGAGAAATTGATGGAGATGTTACTAATAGAATAAATGCAAGCTGGCTAAAGTGGTGAGGAGCCTATGCTATTCTCTGTGATAAGAAAATTCCTTTAAAAATTAAAGGAAAGTTTTACAAAGCAGCCGTGAGACTTGCTATGCTCTATGGATCTGAATGTTGGCCTGTGAACCATAGACATGTGCAGAGAATGACTGTAGCAGAAATGAAAATGCTAAGGTGGATGTGTGGACACTGAAAACTCGTAAATCACCGTTTTTATTTAATGAAATTAATAATGAAAAGATGTTCGTTCGTTGTAGTCGGGTAAAATTGGATTAATAAAAAACCGCTAAATTAATTACTTTTCCAATTAAAGCGAGCGGTCAAATTTTTTTACTTGGACAAGCCCAAGGTCGAACTCAAGGAGGCCACTGTCTCCTTAGGTTGATTTAAAGTCGATCTAGATGTTAGATTTTCAAAAAAATATTTTTTTGATTTTTTTAAATGCAATTAAAAATGCAATGCAATTTCAGGCTAGTTTAAGGGTTAAAATGCAATTTATGAATGAAAACTTAAGCTACTATAAATTTTTTAAATTTTTCAATGAACTATGAATTAATCATGAATTAAATATGAGTGCAGGGTGATTTTGAGAGAATTAATTTTAATAAATATCAAACCAATTTATTTCTCGGAAATAAATTTATCGTATATGTATCTAATGGTGATCTATCCAGGAAAAATAATAAATCCTACAAATAATGAGTTTTCATTTAATTAAAAATCAATTAATGCAATCACCATTTATTTTATTCAGATCTCGATGTGCTTGCAAATGATATGATTTTTGGACACACTGTAAAACAACTTAAACTCTAGCTACTTTGAATTTTTGAAAATTTTCGAAGCAATAATTAATCTAATACCAATAAAATATCACGCAATGGGCAAAATATGCTATTTTTCACAACAATAATGGTATTAAATAAAACTCAACTCCTAAAAATGTATCCAGTGTCCACAATGATAGAGCAAGGATTGTTCAACAATATGAAATTTTGATACTAATAAAATGATGCCAAATGCATGTTCAAATTAAGGTTCAAACACAGGGGTATGAATGCAATTACAGAAATAAAAGTCAAAGGAAATAGCATTAACAAACGCTTCTTTAGTTACCTAGACCCGCGAGGATCTTTGCGCAAAATAACCAGACGGGGAGGGTGCGTTGCACGTGATGTTCATTTGGCGGGGCTGTCTTCACAATTGTTAGAACTACGGGGGTTTCAATGCAGTTTCTCCAGATGCATACGTGCCTTGCACGCGCGATTGGAGGTGGAGGGCACTTATATTATGCACTGAAGATACGGGGGCCCTCCTGCAATTTCTCCTATCCCACGTGCCTTGCACGTGAGATGGAGTCTTGGGCGGTGGGCTAACTGAGGCAGTAGCGCACGGAAGTTCGACAGAGGTCGCGGGCTGTGGGTATTCGCGCACGGAGCGCCCTGGGCATGAAGCTGCTCGTGTGCTGGAGGCGCGGGCTTGGTCGCTGGTGCGGTGGCTTGGGCACGACCGTGAGCATGTGCGGGCTGAGTCTAGAGGAGCGGCCTGTGGCGGATGTCTACGAAGACGACAACCGTGTGAGGGAGATGGAGTGCGGGCCGCAACAGCAGAAGGCGGTCGTGGACGGCTGCTGGTTGAGTAGAACAACCCTCGAGGTGGCTCGGGGGTATCGGCCTGGAAGGCGAGGACGAAGGTGGCGCGCACGGAGGAGCGCCGACTTAGGTGGTGCACACTGCCAGGTGAAGGTTGAGACCAGCAAGAACTTTTAGGTTCGAGCTTTTTCTCGACCTGGAGGTTAGCTTAGAGAAGATGGGTGTGCGGCTCCTATAGAGCTGGTAGAAGGAAGCCTGTAGCTCCGACACGACTTGTCGTATGCGGAAGGTTGTGCGAGAATAGATTAGCAATGAAGGGGGAGATGGTGTGATTTTGAAGATCAGTCTTGGATTTTCAGTACGAAGGAACAAAACATGGAGGGTAGAGAAGAAGTAAGAGGAAAAGAGAAGGAAGAAAAATGAACAGAGGGGGATCACCTGATGTTTACTAGAGAAGGTGGAGGGGCGGAGGCCACCTCCGGTTGTTGGCTTGAGTAGCTTGGCGTTGACCACGAGGCTCGGCTGCAACTGAGGCTGTAGCAACAAGGCCGGAGAAGACCTTGGATCTCGCCGGACATGCTCGACCGTCGTCGCTCGATTGGTTTCCTTCAAGCTGTCATCGAGAAGGGCCGAGGGCTGCTAGCTGAGGTTGGCTCTCGTTTGGGTGGATGAGTTGTAGTCGAGGGTGAGGCAACGACTTTATTGGTGGGTGGCGAAGTGGAGGAAAGAGAGGTGGGAGCGGGTTAGCCGCAAGGGGGTTGAGGGCACGAGAGGGAAGAGACTGGGCTGGAGATCGTGCGCAGGCGTGGGTTGTGGGGTGCGGCAGTTGCGCACCTGCAGGAGAGGAGGAAGCAGGGGAGAGAGAATGAGAAGAGAGAGATATATGGTGGAGAGAGGGCGTGTACGTGCATGGGATATGCATGGTGTGGTTTGGTGGGGGTGGCCTAGCCAAGGAGAGAGAGGCGAGAAAGACGTAGGAGAGGGGGGAATGGTCACGTGCTAGGTACGTGACTGGGTGGAGAGAAGGGGGTTTGGAGGCGCCACGTGGCGCGCGCGGGGGCGGCCACGTGATGAGGGTAAATAAATAATAAAATTAAAATAATAATAATTAAAACATTTAAAATAACTAATAAAATAATTAATAATTAAATTAAATAATAAATAAATTACGAAAATAAATAAGTAAGTAAAAATGGGTATGCCACGTGGCGGCTCCAGGTGTCGCTCCCAGAAAATTTAAAAATTAAATGTAAAGAAAAAAAATGAAAAAGAAATAACAAAAGGGGTCAAATCAAAAAGTGGTCAACACGAAAGTTGCTTGTCTCGACGAGATCTACAACTTTCATGATGGATTGAAAATCAAAAGAAATCATCTGTACAAAAAGTATTTTTGGGGTACCTTATAGTTATAAAATACCGAATTTTAATCTTTTGCATTTTTTGTCATTTTTAAATAAGAGAAAAATCAAAATAAGTTAGAGAAAATATGAAAGGAATATTCACAACTTAATTGGATATTTAATAATTAAGAAGATAAAAAGATAAAATGAAGGGTATTTTAGTCAATATGTACAATATACAATAGGGGCCAAAAACTCAAGTTTCACATACGGACTCCGATTTTTATGAAATTGGTCTTGTTTTGAGATCTTTGAATATATATTACTTTAGAAGTGAGTAGACCTAAATCAGACACTGCACGAGAGAGATGTGCACATTTTAAGGTTCTTAGTCTCAATCTAGTGCTCGGGTTTTATTGGACAATTTTACAAGTTAGTGTTTGTTAGAGTATTTGGAGCATGCTTCACTTATGTAATAGGTGGGTAAATGGATCCCTCCAAGATCCATTTACCCCACCACTGAGTTTAGTCCCACATCGTCCAGTGGTGGGACTTGGAGGCTCTGGAGAGGAGCCCCAGACCTCCTGTATCCATTGAGAAAGTCAATAGACAAACACGCCCCGTTGAGGGCTTCTCCCGTGGTTTCATCCCGCTCCTCACGGAGTAGGGTTCCATGTAAAAATCCCGTTCTTCTTTTCGTTCTTTATTTATCTTTTCCATGTTATCGCTTCCGCTTCCGATTTTCTAACATGGTATCAGAGCGGGTCGATTCTCGAAGAGTTTTTTGTATTCTTTATTTTTGTTGGAGATTCGAGTTTTTCAATTTGTCTTCTTGATGATTATGTTTATGCTAAAGATTTGTTCGTCTTGCTGCCATCATCAAATATCTCTGAGTTTAGATCATCTCCTGTTCCTGGAGCATGTTACACAAAGGAAGGAGAAGATGATGGGTTCCTTAAGAACCCTAGCCTTCGCCCATTTGTTCAAGATTTCATCTCGCGCGAGGCAACGCAGTGAGACCCTTCTCCAGGCGCTGCCGCATCTGATACAAAGCAAGAAGTACGGGCTGCGCGTATCCTGCAGGTTTGATTCCCAGGCACGACCTCACATGGCGATCCTCTCAGCCCTTCACCACTTGATTGATGAAGCACATGCCTCTAGAAATGAGGCGGAAGTTGTGGCAGACAAAAAAAAATGATCGATGGCTTCATATCTCCCCAGTGCTCCAGGCGATGCATCGCCATCCCAAACAGCCCAGTCACGCGGAGGCTCCAGGCTTTGGCGGCGTCGAAGCACCGCCTTCTTCATCTCCAGAAATCCATAGGCGGCACGACGACGAGTGCTCCCATCGGCGGCACCACAGCAGCAGCGACAACACCACAGCAGCAGCGGCGACTCCCATCTGCTCCAGCGCCCAATCCTTCAGCCGCACATCGCGCATCATCCTAGCAGACCCTCGCGCAGTCGCACAAAACCCCCTCGCGCATCAAGCGCGCACAAGCGCAGGCGGCGCTCTCCTCCAGCCCCACCTCTCGCCGCGAGCCCCTCTCTCCTCTCAAGTCGCCAGGCGGCGGCTCCATGCCTCCTTGGCGACGCGGCTCCTCCCGATCTCGCGATTGTTCCCCTGTGGCGGCGCGTGAAGTAGGGCCTCCCCATCGGGGGGGGGGGGCGTTTTGTTTCGGGAGTAGAGGGTTCCCAACTGGGAACCCTAAAGGCCACGTGGTTTTTTTTAAAAAAATTAATTGAAAGGAAGGGTCGGCGGGGTGCAGAAAAAAAAGGAGTTACTGTTAGGTCCAAGTGGACCGAAAGAAAAAAAAGGAAAAAGAGAGAGGCAACGAGTTTTGTAAATATATATATATATATATTTGCTGTAATCCCAAAAATGGACCGTGTATTTGACAAAAAAAAGGAGGGGGCCTCATTAAAAAAAAGGAAAAAAATGAGAGAAGAGAGATGTTTTTTTTTAAAAAAAGGGTGAGAAAAGAGAGAGAGAGATTTTGTAAAGCCCAATTGGGCTAAGGTATATTTGGGTCCAAATGGACCACGCTTATAGTGTTAAACAAAAAAAAAGGGGGAAAGAAAGAAAGAAAAAAAAAGGCGCGTACATTTGAAAAGCCGTACGCATAATATAAAAAAAACGAAAGAGGCGTGTACAAAGAAAAGCCGTACGAATTTAAAAAATGTGGTTAAAAAAAATAGCGAAAAGCCGAAAAAAAATCATTATCGGCTAAGTGATGTTTTATTCATCTCCATGTTTATGTATTATCTTATCTTCTCCCAACGTGGTCAAACAATGTCATTCCGACCAGTATGGGAGAAAGGGGGAGTACATGTAGAGTCACAGGTCTTGTTCTAAGATTCAGATATCAGATTTTTCAGACCGGTCAGATGTTCAGACTCTACAAATTTCAGACTCGATGATGACGCATGCCAATCATTCTTGTTGGTCAGCCAGAGCTTTCATGTGAGCCATAGGGACTCCAGAGCAGATGACTATTCCCTATGCCATTAAGGGCAAGGGTTTTCATGTGGTATCATAGGGACTCCAGAGTAGAGTACCATTCTCTGAGCCAGATAGATCCAGTTTCACACTCCAGCCCGTTCGTCCTCCTCACATGCACGCCATGAGAAGCAACGTCCTCGACTGCAGCAGCTGTGCGCGTTGGGTTGATATTGTCTGTAGTGTCATGTATTGTGAGTTGAGTTTCTTTCTGTTTGTCCAAGCTGAGCATTGCATGCTCCAGCTTGAGGGGGAGTGTTAGAGTATTTGGAGCATGCGTCACTTATGTAATAGGTGGGTAAATGGATCCCTCCAAGATCCATTTACCCCACCACTGAGTTTAGTCCCACATCGTCCAGTGGTGGGAATTGGAGGCTCTGGAGAGGCTATATAAGGAGCCCCAGACCTCCTGTATCCATTGAGAAAGTCAATAGACAAACACGCCCTGTTGAGGGCTTCTCCCGTGGTTTCATCCCGCTCCTCACGGAGTAGGGTTCCACGTAAAAATCCCGTTCTTCTTTTCGTTCTTTATTTATCTTTTCCATGTTATCGCTTCCGCTTCCGATTTTCTAACAGTATTTTTTTGATATTTTTCCTTTATTAGTGTTAGTAATATATACACTATAGAGTTGATTTTATTGGATTTCGAATTAGTATAGAATAGATATAAATAAGTGAATTTGGCTATTATACAGGTGAATATTTACAAGTGAATTGGGCTCCTTATTTAATGCACATATGAATGCTAAAATGCACATATTAATTACACATGCATGGTTTCATCAAGATTGAGGCAGGGGGATAAGGACGGCTTCTTGCGACGAGGGGAATTGGACTTTTACCTGGAAGATGTAGGAAGGATGCAGGGATATGGTCCCGTCGATTCCTGGTCCCGACTCTCTTTCCCGGGAGTGAAGATTGGTCATCCTTTTTCGATTTTTTAGAACAACTGTGGCTTTTGAAGCCTTGCAAGGTGCACGTGACAAGTGGAACCTGAGTCAATCCACCAGGTATATCTAGGAAGAGTACAATTCAGCTTATCGCAAGCAGAGACAAAGTTTTGTCCTTTCTTTGCCTTCTCGTACTTAGGACCATTTTTCGCCTGACTCCCACCTTTTTTGAGCTTCTTGATAGCTGGGTTTTTCTTGCCTTTCTTCTTAAATGAATGGTCTTTCGTCTCGGTTTGAAAGGCTCGACTCGATCAATGACCTCAGGCATGATTTGAAAGCAAGAACTGTCGAACAGCTCGAACTCTCCATTGCAACATTTTCTTCTTTTGAAACATTCTTTTGTTTAGTCTCCCAAAGAAAAAAGAAGAGTCGGGGACTTTCTCTATTTCTCTTCGGTATAACCCATACCCAAAGAGTTCTCCCGGAGGTGCACACTAGGTCCCCCTACCCTCGACACACAGTTCTTGCCTGAAGTCAAGACCAGAGCGCGTGGCCTTCCCCGATGCACTTCGAAGCATCTTTGGAAGAGGTCTTTTCACATCCTCTTTCTTGTACGCAGACGAACCCCCCGACTCCCGCCCTAAGAAAATGAGATATCTGATAGTATATATAGCTGTAAGAATCCGGATTTCCCTTGAGATATTGAGCTAATTACTCGGGAACAAATCTCTATTTTCAACTTTTAGAGTGATGAATCACAGATTCATCAACACACGTAAAGACCGGATTCAGAATGATGCAATCAGAAAGAAAGTTGGTGTAGCTCCGATGGAGGATAAGATGCGAGAAAACCGCTTAAGGTGGTTTGGTCATTTGCAAAGAAGATCAGCGAATGCACCAGTTAGGAGATGCGAATGTTGGGATGTTGAGCCGGCTAAGAGAGGGCGATGACGACCCAAGAAGTGTTGGAAAGAGATTATACGAAGGGATCTTAGTTTTTTGGATATAAGCTCGAGATTGACCCAAGATAGATCTGAATGGAGTTGAAGAATCCATGTAGCCGACCCTACTTAATTGTGGGAAAAGGCTTTGTTGTTGTATCTGATACGCTTCCGCATTCCTATTTTCTAACATAGTATCGGAGCGGGTTCGATTTTCCCGGATTTATTCGTGAAGATTTTTTTTTGAGATTCGATTCAACTGTTGTTCATTCTTGAAAATTATTTTTATGAAGATGCGTTGTTCAAGTTCAAGACATATGTTCTAGGGTTCCCTTTGAAACCCTAATTCAAAACGACGATGACCGAGCTGTTCGATCTCGGCAACGGCAACAACGATGGCCTCGTCGGCAAGTGCCGTACACAGGCGGCGTGCATGCGGCACAGTTCAGTGCCCTCTAGGAAGTGCCCCACATCTTCCTTGAGGCGCAAGTCAAGCTGCAGGCAACCACGGCTTCCCCTTCCAGGCGAACCCCTTCTGTACGGCACTCAAACACAACAGCAACGGCAACACATGCAACAAACTTGCCACCCTATCCAGCTCTTCTCCAGACGGCTGCAACTGCACCTTCCAGACCCCGACCCATGTTCTCCAGCCATCCAGCCATCGCCATCACCAAGCTCCAGGCGACCACCATCTTCATTCTTGCGACTCCTGATCTTTAGAGGCGCCCCATCGTAGCCCCTAGAGCTCCAAGAGGAACCTTCCTCCTCCCAGACGACACCTACCTCTCAAGGCGCACAACTCTTACGTGCAACCCTTGTGCATATCGATGCCCGACCGCCCTGCTAGACCAGCGCCGTCCCTCAAGATCCAGGCAAGCACCTCACACCACCCTCTCCTTCATTAGGTCCCAAGCGGTCTCCTCTCCGCGCGGCTTCACCATCTCTAGCAGGCGGCGCCGCCGTCGACCCCAGTTGGCGACGATCGCAGTCGAAGGCAGTCCTGTAGAACCCGCATGCATCGTCTTTAGGCTCCCTCTCTCCTGGCGGCGGCGGCGCAGATCTGCGGCCCTGTCCCTTTTGGCGGCAACATGCGGCATGAGAAACCCCAAGTGGGGGAGACCTTGCGTGAAGGAAGGTTCCCAGGCAGAACCCTAAATAAGGGAAAAGGCCCAAGTAGGCGTGCTTTTGAAAAAAAATGAGAGGGTAAAAAAAAGGAATGGCTGCTTAGGTTCCATGTTAAAAAAAGTGGCGCGTACAAAAAAACCATACGCATGTTTGCGGAAAAAAATGTGAAGAAAAAGCCGGAAAAAAGGGGATGAAACGGTTTAGAAAAATGTTTCAAAAAAATGATGAATTGAAAAGCTGATAAAAAATGTGAACGTCTATTAAAAGAAGGAAGGAAATAGCCGGAATTTTTTTGATGATTATCGGCTTATGCATGGTTTGTTTATTCCCCATCATTATTGTCTTCTCCCAACATAGTCGATGTCATGTATTCCGACTAGTATGAGAGAAAGGGGGGGGGAGTATATGTAGAGTCACATGTCTATTCAGATTCTCCAGATACAGATTTCCAGACCAGCTAGTTGTTCAAACTCTACAAGTTATCATATTATCCATTCGTAGTTCCAGACTCGACGTCTAGATTCCGAGTCCACAGTTTGATGCGCAAATTCAGACTCTACATTCAGGTTCCGAGTCTGCAGTTCAAGACGCACGACCTACTTCAGTTTCGTGGTCCCCATCATTCTTGTTTTTCGACCAGAGTTTTCATGTGAGCCATGGGGACTCCAGAGTAGAGGACCATTCCCATGCCATGTGGGCAAGGGTTTTCATGTGGTGTCATAGGAACTCCAGAGTAGAGTGCCATTCTCTGAGCCAGATGGGAGAGACCCAGTTCTCCGACAAGGAGACTTCTCCAGACTCACTCCAGCCCGTTCGTCCTCCTCACATGCACGTCATGAGAAGCAACGTCCTTGACAGCAACCGACAGTTGTGCACGTTGAGTTGATATTGTGTGTAGTGTCATGTATTGTGAGTTGAGTTTTTTCTGTTTATCCAAGCTGAGCATTGCATGCTCCAGCTTGAGGGGGAGTGTTAGAGTATTTGGAGCCTGTGTTACTTATGTAATATGTGGGTAAAAATGGATCCCTCCAGGATTCATTTACCGCATCCCAGTATTTAGTCCCACATCTACCAGTGGTGGGACTTGGAGGCTCTGTGGAGGCTATATTAGGAGCCTCAGACCTCCTGTATCCATTGAGAAAGTTGAATGCAAAATTGGGCCCTTTGAGGCCTTCTCCCGTGGTTTCGTCCCGCTCCTTAGGGAGTAGGGTTCCACGTTAAATTCTGTGTGTTCTTCATATTTTTATTCTCTTTATCTGATACGCTTCCGCATTCCTATTTTCTAACAATAATACTAGGACATTATCCGTGCTTCGGCATGTTGCTTATTTTTAAAGATTTAATAAATAATCATTAACACAGAACTCGTAAATTATCTATTCATATAACTAAATTATTATTATCTCATATTTAAAGCAGGCAAATGACAATTGCTATTAAACATTAGTATGATTATTCGTTAAGTTACATTAACATGATTGTTCATTGAGTTAACAATTCAAACATATATATTGATTCAAACAAACATTTATTCTAGGGATATTTACATCCATAATCCTGAGTAATTTCATAATTACACCAAAAACCCTACGTAATCGTGAATTACACTCAGAACTTCGAATAATGTTTAACCCTCACATGACACAACCATATGTCAAGTTCCATCCATTTTCACCATTAAGTTTGACGTATTCCGTAGATTTTTGACAATTTTACCCCTTGAACAAAATCACATTTTCAAAAGATGCCCCCTCCAGCCAGCCAACCCCGCCACCCCCCCCCCCCCCCACACACACCCGGCCGTGCTCCTCCTCCTGCCGACCTCCGGGGAGCCCCTCCCTTGCCCGACCGCCCCCTCCACTTGTCAAAACACCCCCCAGCCCCTCCCCTGTCTGATTGCCCTCCACTCGCCAACCCCCTGCTGCTTAAAGCCTCCTGTGGAAGCTCCACCCTGCTGCTCAAAGCCCCCCCCCACCACACACACACACACTCGTCAAAGTCGATCTCACCGGACCCCTCATGATCTTTAAACGTAAATCTTCAACGAGATGTGTGAACAAGGCAAAGATTGCTAAGTCAAAGGTCTCTCTGTTAGATTCCCAATCGTCTATTTCTTTCATAGTTGAGGATAACAGGAACTTACGTTATCCAAGCCATGCCAAAGTGGAAATAATGGAAAGTGATGAAGGTGCACATTTAGGAGAAAGCTTCCCACTTTCACTCCAACATGCACATTCTGAGCAAACTTTAATATTAGAAGCAATGAGTTAGTTGATGACATTCAGAGTGAGATTCCTTTGCCTGATTCTATGAACCAACACAATGCTATTCAAACCAGAGATCGCGCCGATCCCACTTTCATTTCAGAATCTCATTTTATTAGGAAGGAATCTGATGATGCTTTCCCTGAAATTTTGGAGGAACCTGACAATGATGTTTTGTTTTTGGTTGAAGAATCTGAAGCGACGGGTGGAGATTCCCATCAAGTATTTCCTGAATCTGATTAGGGGTCACAAATGATAAATCTCATGTTTCTACAGAGCTCTCTGCTAGCCCTGCCCTAAGCCGCCGCCACCCTCCCCCGACAGAAAGCCCCTCCGTCGCTGCTCGTCAAAGCCCCCTGGTGAAGATCTAATTCCGCCGCCGCCTTCCACTTCCCCCGCTCTCCACTCGCCCCTACTCCCGTTGCTCCTCAAAGCCACCTGATGAAGACCTAACTCCGCTGCCGCTTTCCACTTCCCTCGCCGCCCACCTTCGCTGCTCGTCCAAGCTCCCCCCGGAAACCCCACTTCCGTTGCCCACAACCCATTTAGGCTCTAGCTCCATCTTCGCATGCCGGTGCTGGATAGGGGGATGGTGAGATTTTTTTTTATATTTTGGTTGATCCCAACCGTTATATCATAGATTGGTTAGATTAACTCAACTTTCTGGTTGAGTTGATGAATTAAACTAACGGAGGATTATGGGTGTAAAACGGAGTATTTATTTAGGATCCCGTGTGTAATTCGTGATTGTCGAGGGTTCTTGGGGTAATTACGAGATTACTCAGGGTTATGGGGTATAAATATCCCTTTATTCTACTATAAACACCACAATTTAAGAAACTTTAAATTTTATTTTTACAATTTCATAGAGAATGACATTTGCAAGAAAATTTCGAAACAAAAAACAGACATTTGACCATGATTTTTCCTTTAAGATCCCGTGAGAGCTTTGTTTGAAGACATTCAACATCAGTGATCGAAAGATCATGCCTGGATGCACCAAACTTGTTAATTGTATACAAATAAAGGAGAGAATTACTGGTAGATAAACAACTTTTAGAGGGATTAGACATCTATCATTATTAGAAGTATACCTTGAGAAAATTTGAAGTAGCCGACTAGAGTTTGTTGTGCCAATTTCATGTGGTCATCTTTATCTATTCTACATGATAAAAATTTTAGGTTGATAAACTTGAAGGTATGATAGACGCGGTCAACCAGTTTTAATTTTTTTAAAAACGTCAATAGGTTAATGTGAAAAAAGAGAAGTCAAGTATAGTTTCATATCATTCTTTCATTCTCAACCACAACATTGACCTCATAATTATATAAAATAGGATAGAATCTTATAATGTCACCAAATGATTTTGTAAACTATGGATTAAAAGAAAGTGCATTGTATAAATAGCAATTGTAAACTACATAAAACATAAATATAATTGGATATCTTTCTGCAAATAAACCGCCTTTAGATGGTTCACAGTATAAGCATCTGATATGGGAAAAACTTAGTAGAAAAAATAGCTTACCTTCACAGAGTGTGGCAGGTCCTTAGAAGTATTGAAAGCTTGTTTGTCTATATCAACATATACATATGATTCATGAGAACAAATTCGATAGGAAACATAATTAATGTGTATGTAAGATCCATGAAATAAAAAAATGGTATAATGGCGGTGACAAATGTGTTTACCATTGAGTAGCTTTAGTGGACTGGCACTTTGAACAACATATTACAATTGGGTAGCTTTAGTGGACTGGCACTTTGAACAACATATTTTGCAAAGAGAATACATTGGCTCTTGCACTTCCATATCTTGTATCTAGATACTCCTACATTGAACATGCAAATATTTACAAAATAGGACTATATGGAGATGTAGGAGCAGATTCCGAACACACTATAAATATGACTTCTATGAAGATATAACAAGGTAGCCTATATAGGTTTGCATGAATTTCAAGTATAATAAATAGAATAAGTAAGATATATCACATGGTTATTATGAAAAAGAGAACTCAAGTATTTTGCATACCAACTTGTAGCTTTGTAGGCCATCCTGTAAACATGACTATGGTTGTTAAACATGACCATGGTTCTCTTTGCTTATAGTTTCCTATCATTCTTTCATTCTTAACCACAACATTATCCCATGGTCATTTAAAATATGATTGAATCTTATAATGACAACAAATGACTCTGTAAACTACGTGTTACAAGAAAGTGCACTGTACAAATAACAACGGGAAACTACATAAAAAATAAATACCATTACATATATTGTTGGAAATAAGCATTGTTTAGATGGTTTACAAACCATTTAATATCTCAAAACAATTAAAAAAAAGAAGACATGTGTGAAGCGTCATCTCGCCACTGGAAGCAGTGTTTTGAAGACCCATCTAACATCATCTAACTTCAAGCTATGAAGACCATTCTGTCTGAGGATAAGAAGCGTGCTATGGAGTGGAAGCAGAGGGCCTGTCACTTTTGGCTAAAGGAAGGGGATGCAAATACAATTTATTTTCATAGGATCACCAGTAGGAGTCGAAACAACCTCATCAAGTTGGTGGTGGTGAATGTGAGGAGGGTGGAGGGAGACCAGGAGATGGGACGTGCAATTGCAGATCACTTTCATGAGTTTTCATGAAGTACCAATGGCATGCCGTGGAGGTGGTCTTGTCAAGGAGCATCCCGGCTTTTGAGGCAACATGCAAATCATCTAGTTCATGACGTAACTATGGAGGAGGTTAAAGTGGTAGTTTGGAATTTGAACGCGGATGGTGCGCCAAGGCCGGATGGCTTTCCTGTTTTTTTCTTCCGTGATTTCTGGGCAGTGGTTGGCAGTGAAGTCGTGGAGGTCGTGAAGGAATTTACTAGAGGAAATGCTGGCTAAGGAGATTTCTGAAAGAGCAGAAGACTTCAGACCGATTGCTCTCTCTAATGCAATCAATTTGATAATGGCAATGGTTTTGGCTACTAGATTGTACGTGGTTCTAGATCAACTCATCTCTCCGCTACATTCAACTTTTGTTCCTGGGAGGCAGATCAGGGACAACTTTGTGATGGCAACTAAGATTATAACAGATTAGAATAGACAGAAATCGAAAGGGATCCTTTGGAAGGTGGATTTTACTAAAGCATACGACATAGTGGACTGGCGTTTTATCTGGACATCATTGTCTAAACGGTAATTCCTTGATATATGGATCTCCTAAATGAAGCGATGCATCACAACGACATCCTATTCAGTATTGGTTAACGGTCTTCTGGAGGGTAGATTTTTCCAACCACAATGGAGGGTGAGGCATGTATGCCCCCTTGCTCCTATGTTATTCGTCATTGTAGCTATGTTTTATCGTGCATGGTTGGAAGGGTCCAACACAACACGCTCACGACATGATATTCCTTTGGGGATATCTCTGTCCCCATGTTGCAGTGTGCAGATCATACCATCTTTTTTTATTGAAGGCGGCACAGAGGAAGCTCAAGGATCATTAGATACAGTGGATATTTTTGGTGAACTTTCAAGGCTTATTTTAACCTTGGCAAATCTATAGCTATCCCTTTTGGACTACTAGAAATTGAGGCACATGCTTGCTGTGAGGCATTGGGCACAGAATGTGGTTCTCTCCCACTTCGTTACCTGGGTCTTCCATTGATGACGAGCATACTTAAGATCTGATTGGCTCCCTATTGTTGAGAAGATGGAGAAGAAACTTTGCAGGTGTAATGCGGTTATTCTTTGACGTAGTGGACGGCTGGTACTTATTAAGGCCGTTCTCTCAGCTATTCTGGTATTCTTTATGTCCTTGCGTCTTCTTCCTGTGGGTATTAGGAATGGGATGGAGAGACTGGCACATTGACAATAGAAGATGGCGGCTTAGGTATCTCTCGCTTGGAACACGCGAATGAGACGCTTCTCTTAAAATGGGTTGTGAGAATTTGGGGAGAAGCGAGGGCCTTTGTTGCTGCCTCATTCGAAGCATCTATAACATTGGGGTCAGGGATGTGATGACCCAGCATATGCTCTTTCACCCTTCAGCATTCTGGAAAGGCATTAACTCAATAATGCCCGTTTTCAGGAGCTCTTTCTATCGGTGATGGGAGATGACAAATTGTTTGCTTTCTGATCTAATAACTGGTATGGTCAGGGTCCTTGTTAACGCATATAGTAATGTCTGTATCCCTTCGTTATTTTTATTTTCAGTTGTATGCTTTATGTAATTTACCCATAGGCTACTCTCCTATATAGGAGAGCCTAGGGCTTATGGAATAAACAACTTGCTCATTTTTCCCAACATGGTATCAGAGCGACGGTCCTAGACCGGAGTTCTCAAAACCCTAACCCTAACCCTACCCCACCCGTCGGCCTCTCTTCCTCTCTCTCTCTCTCTTCAATCGGCGCCGCCCTCTCTTCAGCCGCACACACGGCGGTGCCCCGGCTGAACCTGCGCTAGCGCCGACTGCGCATCTCCCCTGCGCGCCTCCTCTGTGCATCTCCCCTGTGCGCGAAGCTTCGGTGCTCCTGTAGCATCGCTTGCTTCGGTGCTCCTGCGCTGTGGTGCTCCTGTAGCATCGTCTGTAGCACCGTAGCATAACCGGTGCTGCTGCGCGTAAGCCCTGTGCGCCCGCGCGTGAGCCCTCACGCATATCAGCACTACCCCAGCGCGCTATCAGTGCGCGCATCACACACCAGTGCGCCACTGCTCGTGAGATCTCTCAGTTGAGTGTACGTGTGCGCGTGTACCTCCTGTACGCGTGCACGTGCTAAGCCCTAAAGCGCGCACCTTCGTCTATATGGGTTTAGTTGCTTGAGGTCTACACGTACAACTAAACCCGTCTATGTCACTGTAGACAAATCACATTCTCTATCAATCGTTCTAGTCTTCAGTATCCAGTATGTCAGAAAGCAAGGTAGATATCCCATCTATTGGCGCATTTCGTGGTCCAGCGCCTATTGTAAAGATGGACGGTACCAACTATGAACTGTGGGCAATGCAGTTCATGAGCATGATGAAGTCAACATGTAAGAAGCACATTCTTACCGAACCAGAGCCTGCTGAGAAGACTGGAACCAATGCCTCTTGGGAGACTGATGACGCATACGCCAAAGTTTGGCTTTCCGGTACGTTGGCAATTGAGATTGCCAATGACATTCTACATCAAACCACGGCAAAGGATATGTGGGACATTCTGGCGGCTACATATTCACAAGCAAAGAACGAGACAAAGATTCTGCAACTCCAGCATGATATATTCACTATCAAGCAGAATGGTCGCCCCCTTCATTCTCTCTATACATCACTGAGAGGGATGTTTGAGAAGCTCTACAGCTTCATGCCCTTGACAGCCACGTCGGAACAACAGAAGACGTACAGGAACGCGACTATGGTGGGCGTGTTCCTGGCTGCACTCGATCCAGAGTATGAGGCGGCACGGTCACAGATTTTGGCCGACTCCACTATTCCTCCCATGGAGGAAGCTTTCCATAGACTGAGTCGGATCACAGTTCCATCCACGGCTACGAATCAGAATACTTCAGCCATGGCAGCCAACAGGGGTCGCGGATTTCATAATCAGGGCCGTGGACGTGGACCTCGTGGAAGAGGGGGTCGTACTAGGCCAACATGTACCTACTGTCATCGTGTAGGACACAATGAAGACATGCTATTCAAAGCATGGATTTCCTGCATCTGCACGAGTAGCTGAGCAGATAGAGCCTCCTTCTGCTGCCACTTTGGATCAGCGGTTCGACGATCTAGTTGCCCGTCTGAGGGGCATTATTCCCCCATCTGGTCCAGCACCGACTACCGAGAGTCTATCTGATGCTGCTGCTTCTGCCTCTGCGTCGACCAGTGCTTCAGGTAGCATACTTGCATGTACCAGTAGATCAGATACTTTACCATGGATTATGGATTCTAACGCTACACACCACCTATGTGGCGACCAGAATTTACTTACAGGATATACTCAGATTCCTCCAGGCAGAACAATCGTAATTGCCAATGGTACACATTCCCCCATCATTGGTCAGGGGGAGATTCGATTGACATCTTCTATGCAGCTCAAGGTTGTGCTATATGCACCCCATTTTTCAATGAATTTGTTGTCAATTAGTCAGATTACGAAGGATCTACATTGTCGGGCAATTTTTGATCCATCTTCTTTGATTTTTCAGGACATCCATACGGGCAACGTGATTGGTCGTGGCTATGAGCAAGGAGGCCTCTACCGCTTGAATCAGACCCCCTTCGCTGGAACCTCATCCTTTCCCACTGGACAAGTATCTCCTTTATTGTGGCATCTGCGCTTTGGACATTTACCGCTTCAGAAGTTGCGTCGTGTGTTACCTTATGGTCTTCCTCACACATCTATCCAATGTGAGGCGTATCAGTTGGGAAAGCATCACAGATCGACCTTTCCCAGTCGTCCAGGTCGGAGTAGTACCTCCAAGGTTGAGTTATTTCATATTGATGTCTGGGGTCCAAGTCGTGTACCTGATCATCAGGGACACAGATTTTATTTAGTATTTATGGATGACTTTTCTCGAGTGTCATGGGTATTTTTGATGAAAAATAAATCTGAAGCAGGAAATATCATTATCCATTTTCTGAATGAAATACAAAATGTTTTCTCCACATCTGTGAAGTTTGTAAGAAGTGATAATGCTTTAGAACTGTGTACCAATGTCCTTGCCAATTATTACTCCTCAAAAGGGATTATTCACCAAACATCTTGTGCTCATACATCTCAACAAAATGGAATTGCTGAAAGGAAACACCGTCACCTTCTTGATGTCACAAGATCACTTCTTATACAGAGTCATGTTCCCTATTCTTACTGGGGTGATGCAGTTCTCACTGCATGTTACCTAATCAATCGTATGCCTTCTTCTGTCTTGAATGAACAGATTCCGTTTTCCCTCATCCATCCCGGGAAGGATCTGTTCACCCTTACTCCTCGTATGTTTGGTTCGGTTGCCTTTGTCCATCAGTTATCGCCTGGTACTGACAAGCTCTCTCCTAGGGCTGTCAAGTGTGTTTTCGTTGGGTACTCCAGAACTCAAAAGGGGTACAAGTGTTTCGATCGTCTGCGTCGGCGGTATATGGTCAGTGCAGATGTTACATTTTTTGAATATGTTATATATTTTTCAGTCTCGGGAGACCAGCAGCTACTGCCTTTTTCTACTGATGCCATATACATGACACCACCACCTCAAATGCCGTCATCAACATTACCACCACCACCACCACCGCCGCCACCACCTCATATACCTGTCTCACCGCTACTGTTCTATTATACCCGCAGGCCTCCTCCCGCTCATGGTCATGACTCGTCTCCTAGCTCGCCTATGGTATGTAATGAAAATACTTCTATTGATGGATCTGATGACATTTCTGAGCAGGATATGGTGCAGGGGCCAGATGAGGCTACAACAGATTTAGATGTTCCCATTGCTATACGCAAATCGAAGAGGAGCTGTGCTACATATCCATTGTCAGCATCTGTGTCTTTTGAGAGATTATCTGGAGATTTCAGGACATTTGTGGTGGCACTATCAGCTGTAGATATTCCGCGGAATTATCAAGATGCTATGCATGATAGTAGATGGCGGCTAGCAATGGAAGAAGGAATGATGGCACTTCAGTCCAGAGGCACTTGGAGTTTGGTTCCTATACCTCCAGATGAGAACCCGGTGAGCTGTAAGTGGGTGTTTACAGTAAAGCACAATGCAGACGGCTCTATTGATAGATACAAGGCACGTCTTGTTGCATGTGGCTTTACACAGACATACGGGGTGGATTACCTTGACACATTCTCGGCGGTAGCCCGTCATTCCACTCTCCGGATCTTGTTGTCAGTTGAAGTTGCTAGAGACTGGCCACTCTATCAACTGGATGTGAAGAATGCATTCTTATATGGAGATTTGCAGGAGGAAGTCTATATGCAACAGCCACCCGGTTTTGCTGTTGAGGGGGAGTGTTCCAAGGTATGCAGATTACATAAGGCTATCTATGGCCTTAAGCAGAGCCCCAGAGCATGGTTTCAGAATCTTAGACCTCTTTGAGAAACAAGGATACAAACGCTCCAATGCTGATCATTCCTTGTTTGTACAAAAGACTGCTAGAGGTATTATTGTAATCATGGTTTATGTAGATGACATCTTGATTACAGGAGATGATGAGCAGGGCATAAATCAGGCGAAAGAAAAACTGGGAACCGAATTTGTCACCAAGGACCTTGGAGTCCTTAGATATTTTCTGGGGATGGAATTTGCTAGAAATCCGTATGGATTAGTAATGTCGCAGAGGAAATATGTTACAGATTTGTTGAGTGAAACATGTATGCTTGGGTGTCGGCCTGCTACGACACCAATGGATCCTAGCATGAAGCTCTATGATGATGACACAGAGGAGGTGGACAGGAGAAGATACAGAGAACTGGTAGGCAAACTATTGTATGTCACGATCACTAGACCTGATATATCATTTGCAGTGAGTCGTGTGAGCCAGTTCATGGAGCAACCACGTCAGGTCCATATGGATGCAATACACATGATTCTTAGATATCTCAAATCATCTCCAGGTGCAGGTTTGCTATTTAAGAAGGGAAAGGAGATTTCTATCTCAGCATGTGCGGATGTAGACTATGCAGGATGTCCCAAGGACAGGAAGTCCACCTCAGGATTTGCAGTCTATGTTGGAGATGCTCTAGTCTCATGGAGGAGCAAGAAACATACAGTGGTAGCTCGATCCAGTGCTGAATCCGAATATAGGGCTATGGCCCAGGCTACCACGGAGATGATGTGGGTGAAAGCTCTTCTTACAGATCTATGTCTTGATATACCGCTTCCTATGAACTTGGAATGTGATAATCAGGCAGCCTTGTTCATTGCAAACAACCCAGCATTCCATGAGAGGACCAAGCATATTGAGGTTGAATGTCACTACATACGTGACATGATTCAGAAGGGGTTCATTGCTACATCTCATGTTACCTCAGAGAATCAAACTGCTGATATATTTACCAAGGCATGACCAGATATTTCCGATGCAGTAAGCAGAGCTAGTCAATGCAAGGAGCAACCATGTTACAGTCACTAGCAGGATGTTTTTCAGATTCTACGATACATGAAGAAATCACCAGGAAGTGACCTCTTCTACAGGGCAAATGGGTACACCGATATTATTGCATATGCTGATGTAGATTATGCAAGCTCACTAGTGAATCGACGCTCTAACACATGTTATGCTATGATGGTTGGAGGAAATCTTGGTACTTGGAGAAGCAAGAAGCAGGCTGTTGTATCTAGATTCAGTGCAGAAGCAAAGTACAGGGCGATGGCTCAAGCTACTTGCGAGATCACGTGGCTATTAACTTTTCTGCAAGAACTTGATATTGTTGTCACTATTCCTATTCCACTATATCGTGACAACAAATCTGCTACATATATTGCTACGAATCTGGTGTTCCATGAGCGAACCAAGCATATACAGGTTGATTGCCATTTTGTTCGTGATGCTGTCAGGATTGGAAAGATTACTACTCCTCACATCAACACTGACCTTCAGCTTGCAGATGTCTTCACAAAAGCACTACCCAAGAAGCGACTCTCCTAGATTGTTTCCAAGTTGGGCATGACTGATAAATATGCTCCAACTTGAGGGGGAGTGTTAGGAGTATATATGTTAAGAGCAAGGTTGCAAAAGTCGGTAGTCGGTACTCGGTCGACCGGGTCACTGACTAAGGATTAATCGACAGTCGGACGACTGATCGGAATTAGTCGGACTTTATTCGGCTTTGAATTTTATGATTATTTTAAATATATAACTCATTTTTATACATATATTGACATAGATTTTGTACATTTTTATACCATCAAAATAAAATAAAAAATTATTTGAATTTAAATAAAACACTAAGTATATTATAATAAATTTGCTTATAAAAAAACAAAACATATAAGAATATGGTATCTCCATACAAAAAAACGATCGACTAGTGTACCTAGTCGGAATTAGTCAGTACTCGATCGGCCATCTCACTGACTAGACTAGTCGGACCTACTAGTCGGGCCAGTCAGACGACTTTTACAACCCTGGTTAAGAGAATATTCTGTGGCAGGAGTATACGTTAAGAGAATATTCTATGTAGCAGGAGTGTATGTCAAGAGAATATTCTATGTGACAGGAGTATATGTTTAGAGAATATTTTACGGTAGGAGTAAATTCTTGTAACCCTTTTAGGGGTATTTATGTATTTTCTCCTTTGAGCTCTTTAGGATTTTGTCCTATACAAGGATCCCTAGACCTCTAGAATAAAATAAGCCTTTCTATTCTTTCATTCTTTTTTCCGCACATTAAAAAAAATGTTCATGCATGATTTTTGTGAGCCGTTGTACCATGTCAAATCTGGTAGTGAAGATGTCTTCATGAGAATGCTTGGCATATGTACAGTATTGGGCAAGTTGGATTTACTTTGCATTTATTCCCAATGCCAGGCTATCGGCGTCTCTCCCTATTGTAATGCTCTTTTGTGTTTGCTCTTTGGTGGTGATTAATCTACTACCAGGGACCGTGACCTCAAATTTCAACGAAATTCTACCGAAATTCTCTGAAATTTCCATTTCTTTAGGTCGAAATCTAAACGCTTCCTTATTTCTTTTTCCAGAATTTCAATGAAATATCACTGAAATGTCAATGATATTTCATCGAAATTACTTGTCATTTCGGCGAAACAACAAAAAAAAAGGAATCTACTCATCGCTTTCATTGAAATTTGCATATACTGATGAATTTTCACTTATTTATTCGCAAATGTGTTGAGTTGTTATAGTGTTTTACATTGTTTGAAGAAGTTTCTTTAGTTAGTTTCTATATTTTAGATCTAAATCCAAATTCAATCAGTTAGACACAATATTTAAGAGTTAAATTAAAGTTTTAATTTAGTTTTTCTTCATTTTGATTTATATGTTTTAATTAGCAGTATCATATATGTCATCTCATTCCTATTGAAGAGGTGCTCACATGTCACCATTCTCTTCATGTTCATGAGGAGAAACAAATGGCTTCTAGTTACGGTTCCAAATCTGGTTTTGGTTCTGAGAAGTATACTACTTTGTTGATTGTTGGGACGATTGGATGGAAATTTAATGTAATATATCATATTAGTATATATCATATTAGTATCTTACTATTAGCAAAAAAACTATCTTTCTATCTCATTTATTGAATTAAAGAGATTTATAAATCTTTATTTTTTATAAAATGAGTTTTCAAGTAATTTCCCCAATTTCCGGTCATTTCACCGAAATTACATCGAAATTCCACTGAATTTCTCTTTCCGGACTTTCTGAAACGAAATCGAAATCCGACATTTAAGACCTTGCTATTACTATTAGGGTTTTGCCGAATGGTTATTTTCTAGGTGGAGGATCTCTCCATATTTTCATGTTGTATGATTGCTTATTTAGTTCTTTTTACATGCTTGCTTACACAGAAACTGTAGAGATATATTATTCACTTCTGTACTTTTCTTATATTTTTATTTTCTGTTTGACTCTTTATGTATTTTACCCATAGGTTGCTCTCCTATATAAGAGAGCCTAGGGAGGATGGAATAAACAAGTTTTCTTATTTTCCCAACATGGTATCAGAGCGACGGTCCTAGACCGGAGTTCTCGAACCAAACCCTAACCTTAGCCCCCACCTTCGAGCCCTTCCACGCGCCTCCTCGTATTGCGCTGTCCCCGACTCCGGCCTTGCCCAGCGCCGCTCCAATCTCGCGCCTCCTCCACGCGTTGTGTGTGTCTCCTCCGCGGTGCGCTGTCGTGATCTGCACGTGCGCAGTGCGCTGTGTGCGCTGTACGCGCTGTGCACGTGTGATCTGCGGTGCATCGCCGTGATCTGCGGTGCGATGTGCGCGCTGTCGTGATCTCCTCCGCGGTGTGCTATGTGCGCTGGCGTGATCTGTGCGTTCACGCGTTCGTTGCCTTAATGCGTGCTTCGCCTCTGCGCAGTTGTGATCTGCGCGTGTGTCCTTGCGCATCTGCTGCGCGTCGTTGTCGCGCGTGATCCCACCCACGTTCCCAGTGCGCGCCAGTGCGCGTGATCTGCGCGTGTAAAGATCTTGATCTCAGTGCATGCGCAACCCTAAGTCAAGCACGTTTACGGCTCCACAACTCGTTCCGCGCGCACACCTCCAAAGTAATAGGTTTGGTTGCTTGAAGTCTACACATGCAACTAAATCCGTCAATGTCCGTGTAGACGATCATATCATCAGTTTATCACCCTAGTCTTCAATTATCAATATGTCAGAAAGCAAGGCATACAACCCATCTATAGGCGCCTTTAGAGGTCCAGCGCCGATTGTGAAGATGGATGGTTCAAATTATGAACTGTGGGCAATGCAGTACATGAGTATGATGAAGTCAACCGGTAAGAAACACATTCTTACTAAAGAAGAGCCTGGTGAGAAGACTGGGGACAATGCCTCATGGGAGGCAGATGATGCATATGCCATGGTTTGGCTATCTGGAACCCTGGCAATTGAGATTGCCAACGATATTCTTCATCAGCCCACTGCTAAAGCAATGTGGGATCTCTGGCTGCTACATATTCTCAGGCAAAGAATGAGACGAAGATTCTGCAACTCCAGCATGACATATTTA
Source organism: Ottelia alismoides (assembly GCA_037367405.1). Taxonomy (NCBI): domain Eukaryota; kingdom Viridiplantae; phylum Streptophyta; class Magnoliopsida; order Alismatales; family Hydrocharitaceae; genus Ottelia; species Ottelia alismoides. The sequence goes on along the minus strand of JAZKJV010009410.1, from coordinate 636,231 downwards.
CTATCAAGCAGATTGGGCGGCCTTTACACTCGTTGTACACGTTGTTACGTGGGATGTTTGAGAAGCTTTATAGCTTCATGCTTCTCACAACCACTCCAGAGCAACAGAAGACCTATCGGGATGCCACTATGGTGGGTGTTTTCCTTGCTTCCCGTGATCCTGAGTACGAGGTAGTACGCTCCCAGATCTTGGCGGATTCTACTATTCCTCCGATGGAGTAATCTTTTCATAGGCTGAGTCGTATCACTGTTCCCTCATCTGCTACGAATCCAACCGCCTCAACCATGGCAGCCAATCGAGGTCGAGGAGATCATCATCAGTTCCGTGGCCGTGGACCTCGCGGTAGAGGAGGCCGTGTTTGGCCATCATGTACTTTCTGCCATCGTTCTGGACATACCAAAGACACATGCTATTCTAAGCATGGATTTCCAGCTACTACATGAGTCGCTGAACAGATTGAGCCCCCAACCGCTTCATCTATGGATCAACGCTTTGATGATCTTGTAGCCCGTCTGAGGGGCATCATTCCTCCATCTGGTCCCGTTGAATCAACATCTATTTCTGAGAGTCACATCGACGTTGCCGTATCTGCATCCACCACTACATCAGGTAACATCTATGCATTCACTAGCAGTAGTGGATTAGATACTTTAGAGTGGATTATGGACTCTGGTGCCGCACATCATCTGTGTGGTGATCAAGGTCTACTTACAGGATACAGACAGGTTCCTCCAGGTCGTACAGTGGTTATTGCTAATGGAACACATTCCCCGATTACTGGTCAGGGGGAGATTAGATTGACACCATCCATGCATCTCAAAAACGTGTTACATGCACCTGATTTTTTGATGAATTTGTTGTCCATTAGCCAACTTACAAAGGATTTACATTCTCGAGCAATTTTTGATCCATCCTCTCTTGTTTTTCAGGACATCCTTAAGGGCAACGTGATTGGGTGTGGCTATGAGCAAGGCGCCCTCTATCGCCTTAGTTGGACTCCTTATGCTGGAACCTCATCTCTACCTGCTGGGTCCATCTCCCCATTACTGTGGCACCTGCGCTTTGGACATCTACCGCTTTAGAAGCTGCGTCATGTGTTACCTCATGTTTCACCTCACACGTCCATTCAATGTGAGGCTTGTCAGTTGGGAAAACATCATCGGTCTACTTTTCCCAGTCGTCAGTGTCGGAGTAGTGCCTCCAAGTTTGAGTAATTTATGTCGATATCTGGGGTCCTAGTCGTGTTCCTGATCATCAGGGACACATGTTTTATATAGTAATTGTGGATGATTTCTCTCGTGTGTCGTGGGTATTTCTGTTAAAGAATAAATCTGAAGCGGGGAGTATCATCATCAATTTCATTGATGAAGTTCGTAATGTTTTTCTGCATCTGTTACGATTGTGAGAAGAGATAATGCCCTGGAATTCTGTACTCATACCCTATCCAGTTATTTTTCATCTCAAGGGATTATCCACCAAACATCCTGTGCCTATACTTCCCAACAGAATGGGGTTTCTGAAAGGAAACACCGTCATTTACTCGATGTCACCAGGTCGCTTCTTATATAGAGTAATGCCCCTCATTCTTTCTGGGGTGATGCTGTTCTTACGGCATGCTACCTTATTAATCGAATGCCATCATCTGTCTTAGGTGAGAAGATTCCATTCTCTTTTATTTTCCTCGACAAAGAATTGTTCTCCCTTACTCGTGTATTTGGCTCGGTTGCCTTTGTTCACAAGTTGTCTTCCGGGACTGACAAGCTCTCTCCTAGGGCTGTCAAGTGTATCTTTGTCGGGTATTCCAGAACTCAGAAGGGTACAAGTGTTATGATCCATTGCGAAGGAAGTATTTCGTCAGTGCTGATGTCACCTTTTTTGAATCTGTTATGTACTTCTCGTCTACAGGTGATCAGCTAGTTCCCTCTGACACTGCCGATGCCATATACATGTCAACACCACCACCGCCACCAGAACCGTTATCATCTCCTACACCTCCTGTCATGGTGCCTGTTTCACCACTACCATTCTACTATACCCGCAAGCCTGCTTCTGCTCATGGTCACCGCTCATCATCTAGCTCGCCTGAGGTATGTTCTGAAAATATTTCTATTGATGGATCTGATGATCTTCCTGAGCAGGCTGTGTTGCAGAGGCCAACTGAGGAGACATATGATTTAGATGTACCTATTGCTCTACGAAAGCAGAAGCGGAGCTGCGCGTCATATCCTATAGCATCTTCTGTGTCGTTTGACCGTCTTACTGGCAAATTCAAGAATTTTGTTATTGCATTTTCTGCAGTGGATATTCCACGGAATTATCAAGATGCACTGAAGGATAGTCGATGGCGCTTGGCCATAGAAGAAGAAATGGCAGCTCTTCAGTCCGGAGGCACCTGGAGTCTTGTTCCTGCACCTGCTGATGTGTCTACAGTTAACTGCAAGTGGGACTTTACAGTTAAGCAGAATGCAGTTGGCAGCATTGACAGATACAAAGCTCGCCTTGTAGCTCGTGGCTTTACACAGGCATATGGGGTGGATTACCTTGATACATTCTCACCGGTTGCTCGCCATTCCACCTTACGGATCCTCCTCTCTGTTGCAGTTACTCGTGATTGGCCGCTGTATCAGTTAGATGTGAAGAACGCATTCCTATATGGTGACTTACAGGAGGAAGTCTACATGCAACAACCACCTGGTTTTGCTGTTGAGGGGGGGAGTCCTACGGTATGCAGACTTCATAAGGCTCTATGGCCTTAAGCAGAGCCCTGGAGCTTGGTTCCAGAAGCTCTCAGACCTGTTTGAGAAACATGGATACAGACGGTCTAATGCTGATCATTCTCTGTTCGTGCAGAAGACACCCAGAGGTATTATTGCTATTATGGTGTTTGTAGACGATATTCTGATTACAAGTGGTGATGAACAGGGAATCCATGGGACAAAAGAAATGTTGGGCCGTGAATTCATTACCAAGGACCTGGGGTTCTTAGATATTTTCTAGGACTGGAGTTTGCCAGAAATCCTCATGGGTTGGTAATGACTCAGAGGAAATATGTCACTGACCTGTTGAATGAAACAGGAATGCTTGGTTGTCGACCTGCAACTACACCTATGGATCCCAGTACGAGACTATATGATGATGACACTGATGAGGTGGATAAGAGAAGATATAGAGAACTGGTGGGAAAACTTCTCTATGTTACTATTATCAGGCCCGATATCTCCTTTGCTGTAAGTCGAGTGAGCCAGTTTATGGAGCAACCACGTCAGGTACACATGGATGCTATACATATGATACTCAGGTATCTTAAGTTTTCTCCAGGTGTGGGTCTATTGTTTAAGAAATGCAAGGAGGTTACTATATCAGCTTGTGCAGATGCAGATTACGCAGGGTGCCCCAAGGACAGAAAGTCCACCACTAGGTTTGCTGTGTATGTTGGAGATTCTCTAGTCTCATGGAGAAACAAGAAGCAAACGGTTGTAGCAAGGTCCAGTGCTGAGTCTGAATATAGGGCTATGGCCCAGGTCAGTAACAGAAATGATGTGGGTAAAGGCTGTGCTTGCAGATCTATATATAGAGGTTCCACTTCCTATGGCTCTAGAATATGACAATCAGGCGGCTCTATTCATTGCAAATAATCCAGCATTTCATGAACGAACCAAGCACATAGAGGTTGATTGTCACTTCATACATGATATGATTCAGAAGGGGTTTATTGTTACATTCCATGTTAGTTCAGAGGATCAAACTGCAGACATTTTTACCAAGGCATTACTTCGAGGGCCGTTCCAGAAGTGTTAGTCCAAGCTGAGCATGATTGATATCTATGCTCCACCTTGAGGGGGAGTGTAGAGATATATTATTCACTTCTGTACTTTTCTTATATTTTTAGTTTCTGTTGGACTCTTTATGTATTTTACCCATAGGCTGCTCTCCTATATAAGAGAGCCTAGGGCGGATGGAATAAACACGTTTTCTTATTTTCCCAACAGAAACTATTCATTCTGAAACGATCATCAATCATGCAAACATTGAATCATCTTTAGATTTTGTTACCCATAGTTTTGGGGCGATACAAACAATGAAATGGATTTTCCATTTGAAGATGGATTTTTATCTAAAGATCATGCCGTTCGTATTTATTCTTTTAGGTAAATAAGAACCTTAAAAATTAATAAGAACCATTGTATCTCCTTTGTAAAGTTGCTTATGTAATATTGGCATTAACTGCTATCACATGCAAATTATACAGAGGGTGTCACAGTCACAATTCATCTTTACGATGGGAAACCTATGTCTGCATCCATTCCTCGACGAGTAACATGTACGGTGATAGAAGCTCAACCCTACACAAAAGGTCAATCAGTTTCTCCACAGTAAGTTGTGCATGGTATTTTTTTCTCTTTCCGTTCTGCATGGATATTTTGGTATTGCTATTCTTGATTTTCCCTTGACGAATTCTTTCTTTAGGTTAATTTGCTCCAAAATTTTATAGGAGGTTTTCTTTGCATCTTCTGGCTTTTCAAAAGAAATTGACTTTTTTTTTTGCATAAGTACATCTGCAAACTCAGAATCTTGTACAAATATCTTTACAAACTTTGTATTTACGGGAACACATGTGAAAAGTTATTTGTTAAACAATGCTCCTTTATATAACTTTCTCGACATTATACTTGCATTCCATATACTTCTTCTTGGTTCTATGCAGTTGGAAACCCTTCTTAGCCTCTACAAACCCCCTACACTCGTTAAGCTTCCTATCAACTCCATCTCTTTTCTTGTCCACTAAAATAATTACATTAGTGTTGAAGGAATCATGTAATTGGGACAGACATGCACAAGAGTTATTTAGTCTCACATTGTTGAGTGGTGGGCCCTGATCATGTTGATGGAGCTATATAGAGCTGTACACCCCATGTACTCATCGAGAAGAATGTAACAGAAGATCTAGCCCTTGGTGGTTTTCTCCAACCCTCCTACATTCCATAAGCTTCCTATCAACTCCATCTCTTCTCTTGTCCACTAAAACAATTGCATTTGTGTCGAGTGAACTGTGTAATTGGGATTGGTCCATACATATGTGAGAGTTGTTTAGTCCAATATTGTTGAATGGTTGGACTTGGTCATGTTGGTAGAGCCATATAAAGGCTTGTACACCTCCCATACTCATCGAGAAAACCCAAACGTAAGATCTAGTCCTTGATGGTTCTCTCGTAGTTTCATTTCATTTCTTAGGAGTAGGGTTCCACTTAAAATCATCTATTTTTTGTTGTATATTTTATATTTTATATTTCCATATGATATTAGAGCAAACGATTTTACGTTTGTCTTTGAGTTCCAATTTTATTTTCGATTCTATATGATCTCAAAGTTACCATTGCAGGTTCCATCTTGAAGTTCATCGAAGAGCTAGATGTTGTTAGTTCTCGAAGTTCATGGCTTTATTGATGTTGGATTTCCTTCTGGAACCCTGCTTTCAGAGACTACATGCATGACTGATGTTCTTTTCAGGTGACCTGATCATCGCAGACCCATCCTCGAACGAGGTTTTCTACAGCAACAATTACTTCAAATGAGGTGTCTCTATGCCCGTCCTAGTGGGGTGTCTCTATTTCCATCTTTGCTAGATGTATCAAATGAAGGTGTACTGTATATTTTTCTTTTGTTGCAAGCTGCAGCTTTCTCAACTCCAGCTAGAGGGGGAGTGTTGGAGTATGTATTAGAGGGGTAGTTGGATCTCTCCAAGATCTAATTACTACCCACTCATGTTTAGCCCGACCTCTACTATCTGTGGGACTCTGGTCTTTCTGTAGGGCTATATATGGAGTCTCACACCCATTGTACTCATTGAGAGATTCAATAGAATATCCAGTCCTTTGAGGCCTTCTCCCGTGATTTCATCTTGCTCCTTTGGGAGTAGGGATCCACGTAAAATCTTGAGCGTTCCAAGTTTTACATTTTTTTATTTGTTCGTTCTTGTTCTGATTATGCTTCTGCATTTATATTTCGACAGTCTTAATGACAAGAAGTCAACATCATGTTTTGTAGTGTTCATAAGGAGCTCTTTGTGTCATACAAGAGTAAGAAGTAGATAATGGTTACCAGATCTAGTGCAGAGTCAGAGTTCAAACCATGGCACATGGGAGTACTGAGATGATGTAGATCATATCCGTTTTGACTGACCTAGCTATTGGCATGCCTCTTCCCATGCATCTCCAATGCGACAACTAAGCTGTTCTTTTCATAGCTAACAATCCTGCCTTCTATGAAGGTCCAAACATATCGAGGTTGACTGTCACTACACCCATGAGTTGTGACATGATTCAGAAAGGCTTTATCTCAACCTTAGCTCCTCAAGCGTCGGCACATATGTGTTCACCAAAACCTTAGTCAGAGGGCCATTCCAGAAGTGCTATTCCTAGCTGAGATGAAAGATATTCATGCTCCATCATGAGGAGAGAGTTGAGATTTTATTTTTCACCTTTTCATGTATTTTATTTCTTTTCGTATCTATTTTGTAATTTGCTCAACATGATTTCTCCTCTCTATATAAGAGAACTCTAGGACTTTTTTTATAATTCAATTAATTCTTTTTAACAGCAGGGTGAAGGAAAGGTTTGAGGTACTTATGAGGTGTTTCTTCTGGGCCTCTTCTGGGGAGTCATATGGGATGCCTTTGGTGGGTTGGAAAATCGTGAAGCTTGAGAAGAAGGATGTGGAGTTGGAGATTCATAGTTTAGAGGCGATAATTACACATTATTGGCAAAGTTGGTGACCCGAATTCGGTAAGGAGGGTCCAATTTGATTTGCAGGACATTCCACTTGACTTATGGGTCTCTCTAATCCCTTTTAAAGGTTGTGCAATTCCTATGTGTAACATCTGGATCCAATTACACTTGAACCCCACCCGATTAGGGGTCCGTTTAACCTAATAAAGTTATCAGTCAGCATTAAATAACCTAAATCGATCAATTAGTCGTAAACTAAAAGTCGTTCGTGCAAAATTGATCAAAAGTCGATTGCATCGTAATGCGTGTCACGGAAAAGCCGCGACATAAATTGTAAACCGCAAAACAAACTGTTGGGAGAAACGTTTTTGATACGATAGAAGAGACGCTAGGGCTCTCTTATATAGGAGAAAAGCCCTGGGTTAATTACATAAGAGAGACATACCAAAAATAGAAAACTAACATAATTATCTCAACTACCATAATTATCTCAACAATCTCAACACTCCCCCTCTAGCTGGAGCATAGATATCTATCATGCTCAGCTTGGTACAACACTTCTGGAAAGGACCTCTAGTAAGTGCCTTGGTGAAGATATCAGCTGTCTGATCTTCAGTAGAAACATGAGTGGTGGATATAAGACCTTTCTGAATCATGTCTCTAGTGTAATGGCAATCCACCTCTATATGTTTCGTTCGTTCATGGAAAGCAGGATTATTGGCAATAAACAGAGCTGCTTGATTATCACATAACAACTGCATAGGAAGAGGAACCTCAACAGCAAGGTCCGTCAATACGGATCTAACCCACATCATCTCTGTACTTCCCTGTGCCATGGCCCTGTATTCAGATTCTGCACTCGATCTTGCATCCACTGTCTACTTCTTGCTTATCCATGAAACAAGGGAGTTGACTACAAAAAAAGTAAAGCCATAAGTAGACTTCCTGTCTTTGGGGCACCCTGCATAATCTGCATATGCACATGCAGTCCCCTCAAGGGATGTATCCCTGCTGAAGATAAGACCAGTACCAGATGAGTTCTTCAGATACCTCAAAATCATCTGAACCGCATCCATATGTACCTTCCTGGGTTGCTCCATGAACTGGCTAACTTTGCACACTACAAAGCAAATATCTGGTCTGGTGATGGTGGCATATAAGAGCTTCCCAACAAGCTCTCTGTATCTCCTGCTGTCAACCTCTTCAGTGTCATCATCATACAATCTCACACCTGGATCCATAGGAGTAGTAGCAGGTTTGCATTCTGTCATACCTGTCTCAGAAAGCAGATCCATCACAAACTTTCTCTGGGTCATCACAAGACCACGCTGATTCCTTGCAAACTCCAGTCCAAGAAAGTATCGAAGAGTGCTAAGATCCTTGGTCACAAACTGCGTACCAAGGAATTCCTTGGCAGTCTGAATGCCATGCTCATCATCCCCTGTGACAATGATATCATCTACATAGACAAGAATAGCAATGGTACCTCTCTGTGTCTTCTGGACAAAAAGTGAATGATCTGCAGTAGACCGTACAAACCCCTGTTACTCTATTAGCTCCGATAGCTTCTGGTACCAAGCTCTAGGGCTCTGCTTAAGGCCATAAATCGCTTTATGGAGCCTGCATACCTTCTGGGACTCCCCCTCAGTAGCAAACCCTGGTGGCTGCTGCATATAAACTTCCTCCTGTAGATCCCCATATAGGAATGCATTCTTCACATCAAGCTGATAAAGAGGCCAATCCTTGGAAACTGCAACTGACAGAAGGATACAGAGCGTTGAGTGTCGGGCTACTGGGGAAAAGGTATCCTGGTAGTCCACCCCATAGGTTTGGGTGAACCCACGTGCCACAAGTCTTCGCCTTGTAACGATCCACACTGCCATCTGCTTTGTGCTTGACTGTAAATACCCACTTGCAGCCGACTACGGAGGCACCCAAAGGAGCAGGCACAAGACTCCATGTACCCCGCAACTGCAAGGTTGCCATCTCCTCTTCCATGGCCATACGCCACCTATTGTCCTGTAACGCCTCTTGATATGTTTGTGGGACAGTAACTGCAAATAGTCCCACAACAAAGCACCTTTACTCTTCTGAAAGATGATCCGAACTGACATGTGCAGCAAGAGGGTAAGTAGCACACTGACGACGAGGCTTCCTCAAAGCAATGGGAACCTCCAGGTCATCATCCACACTTTTTAGTATAATTGTCTCAGCCTGTGATCCATCCAAAAGACCATCAGATGAAATAATATGTTCATGACATACCTGAGGCGTGTTGGATGATGTAGAGGGTATATGAGCAGCGGGGTGAGTAGAAGACCTGCGAGTGTAAACACGTGGCAAGAATTGAGGTGGAGGTGGAGGTGGAGATGAAGATAGAGGTGGAGTGATTTGTGGTGGAGTAGGTAGAGTTGAAGGAGAAGGAGGTGGTGGAGGAACAACCACATCTTCTTCAGAACTACCATTGGACAATCTGTCACCTGTAGGAGAAAAATACATAATAGACTCAAAAAATGTGACATCAACACTCACATAATATCTCCGTCCTACAGAATCAAAACAACGATACCCTTTTTGGGTACGAGAATATCCAACAAAAACACATTTGACCGCTCTGGGTGAGAGCTTGTCACGACCAGGAGCAAAATTGTGGACAAAGGCGACGTAACCAAAAACTCTGTGAGTGAGAGAAAATAGGTCCTTCTCGGGAAACGCAATCAAGAAGGGAACCTTTTCTCCTAGCATGGTGGAAGGCATCCTGTTTACTAAGTAACAGGCTGTAAGAATAGCATCTCCCCAGAAAGAACGTGGAGCTCGACTCTGAATCAAAAGCGTCCGTGTGACATCTAGAAGGTGACGGTGTTTGCGTTCAGCTACACCATTCTGCTGTGACGTATGAACACAAGAGGTCTGATGAATAATACCAATATATCTGAGAAATGCAGATAATTGTAAGGTAGAGAATTCCAAGGCATTATCCGTACGAATAATTTTAACATTAGCGGAGAAAATGTTTTTGACCTCAATAAGGAAAGACTTGATTAGAGCACCAGCTTCAGACTTATGTTTTAACAAAAACACCCAAGATAGTCTAGAGTAATCATCAACAGCAACCAAATAAAAACTGTTGACGCATATTGAGTAACTGTATCTCTTTGTTATTTTATTTTCTTCTTATTCTCTTTATGTAATTTACCCATAGGCTACTCTCCTATATAAGAGAGCCTAGGGCTATGGAATAGAATTATCTCATTCACGTTTCCCAACATGGTATCAGAGCGACGGTCCTAGACCGGAGTTCTCGAAACCTAACCCTAACCCTAACCCCACCCGCCAGCCTCTCTTCTCTCTCTCTCTCTCGGATCGGCGCCGCCTAGCCGATCGGCGATCGACTGTGCGCATCGCCTCTCGCCTGGGCGCCTGTGCGCATCGCCTCTCGAGCGCCTCTCGCGCCTGTGCGCATCGCCCAGCCTCTGCGTGCATCGCTGCACGCCTCCGCACAGCATCGTGCGCCTGTGCGTGCGTCACCGCACACCTACGCACAGTCCCGTGCATCGACTGCGCGCATAGTCGCGCGCTCCTGTTCGCGCGCATAGCCTGATCGCGTGCATAGCCTCCTGCGCGATTGTGCGCACTGTCACGCGCACAGTTGCGTGCGCTAGTGCTCGCGAGATTCTCCAGTTGAGCACTCCAGTGCGCGCGTGATCTTCCAGGTGCGTACGTGCTTCTCGCACGTGCGTACGTGCCCCAAGTCCCAAAACCCTAGGGCACAGCTCCTGATCTACATGGGGTTAGTTGCTTGAAGTCTACACATGCAACTAATCCCATCTATGTCATTGTAGACATAGACTATATCCTCTCAGTCGCTCCAGTCTTCCGTCTCCATCATGTCAGAAAGCAAGGCAGATATCCCATCTATGGGCGCATTTCGTGGTCCAGCGCCCATTGTCAAGATGGATGGTACGAACTATGAACTGTGGGCAATGCAGTTCATGAGTATGATGAAGTCTACAGGTAAGAAGCACATTCTTACCGAGCCCGAGCCTGCAGAGAAGACTGGAGTTTATGCCTCATGGGAGGCCGATGATGCATATGCCAAGGTGTGGCTATCCGGTACATTGGCTATTGAAATCGCCAATGACATCTTACATCAACCCACGGCTAAAGACATGTGGGATATCCTGGCAGCAACGTATTCTCAGGCGAAAAATGAGACGAAGATCCTGCAACTACAACATGACATTTTCACAATAAAGCAGAACGACCGTCCTTTACATTCCCTCTATACATCATTGAGAGGGATGTTTGAGAAGCTCTACAGCTTCATGCCTCTTACCGCCACGCCAGAACAGCAGAAGACATACAGGAATGCGACGATGGTGGGTGTGTTTCTCGCTGCACTTGATCCAGAATATGAGGCAGCACGTTCACAGATTTTGGCGGACTCGACTATTCCTCCCATGGAGGAGGCTTTTCACAGATTGAGTAGGATCACGGTACCTTCAGCAGCTGCGAGTCAGAATCCCTCAGCCATGGCGGCCAACAGAGGCCGTGGTTCTCATTACCAGGGCCGTGGACGTACTCCCCGTGGAAGGGGTGGCCGCACTAGGCCAACATGCTCATATTGTCACCGAGTCGGACATACTGAAGATACATGCTACTCAATGCATGGATTTCCTGCATCCGCACGAGCCGCTGAGCAGATAGAGCCCCCGTCTGCTGCTACACTGGATCAACGATTTGATGATCTAGTTGCCCGTCTCAGGGGCATTATTCCACCATCTGGTCCAGCACCGACTACAGAGAACCATACTGATGCTGCTGCTTCTGCCTCGGCCTCTACTAGTACTTCAGGTAGTCCACTTGCACTCCACAGTAGTAGATCTGATACACTGCCATGGATCATGGACTCCGGCGCTACACATCATCTATGCGGCGACCAGAGCCTACTTACAGGATACACTCAGATTCCTCCAGGACGGACAGTAGTTATTGCCAATGGCACGCATTCTCCTATCACGGGTCAGGGGGAGATTAGATTGACGTCTTCTATGCAGCTCAAGAATGTTTTGCATGCACCGCATTTTTCTATGAATCTGTTGTCAATTGGTCAGATTACGAAGGATCTTCATTGTCGAGCTATTTTTGATTCATCTTCATTGATTTTTCAGGACATCCGTACTGGCAACGTGATTGGTCATGGCTATGAGCAAGGAGGCCTTTATCGTCTGAACCAGACCCCGTTTGCCGGAATCACAGCTTCTCCCGCAGAACAAGTATCTCCTCTCCTGTGGCATCTGCGTTTTGGTCATTTACCGCTTCAGAAGTTGCGTCTAGTCCTACCTTATAGTCTTTCTCACACACCTATCCAGTGTGAGGCGTGTCAGTTGGGAAAACATCACAGGTCATCTTTTCCCAGTAGTCAAGGTCGGAGTAGTAACTCCAAGTTTGAGTTGTTTCATGTCGACGTCTGGGGTCCGAGTCGTGTTCCCGATCATCAGGGGCACAGGTTTTATATTGTATTTGTGGATGACTTCTCTAGAGCATCATGGGTATTTCTAATGAAAAATAAGTCTGAAGCTGGAAATATTATTATTCACTTTCTAAATGAGATTCAGAATGTTTTTTCCACAACTGTCAAAATTACGAGAAGTGACAATGCCTTAGAGTTGTGCACCAACAATCTAGCCAACTACTACTCCTCTAAAGGAATTGTTCACCAAACATCCTGCGCTCATACGTCTCAACAAAATGGGGTTGCAGAAAGAAAACACCGTCACCTTCTTGATGTCACAAGGTCACTTCTCATTCAGAATCATGTTCTGTATTCCTACTGGGGTGATGCAGTCCTCACTGCATGTTATCTTATAAATCGTATGCCCTCGTCTGTCTTGAATGAACAGGTTCTTTTTTCACTTATTTATCCTGACAAGGATCTGTTCACTCTTACCCCTCGTGTGTTTGGGTCAGTCGCATTTGTCCATCAGTTGTCGCCTGGTTCTGACAAGCTCTCTCCTAGGGCTGTCAAGTGCGTCTTTGTGGGGTACTCCAGAACTCAAAAGGGGTACAAGTGTTTTGACCCTGTGCGTCGGCGGTATATGATCAGTGCAGATGTTACATTCTTTGAATCCATTATGTATTTTTCAGAATCCGGGAACATGCAGCCACCACCTATATCTCCTGATACCGTATTCATGGCACCACCGACATCACCACTGTCACCACCACCACCGCCACCACCACCGCCATCAACAGTATCCCCGTTACTATTCCATTACACCCGCAAGCCGCATCCAGCTCATGGTCCTGACCAGTCAACTAGCTCGCCTATGGTATGTAATGAAAATATTAATGTTGATGGATCTGACGACATTTCTCAGCAGGATGCATTACAGGAGCATGGTGATACCACAGAGGATCTGGATGTTCCAATCGCTCTACGCAAGCCGAAGAGAAGCTGTGCCAAATATCCAGTATCAACAGCTGTGTCTTTTGAGAGGCTATCTGGACACTTCAGGACGTTTGCTTTGGCACTTTCAGATACAGACATTCCACGGAACCACCATGAGGCTTTGCAGGATTCTAGATGGCGGCTAGCAATGGAGGAAGAGATGGCGGCACTTCAGTCTAGAGGAACATGGAGCTTGGTTACTATACCTCCAGATGTCAACCCGGTGAGTTGCAAATGGGTGTTTACAGTGAAACACAATGCAGATGGCTCCATTGACAGGTACAAGGCACGCCTAGTTGCAAGGGGATTCACACAGACATATGGGGTAGACTACCTTGACACGTTCTCCCCTGTGGCGCGTCATTCCACTCTGCGGATCCTGTTATCAGTTGCAGTTACTAGAGACTGGCCACTCTATCAACTAGATGTGAAGAATGCATTTCTGTATGGAGACCTGCAGGAGGAAGTCTACATGCAACAACCACCAGGTTTTGCTGTTGAGGGGGAGTGTTCCAAGGTTTGCAGATTACATAAGGCCATCTATGGCCTTAAACAGAGCCCCAGAGCATGGTTCCAGAAGCTGTCAGATCTCTTTGAGAAACAAGGATATAAATGCTCCAATGCTGATCATTCCTTGTTTGTACAGAAGACGGCGAGAGGTATTATTGTAATCATGGTTTATGTTGACGATATCTTGATTACAGGTGATGATGACCAGGGCATTAAGCAGGCAAAGGAAAGGCTGGGGACCGAGTTTGTCACCAAGGACCTGGGAGACCTTAGATATTTTCTGGGGCTGGAATTTGCCAGAAATTCGTATGGATTAGTCATGTCACAGAGAAAGTATGTTACAGATCTACTGAGTGAGACATGTATGCTAGGGTGTCGACCTGCTACGACACCAATGGACCCTAGCATGAAGCTGTATGATGATGACACAGAGGAGGTGGACAGGAGAAGATATAGAGAACTGGTAGGCAAACTGTTATATGTCACGATCACTAGGCCAGATATATTATTTGCAGTGAGCCGTGTGAGCCAGTTCATGGAGCAGCCACGCCAGGTGCATATGGATGCAATACACATGATACTTAGATATCTCAAATCTGCTCCAGGTAAAGGTCTGCTATTCAAGAAAGGAAAGGGGATTTCTATCTCAGCATGCGCAGATGCAGACTATGCAGGATGTCCTAAGGATAGGAAGTCCACCTCAGGGTATGCTGTCTATGTTGGAGATGCCCTAGTCTCATGGAGGAGCAAGAAACCAACTGTGGTAGCTAGATCCAGTGCTGAATCCGAATATAGGGCTATGGCCCAGGCTACTACAGAGATGATGTGGGTGAAAGCGGTGCTGACAGATTTTTGCTTAGATGTACCACTTCCTATGAACTTGGAGTGTGATAATCAGGCTGCTTTGTTCATTGCAAACAATCCTGCATTCCATGAACGGACCAAGCATATTGAGGTGGATTGTCACTTCATACGTGATATGATTCAGAAAGGATTCATTGCCACATCTCATGTTACTTCAGAGAACCAGACTGCAGATATATTCACCAAGGCATTGTTACGAGGTCCATTTCAGAAGTGTGCTTCCAAGCTGAGCATGATTGACATCTATGCTCCATCTTGAGGGGGAGTGTTGACGCATATTGAGTAACTGCATCTCTTTGTTATTTTATTTTCTTGTTATTCTCTTTATGTAATTTACCCATAGGCTACTCTCCTATATAAGAGAGCCTAGGGCTATGGAATAGAATCATCTCATTCACGTTTCCCAACAAAAACGATGTCCCTGATAATCAGGAACACGACTAGGACCCCAAATATCAAAATGAAATAACTCAAACAACTGACTACTGTCATGACTCTCACGAGACGGAAATGAAGAGCGATGGTGCTTTCCAAGCTGACAGGCTTCACAATCCAAGGTAGTACGAGTAGATAATTGAGGTAGAACATGACACATCTTCTGAAGAGGAAGATGTCCAAAGCGTAGATGCCACATGAACGGTGAAACAGATCCAGAAGGAATAATAGCGATCCCAGCATGAGATGATATGGTAATCTTGTACAATCCTCGCTGCTCACAGCAACCACATCCAATCACCCTGCCCGTTAGTATGTCCTGAAACACAAGGGAAGATGGATCAAATATGACACGACAATGTAAATCTTTTGTTATTTGACTAACAGCTAAAAGATTCATCTGAAAGGCTGGAGCATGTAAAACGTTCTGCAAATGAAAAGAAGGAGCTAGAACAATCTCCCCCTGACCAACAATAGGTAGTCGAACTCCATTAGCAATCACCACGAATCGACCAGAGGCAATCGGGCTGTAGGAAGTAAACTGTGCTCGATCTCCACATATATGATGAGATGCTCCCAAATCCACAATCCAATCAGTCAAATCAGAGCTGCTACAACTCGTAGGAGCATAAATAGTACCTGAGGAGCTAGATGAGGCTTTGGCAGTAGCCGCAGCATCAGAGGAAGTCGCAGCCGGAATAATGAGAGTGGACATGATCTCACGAAGTTTAGAAACAATATCATCCAGGTGAGCATCCTGGGATGGAGCCAAGGTAGGTTTTGTCTGTTCAGCAACCCTTGCAGAGGCTGGATATCCATGCTTCTGAAAGCATGTCTCCTCAGAGTGACCGGGACGATGGCAATAAGAACATGGGCCACGCTGACGGCCACCACCACGACCACAAAGACCACATCCTCGAAACTGGGAAGATCCTCCCCTTCCCCGTGAGACGGCCATAGCGGAAGGATTCGGAGCAACAGTAGTGGGAGTAGCGGTAATCCGACTGAGTTGCTTGTATACTTCTTCCATAGGGGTATCGTCTCTCCAGTTAGAAGCTGTGTACATGCTGTATCATATTCGGAATCAAGAGAGGATAGGAACACCCCTGTCATAGTGGCGTTCCGATACTGTTGTTGCTGCTCGGTGCTGGCAGTGATAGGCATGAAGCTGTGTAGACGTTCAAACATGCTGCGAAGATGAGAAAAATGCACATGAAGCGGGCGACCATTCTGTTTGGTCGAGAAAATGTCAAACTGTAACTGAAGAATCTTGCTCTCATTCTTGGCTTGCCCATATGTGGCTGCTAAAATATCCCACATAGCCTTTACGGTGGGTTGGTTGACAATATCGTTGGCAATCTCCGTGGTGAGCGTCCCGGAGAGCCAAAAAGGAGCATAAGCATCATCTTGCTTCCACGAAGCATTGGCCCCAGTTTTGTCCGCCGGTTCGGATTCGGTGATAATGTGTTCTTTGTTGTGGCACTGCATAAGAATGCGAAACTGCATGGACCATAGTTCATTATCGGTCCCATCCATCTTGACTATTGGTGCAGGTCCTTTGAATGCACCAGAAGATGAGAACACATCACTTTTAATGTCGGACATTGTATCAATGAAATGAACCTCGGACAACTGAGGAGTAGATCCACCGAATAATGTCTACACAAGCATGAAGAGGAGTGGTTGTATATGTAGACTTATACAACCATTCCTATGCAGTTTATTAAGGTCTAGTGGCGTTTAGATGTGATATGGAAGACCAAAAAACACCACCGACAACCAAAATTAGACCAATAGATTGCAAAACAGAGGCTGGAATACCAGTTTCAGATCACGGGAAGTCAACCGGAGCGCACTCGGTAATTGCTGGACACCCCAACCGAGCACAGGAGGGCGGGGGGGGGGGGGGCTTTTGCGGCACCTCGGGATGGCAGTGGTCGGCCCTGGCAGCGGCGCAGGAGGCTGGAGGGGCCCTGGCGGCGGCGCAGGTGGCTGGGTAAAACCCAGGCAGCGGCGCAGAAGGGCTGGACCGCCTTAGGGCAACAGCGGTTGGCGGGGGGAGGGCCCTAGCTGGGCTGCGGCGGCGCCGAAAGGAGGCAGGGGGGAGGGGGGTTAGGGTTAGGGTTTTGGGTGGGATATGGGAACCCCGGTCAAGGACCATTGCTCCGATACCATGTTGGGAGAAGAGACCCTAGGGCTCTCTTATATAGGAGAAAAGCCCTGGGTTAATTACATAAGAGAGACATACCAAAAATAGAAAACTAACATAATTATCTCAACAACTACCATAATTATCTCAACAATCTCAACACAAACCGAGACCGTCATAAAGTCCGATTCAACGAAATAAGACCAACGGAATCGATCGTTCTTTAATTGGAGATCATTTCATGTTTTTAAATCGTAAAATTTAACCATAAATTAAAACCGTATCTTGAGAAATTTCGGGGATTTAGACCCAATCTAAAGTATATGAATATTGTAAAGACATATGTTATGCTGTTATGTTATTTTGTACTGTTTCTTATTTTCTTTTTACTTATGAACGCTTATGTAATTTACCCATAGGCACCTCTCCTATATAAGAGAGCCTAGGGTTTGTGGAATAAACTGAGTACTCATTTTCTTCTACCATGGTATCAGAGCGGCGGTCCTAGACCAGAGCTCGAATACCTAAACCTAATTCCCATCCCCCCCGCCGACCTCTCCCTCTCTCTCTTCTTCTCCTGTGTGCCGCCCCTGTGCGCCGCCTCTGCGTGTTCACGTCTAGTCCTAAGTGCGCGTGCGCCCAACATCAGTGTATGTGCGCGCCCAGTCCTAAGCGACGCCCCTGCTTGTGCGCTAGTGCCCTAGCGCTTGCGTGCCCAGCACCAGTGCGTCTGTGCGCCAGCCCTAGTGCAACGTGCACTTGGTTTTCCCAGCTTTCGTGCACAGCCCTAACGCGACGTGCGCCTAGTGCGGCTGTGTGCTCCACCCCGCGTGCAAGGGCACGCCTAAGCCCCGCGAGCCCGTGCTTCTTCACGCGGGCTTTCGTGTGAAAGTCTTCACCGTCGTCTAGCCCTATTACATGCTGAGATTGGGTGCATGAGTCTACACATGCAATCCAATCTCTTTATGTTGATGTAGACACAATCCAGTCAAGTTTTCAGCCCTAGTCTTCTCTAGCCGATATGTCTGAGAACAAGGTGGATATTCCCTCTACAGGCGCCTTCAGAGGTCCAGCGCCCATAGTCAAGATGGATGGGTCAAATTATGAACTGTGGGCTATGCAGTTCATGAGTTTGATGAAGTCTACCAGTAAGAAATACATTCTTACCGAGGAAGAATCGTTGAGAAGTCTGGGGTTAACACCTCATGGGAGGCGGATGATGCATATACCAAAGTACTGCTCTCTGGTACATTGGCAATAGAGATTGCCAATGATATACTCCATCAACCCACAACCAAATCAATGTGGGATATCCTTGCTGCTACGTATTCACAAGCTAAGAACGAGACGAAGATTCTACAACTCCGACATGATATCTTCACTATCAAACAGAATGGACGACCACTACACTCTTTATATACATTCCAATGTGGGATGTTTAAGAAGTTGTATAGCTTTATGCCTCTCACGTCTACTCCTGAGCAACAGAAGACCTATAGGAATGCCACCATGGTAGGTGTATTCTTGGCAGCACATGATCCAGAATACGAGGTAACACGCTCTCTGATACTGGTCGACTCTACTATTCCTCCTATGGAGGAAGCTTTTCGCAGACTTAGTCGTATAACTGTCCCATCTACTACAAATCCGACATCCTCAGCATTGGCTGCATCTCGAGGTCGCGGTGGTTCTTCATTTCGTGGTCGTGGACCTCGGGGAAGGGGAGGTCGTGTTCGCCAACCATGCACTTTCTGTCATCGCACTGGACATACTCAGGATACATGCTATTCCAAGCATGGATTTCTGGCTTCTGCACGAGTGGCTGAACAGATTATGCCTCTTGCTGCTTCCTCGTTGGATCAACGCTTTGATGATCTTGTAGCTCATTTAAGGGGTATTATACCTCCATCTGGTGCTGTGATGTCTCCTCCAGTATCCGAGAGCCATCCAGATGTTGCTGCTTCAGCCTCCTCCAGTACCTCAGGTAGTACTTATGCTCTTAGTAGCAGTAGTGGATCTGATACTATAGAGTGGATTATGGATTCTGGTGCTACACATCATCTGTGTGGAGACCGGGATCAACTTACAGCTTACAGACAGGTTTTCCCAGGACGTACTGTGGTTATTGCAGATGGAACCCACTCCCCGATTACTGGTTAGGGGGAGATTAGCTTGACACCTTCTATGCATCTAGAATGTGTAGCATGCACCTGATTTCTCTATGAATTTGTTGTTGATTAGCCTGATTACGAAGGATTTACATTGTCGGGCCATTTTTGATCCATCTTCTCTTATTTTTCAAGACATCCTTACGGGCAACGTGATTGGTCATGGCCGTGAGCAGGGGGTCTCTATCGCCTAGTTAGGCCTCCATATGCCGGAATCTCCACTCAACCTGCTGGACCTGTCTCACCATTTATGTGGCACCTGCGCTTTGGTCATCTCCCGCTTCAGAAGTTTTTTCGTGTTCTGCCCCAGATTTCGCCTGATACATCCTTTCAATGTGAGGCTTGTCAGTTGGGAAAGCATCATCGGTCTACCTTTCCCAGTCGTCAGAGTCGGAGTAGTACCTCCAATTTTGAGTTGTTTCATGCTGACATTTAGGGTCCGAGTCGTGTCCCTGATCATCAGGGACACGGGTTTTACCTTGTCACCGTTGATGATTTTTCTCGTTTGTCGTGGATATTCTTATTAAAGAATAAATCTGAAGCTGGAAATGTTATCAAAAATTTCATAAAGGAAGTTCGCAATATTTTTTCTGCTTTTGTGAAAGTTGTGAGAACTGATAATGCCTTGGAATTTTGTACTAATACTCTCTCTAGTTATTTGTCTACCCAAGGAATTATTCACCAAACAACCTGTGCCTATACTTCCCAACAAAATAGAGCTGCAGAGTGAAAACATCGTCATTTGCTTGATGTCACTAGGACACTTCTCATACAGAGTCATGCTCCTCATTCCTTCTAGGGCGATGCTGTTCTAACGACATGCTATCTTATCAATCGCATCCCATCATCTGTCTTGGGTGAGAAGATTCCTTTCTCAGTGGCTTTCTCTGAAAAAGAATTGTTCTCACTTACCCCTCGTGTGTTTGGCTCGGTTGCCTTTGTCCACCAGCTATCTCCAGGTATTGATAAACTCTCTCTTAGAGCTGTCAAATGTGTTTTTGTCGGTTGCTCCAGGACACAAAAAGGGTACCGGTGTTATGATCCACTACACAGGAAATATTATGTTAGTGCCGATGTTAATTCTTTGAGTCTGTTATGTACTTCTCCCCTTCAGGTGATAGGTTGATGTCTTCTGACACTAATGAAGCTATATACATGCCACCACCTCCACCACAACCATCTCCGGCACCTACACCACCACCACCACCACCTCTGCCTACACCGTCCTCCCTTCCTATTACAGTTCCTGTTCCACCATTGCCACACCACTATACCCGTCGGCCTGCATCTACTCATGGTCATCGCTCATCATCTAGCTCGCATGAGGTATGTTCTGAGAATATTATTTATAATGATGGATCTAATGGTTTACCTGAGCAGGCTTCGTTACAAGAGACAAATGAGGAGACTACTGATTTGGATCTACCTATTGCGCTTCGGAAACATAAACGTAGCTGTGCGTCATATCCTATAGCATATGTAGTTTCTTTTGATCATCTGTATGGTGAATTTAGGAACTTTGCTATTGCCCTATCTGCTGTGGAAATTCCACGGAATTACCAGGATGCTTTGAAGGACAGTAGATGGCGATTAGCTATGGAGGAAGAAATGACTGCTCTTCAGTCGAGAGGTACCTGGAGTCTTGTTCCTATTCCTACGGGTGTGTCTACAGTTGGCTGCAAATGGGTGTTCACAGTCAAGCAAAATGCAGATGGTAGCATTGATAGATATAAGGTACGCCTGTTTGCACAGGATTTACACAGATATATGGAGTGGATTATCTTGAGATATTCTCGCCTGTCGCTCGTCATTCTACCTTACGGATTCTTCTATCTGTTGCAGTTATTCGAGATTGGCCACTATTTCAGTTAGATGTCAAGAATGCATTCTTATATGGTGATCTTCTGGAGGAAGTCTACATGCAACAGCCGCCTGGTTTCGCTGTTGAGGGGGAGTTCACAGGTGTGTAGACTTCATATGGCGATCTATGGCTTTAAGCAGAGTCCTAAAGCTTGGTTCCAAAAGCTTTCAGACCTGTTTGAGAAGCAGGGGTACAAACGTTCTAATGCAGATCATTCCCTCTTTATACATAAAACATCCAGAGGTATGGTTGCAGTTAATGTTTTTAATGTTTTTAATGTTTAAATTTGGGGGTTTTGGTGTATTAGCCAAAGTTCAGATCTGATTCATTGTTCCATAATCCATGTTTTTGATGTTTCAATTTGGGGTTTTGGCGTATATTTAAGCCAAAGTTCAGATTTGATTCATTGCGCCATAATCCATGTAGTTGATGTTTAAAATTAGGGGTTTTGGTTTATATTTAAGCCAAAGTTCAGATCTGATTCATTGCTCCATAATCCATGTTTTTAATGTTTAAAATTGGGGGTTTTGGTGTATATTTAAGCCGAAGTTCAGATCTGATTCATTGCTCCATTATCCATGTTTTTGATGTTTAAATTTGGGGGTTTTGGTGTATATTTAAGCCAAAGTTCAGATCTGATTCATTGCTCCATAATCCATGTTTTTGATGTTTAAAATTGGGGGTTTTGATGTATATTTAAGCCAAAAGTTCAGATCTTCATTTTTCCATAATCCATGTTTTTGATGTTTAAAATTGGGGGTTTTGGTGTATTTAAGCCAAAGTTCAGGTCTGATTCATTGCTCTATTATCCATTTTTGATGTTTAATGTTGGGATAAACTTTATTCATAATATGAAAAGAGATCCCAAGGTTCTCTTATATAGGAGATTGTTGACGCATATATATTAGTACCCGTACCTGTTCGTTATTTTATTTTTTAGTTGTATGCTTTATGTAATTTACCCATAGGCTACTCTCCTATATAAGAGAGCCTAGGGCTTATGGAATAAAGAACTTGCTCATTTTTTCCCAACATGGTATCAAAGCGACGGTCCTAGACCGGAGTTCTCGAAACTCTAACCCTACCCACCACACCTGCCGGCCTCTTTCTCTCTCTCTTCTCATCCGATCGGCGCCGCCCTCTCTCCCGGGCGCTCCTCCTCTCCGATCAGCGTTGTGCGCTACTTCTCTCTGATCAGCGCCGCGCAGATCATCTCCATTGGCGCATCCCTTCCGTGCCAGCATCTCCGTGCAGATCAACACACATCTCCGGCGCATCTCCTGCGCGTGATCGCGCGACTCAGTGCGTGATCACGAGCCTCTCCCATCGTGTGCCTGCGCGTGATCTGCGCAAGGCTGTGCGCGCGTGACCCCCTGTGCGGCTGAGCAGTGCGCGTGCCCAGCGCATCCAGTGCCCAACGCGCGTGATCTCCTGCATCCAGTGCGCATCCAGTGCGCATCCAATGCTCCAAGGCGTGTAGTTCTTGTACGGGTGCACGGTTCCAAGCCCTAAAACCCAGAACATCATCATGGGTTTAGTTGCTTGAGGTCTACACATGCAACTAAACCCGTTTATGTCATTGTAGACAAATCACATAGTTTGTCAATCGTTCCAGTCTTCAGTATCCAGTATGTCAGAGAGCAAGGCAGATATCCCATCTATTGGCGCATTCCGTGGTCCAGCGCCTATTGTCAAGATGGACGGTACCAACTATGAACTGCGGGCTATGCAGTTCATGAGCATGATGAAGTGAACGGGTAAGAAGCACATTCTTACCGATCCAGAGCCGGCTGAGAAGACTGGAACCAATGCCTCTTGGGAGGCTGATGATGCATATGCCAAAGTTTGGCTATCTGGTACATTGGCTATTGAAATTGCCAATGACATCCTACACCAAGCCACAACCAAGGATATGTGGGATATTCTGGCGGCTACATACTCTCAGGCCAAGAACGAGACGAAGATTCTGCAACTTCAGCATGACATATTCACAATAAAGCAGAATGGTCGCCCTTTACATTCTCTCTATACATCACTAAGAGGGATGTTCGAGAAGCTCTATAGCTTTATGCCTCTCACAGCTACGCCAGAACAACAGAAGACATACAGGAACACGACTATGGTGGGTGTGTTCCTGGCTACACTTGATCCTGAGTATGAGGCAGCACGATCACAGATTTTGGCGGACTCCACTATTCCTGCCATGGAGGACGCTTTTCATAGATTGAGTCGGATCACAGTTCCTTCCACAGCTGCGAGTCAGAATTCTTCAGCCATGGCAGCCAACAGAGGTCGTGGGTTTCATCACCAGAGCCGTGGACGTGGACCTCGTGGAAGAGGTGGCCGCACTAGGCCAACATGTACTTACTGTCACCGAGTTGGACACAATGAAGACACATGCTACTCGAAGCATGGATTTCCTGCATCCGCACGAGCTGCTGAGCAGATAGAGCCCCCGTCTGCTGCTACTTTGGATCAACGATTCGATGATCTAGTTGCCCGTCTGAGGGGCATTATTCCACCATCTGGTCCAGCACCGACTACAGAGAGTCATTCTAATGCTGCCGCTTCTGCCTCTGCGTCTACCAGTGCTTCAGGTAGTATACTTGCACTCCTCAGTAGTAGATCAGATACATTGCCATGGATTATGGACTCGGGCGCTACACATCACCTGTGTGGCGACCAGAGTCTACTTACAGGATACACTCAGATCTCTCCGGGACGGACAGTAGTAATTGCCAATGGCACACATTCCCCCATCACTGGTCAGGGGGAGATTAGGTTGACATCTTCTATGCAACTCAAGAATGTGCTACATGCACCTGATTTTTCAATGAATTTGTTGTCAATTAGTCAAATTACGAAGGATCTTCATTGTCGGGCAATTTCTGATCCATCTTCTTTGATTTTTCAGGACATCCATACGGGCAACGTGATTGGTCGTGGCTATGAGCAAGGAGGCCTCTACCGCCTCAATCAGACCCCATTTGCTGGAACCACATCCTCTCCTGCTGGACAAGTATCTACTTTACTGTGGCATCTGCGTTTTGGTCAGTTACCGCTTCAGAAGTTGCGTCAAGTGTTACCTTATGGTCTTCCTCACACACCTATTCAGTGTGAGGCATGTCAGTTGGGAAAGCATCACAGGTCGTCCTTTCCCAGTCGTCCAGGTCGGAGTAGTACCTCCAAGTTTGAGTTATTTCATGTTGATGTATGGGGTCCGAGTCGTGTACCTGATCATCAGGGACACATATTTTATATTGTATTTGTGGATGATTTTTCTAGAGTGTCATGGGTATTTCTGATGAAAAATAAATCTGAAGCAGGAAATATAATTATCCATTTTCTGAATGAGAAGTGATAACGCGTTAGAATTGTGCACAAATGTTCTTGCCAGCTATTACTCCTCAAAAGGGATTGTTCATCAAACGTCGTGTGCTCATACATCTCAACAGAATGGAATTGCTGAAAGGAAACACCGTTACCTCCTTGATGTCACGAGATCACTCCTTATACAGAGTCATGTTCCCTACTCCTACTGAGTGATGCAGTTCTCACTGCATGTTACCTAATTAATCGTATGCCCTCTTCTGTCTTAAATGAACAGATCCCGTTTACCATCATTCATCCCGACAAGGATTTGTTTTCTCGTACGCCTCGAGTGTTTGGGTCGGTTGCATTTGTCCATCAGTTGTCTCCTGGTACTGACAAGCTCTCTCCTAGGGCTGTCAAGTGTGTTTTTGTCGGGTACTCCAGAACTCAAAAGGGGTACAAGTGTTTTGATCCTCTGCGTCGACGGTATATGATCAATGCAGATGTTACATTTTTTGAAAATGTTATGTATTTTTCAGCCTCAGGAGACAAGCAGCTACCACCTCTATCCACTGATGCCATATATATGACACCACCACCTCAGATGTCGTCACCAGCACCACCACCACAGCTACCGTTGCCACCACCACCACCACCACCACCACCACCGCCACCACCAACTATATCACCGCTACCGTTTCATTATACCCGCAGGCCTCCTCCCACTCATGGTCATGACTCGTCTACTAGCTCGCCCATGGTATGTAATGAAAATATTAATGTTGATGGATGTGACGACATTTCTGAGCAGGATATGTTGCAGGGGCCAGATGAGACTACAGTTGATTTAGATGTACCCATTGCTCTGCGCAAGTCGAAGAGAAGCTGTGCTACATATCCATTATCAACATCCGTATCTTTTGAGAGGCTATCTGGACATTTCAGGTCTTTTGTTGTGGCACTTTCAGCTGTCGATATTCCAAGGAATCATCATGATGCTATGCAGGATAGTAGATGGCGGCTAGCAATGGAGGAAGAAATGGCGGCACTCCAGTCCAGAGGAACTTGGAGTTTGGTTCCTATACCTCCAGATGTGAACCCAGTGAGCTGCAAGTGGGTGTTTACAGTGAAGCACAATGCAGATGGTTCTATTGACAGGTACAAGGCACGTCTGGTTGCACGTGGCTTTAAACAGACATACGGGGTGGATTACCTTGACACATTCTCGCCTGTGGCACGTCATTCCACTCTACGGATCTTGTTGTCAGTTGCAGTTGCTCGAGACTGGCCGCTTCATCAGTTGGACGTGAAGAATGCATTCCTATATGGAGATTTGCAGAAGAAGTTTATATGCAACAGCCACCTGGTTTTGCTGTTGAGGGGGAGTGTTCCAAGGTATGCAGGTTACATAAGGCTATCTATGGCCTTAAGCAGAGCCCCAGAGCATGGTTTCAGAAGCTCTCAGACCTCTTCGACAAACAAGGATACAAACGCTCCAATGCCGATCATTCCTTGTTTGTACAGAAGACTACTAGAGGTATCATTGTAATCATGGTTTATGTTGATGACATCTTGATTACAGGAGATGATGAGCAGGGCATAAAGCAGGCGAAAGAAAAACTGGGAACCGAATTTGTCACAAAGGACTTGGGAGTCCTTAGATATTTTCTGGGGCTGGAATTTGCTAGAAATCCATATGGATTAGTAATGTCGCAGAGGAAATATGTTACAGATCTATTGAGTGAAACATGTATGCTAGGGTGTCGACCTGTTACGACACCAATGGATCCCAGCATGAAGCTCTATGATGATGACACTGAAGAGGTGGACAGGAGAAGGTACAGAGAACTGGTAGGCAAACTACTGTATGTCACGATCACTAGACCTGATATATCATTTGCAGTGAGTCGCGTGAGCTAGTTCATGGAGCAACCACGTCAGGTCCATATGGATGCTATACACATGATTCTGAGATATCTAAAATCATCTCCAGGCGCAGGCTTGCTATTTAAGAAGGGAAAGGAGATCTCTATCACAGCATGTGCTGATGCAGATTATGCAGGATGCCCCAAGGACAGGAAGTCCACCTTAGGATTTGCAGTCTATGTTGGAGATGCCCTAGTCTCGTGGAGGTGCAAGAAACAGACAGTGATAGCTAGATCCAGTGCTGAATCTGAATACAGGGCTATGGCCCAGGCTAGCACAGAAATGATGTGGGTGAAGGCTCTACTTACAGATCTATGTCTTGATATACCGCTCCCTATGAAGCTAGAATGTGATAATCATGCAGCCTTGTTCATTGCAAACAACCCAGCCTTCCATGAGAGGACGAAGCACATTGAGGTTGACTGTCACTACATACGTGACATGATTCAGAAGGGTTCATTGCTACATCTCACGTCACCTCAGAGAATCAGACTGCTGATATATTCACCAAGGCATTACTTCGAGGCCCATTCCAGAAGTGTGCGTCCAAGCTGAGCATGATTGATATCTATGCTCCATCTTGAGGGGGAGTGTTGACGCATATATATTAGTACCCGTACCTGTTCGTTATTTTATTTTTTAGTTGTATGCTTTATGTAATTTACCCATAAGCTACTCTCCTATATAAGAGAGCCTAGGGCTTATGGAATAAAGAACTTGCTCATTTTTTCCCAACAGAGATGAACCAAGGGTTAATTACATAAGTGGTACTCGAAGAAAACATAAAACATAAATATAGTACCGTGATAAATAAACATCTCAACACTCCCCCTCAAGCTGGAGCAAAGATATCAATCATGCTCAGCTTGGAACAACGTCTCTGAAATAAACCTCTGGCCAGTGCCTTTGTGAAGATATCCGCAGTCTGATCTCCTTTGGACACATGTGAGGTGGATATAAGGCCTTTCTGGATCATGTCTCTAGTGTAGTGACAATCCACCTCGATATGCTTTGTTCGTTCCTGAAACACAGGATTATTGGCTATAAATAGCGCTGCCTGATTATCACATAAAAGCTTCATAGGAAGGGGAACCTCAATCGTAAGGTCGGTCAATACTGATCTGACCCACATCATTTCTGTACATTCTTGTGCCATAGCCCTATATTCAGACTCAGCACTAGATCCGGCCACCACATTCTGCTTCTTGCTTTTCCATGAAACAAGTGAACTGCCTACAAAAATAGCAAAACCAGAAGTCGACTTTCTGTCCCTGGGACAACAACATAGTCTGCATCGCCAGAGCGAGGTGACGTCTTCAAGTACTTCAAGATGTGAATGGCATCCATGTACCTTCCTGGGTTGCTCCATGAACTGGCTGACTTTGCTAACTGCAAAAGCAATATCCGGCCTGGTAATAGTGGCGTATAGGAGCTTCTCAACAAGCTCTCTATATCTCCTCCTGTCAATTTCTTCAGTGTCCTCATCATACAATCTCATGCTCGCATCCATAGGAGTGGAAGCAGGCTTGCAACCTGTCATGCCTGTCTCGGAAAGGAGGTCCATAACAAATTTCCTTTGATTCATCACAAGTCCACGTTGATTTCTAGCGAATTCTAGTCCAAGAAAGTAGCGAAGGTTTCCAAGGTCCTTAGTCACGAACTGCTGACTAAGGAACTCCTTGGCAGTAAGAATACCCTGCTCATCATCTCCTGTCATTACAATATCATCCACATAAACAAGGATAGCTACAGTACCTCTAGATGTCCTCTGTACAAATAGTGAGTGGTCCGAAGTAGACCGCACGAACCCCTTTTGCTCTATCAACACCGATAGCTTTTGATACCAAGCTCTTGGACTTTGCTTCAGGCCATAGATCGCCTTATGAAGGCGACACACCTTCTGAGTCTCCCCCTCAGTAGCAAACCCTGGTGACTGTTGCATATAAACTTCCTCTTGGAGATCCCCATAGAGAAAGGCATTCTTGACATCAAGTTGATACATCGGCCAGTCTTTGGAAATAGCAACAGAAAGCAGAATGCGTAGTGTCGAATGTCTTGCTACTGGAGAGAAGGTGTCCTGATAATCCACCCCATATGGTTGGGTGAACCCTCGAGCCACAAGCCTTGCTTTGAATCGATCAACACTGCCATCAACCCTCTGCTTGATCGTGAATATCCATTTGCAGCTCACAATAGATGCTCCTGGTGGATGTAAAACCATGCTCCATGTGCCACGAGATCGTAGGACCGTCATCTCTTCTTCCATAGCAAGTCGCCACCTAGTGTCCTGGAGCGCCTCCTGATATGTACGTGGGATAGTAACTGCAGAAAGTCCTACTATAAACTTCTTGTAGGCATCTGACAGATGATCCAAGGAAAGATGCGCAACCATTGGGTAAGTAGCACATTGGCGACGCGGTTTTCTTAAAGCAATCGGTATCTCCAGGTCATCAGCCGCATCCTCTTCTGGAATTAACTCCTCTTGTTCCTTAATAAAATCTCCAGTGCCATCAGTAGATATAATATGTTCCTGACATACCTGAGGCAAGATGGATGATGTCGTAGGCGCATGAGCAGAGGGTCGAGTAGAAGACCTGCGAGTATAAACATGGGGTAAGAATGTAGACTCTGGATGAGGAGGTGGAGGTGGAGGAACCACAACATCCTCTCTGGATCCATTTTCGGATAGCCTGTCACCTGTAGGAGAGAAACACATAATAGATTCGAAAATAGTAACATCAACACTGACATAGTATTTTCTCCCAACAGGATCAAAACATCTATACCCTTTTTGGGTACGAGAATAACCAACAAAGACACATTTGACAGCTCTAGGTGAGAGCTTGTCATGGCCAGGAGTAAAGTCATGGACTAAGGCTACCGAACCAAAAACACGAGGTGTAAGTGTGAAGAGTTCCTTTTCATGAAACGCAATCGAGAAGGGACTCTTTTCTCCAAGAATAGTGGAAGGCATACGATTTACCAAATAACAGGCGGTTAGAACTGCATCCCCCCAGAAGGAATGAGGTGTATGACTATGAATCAACAAGGCCCTCGTGATGTCTAAGAGGTGATGATGTTTGCATTCTGCAACCCCATTTTGCTATGATGTATACGCACATGAAGTCTGATGAACAATACCCATAGACTGGAGAAATTCTTCCAAACGAAGAATAGAAAATTCCAAAGCATTGTCGGTGCGAATATATTTGGTTTTAGCAGAAAGATGTTGTTGATTTCAATAAGAAAGGTCTTCATTATAGCACGTGCTTCAGATTTATGTTTAAGTAAGAAAACCCAAGACAGTCTAGAATGATCATCAACAACAACCATGTAAAATCTATGCCCCTGATGATCAGGAACACGACTTGGACCCCAAATATCAAAATGCAACAACTCAAAAGACCGACTACTACTATGACTTGGACGACTAGGAAGGGAGCGGCGATGGTGTTTCCCAAGCTAACAAGCTTCACAGTCCAGAGTAGTACGAATATATAGTTGCGGGAGAACACGCATCATCTTTTGGAGAGGAAGGTGGCCAAAGCGAAGGTGCGACAGAAACGGCGAAACCGTTCTAGAGGGAATAGAGGCCACGCCAGCACATGAAGGAATGGCAAGTTTGTATAATCCTCTCTGCTCACGGCCATGAATAATCATCCTGCCAGTTAGTATGTCCTGAAACATTAGAGAAGATGGGTCAAATATTGCACGACAGTGTAAATCTTTTGTAATTTGACTAACAGACAAAAGATTCATTTGAAAATCTGGAGCATGTAAAACATTCTGAAGTTGTATAGAGGGGGCTAAAACAATCTCCCCCTGACCCACGATGGGTAGTCGAACTCCATTGGCTATGATCACAGAACGCCCTGGAGGAATAGTCCTGTATGAAGAAAATTGTGTCCGATCTCCACACATGTGATGGGATGCTCCAGAATCAATAATCCAATTTGTCACATCGGAACTATTGGTACTGGAACTGGTAAGCACATATGAAATACCTGATGAACTAGGTAGAGCTCTGGCGGTGGCCGCTGCATCTGATGGCCCTGCAGTTTGAGTCACAGGAGTGGTCACCATTTCTCGAAGTCTCGAGACAAAATCATCAAAACGTGCATCAGTAGTGGGTGCAGGTGAAGCGTCAGACTGCTCAGCAACCCGTGCAGATACCGGAAAGCCATGCTTGTTAAAGCATGTCTCCTCCGAGTGGCCAGGACGACGACAATAAGAACATGGACCACACCGACGACCGCCACTTCTACCACGAGGTCCACGGCCACGGAACTGGGAAGTAGCACCTCGTCCACGAGACGCAGCCATAGCTGAGGAAGTCGACTGCGACGTGGATGCAGGTGTGGTAGTAGTCCTGCATAGCCGCTTATATACCTCCTCCATTGGAGGTATGTTTTCGCCCGTCAGTAGTTGAGTGCGAGCGACATCGTACTCCAGGTCAAGAGAGGATAGAAAAACTCTAGTCATAGTGGCATTCCGATATGCCTGCTGTTGTTCCACACTAGTAGTGATTGCCATGAAGCTGTGGAGTCGCTCAAACATGCCTCTCAGTTGTGAGAAATGTGCATGTAGAGGTCGACCATTCTGCTTGGTCGAGAAAATGTCGAACTGAAGTTGAAGTATTTTGCTTTCATTTTTCGCTTGTCCATAGGTAGCAGCCAATATGTCCCACATGGCCTTCGCGGTTGGCTGATTGACAATGTCATTAGCAATCTCTGTGCTGAGCGTCCCAGAGATCCATATACGAGCATAGGCATCATCCTGTTTCCATGATGCGTTGGCTCCAGTCTTGTCCGTTGGCTCAAAATCCGTCAGAATATGCTCCTTGTTGTGGCATTGCATTAGGGTGCGAAACTGCATGGACCATAACTCGTAGTTGGTCCCATCCATCTTTACGATAGGTGCCGGTCCTTTGAAGGCACCAGAAGAGAAGATGTCACCCTTGTATTATGACATTCTTTAATACGCTAAATGCGGAACAAGCGGGGAATATCACGCTAAAGTCTTGTCTACAACATCAAAAAAGGGATGAGATGTATCTGTAGACTTATACACTCATCCATAATCCAATGTTTGTGGTCGAGAGCCTCAAATGAAGGGAGAAATCAGACTATATCACCCTTCGCAGATCAGTCCAGACCGTGATGCACGTGAACCATGGTTTGAAAAGGCTAGCCTCGAGGCGTACGCCTCGAGGCGAGGCGGTCCCTTTTAGCCTCGAGGCTTACGCCTCAGACTAGTCCTGTGAGGCGTGTGCCTCGAGTGGTCGAGGCGTAGCCTCAAGGCGGAACGCCTCGAGGCGGTCGAGGCATTTCGTGAGGCGTTTTTGCTTTTTTTAAAGTATTTTTTATTATTTTAAGGGTTTCCTTAGTAATTTGAGAAGCTTATAAATATATGTTTATTTAGGATAATGATTATATAAGATGAATGCCTAAATATGATGTTTATTTCATGCCCATAACTCCATATTTACAATTAATGTATCCAACTATTTTGGCAAACTCTTACTATTCCACTCGTGATGAATGAATTCATAAATATTAAATGAAACAATACTAGTAACTTAACAAGATTTGCAATATATCAAGCAAAACAAAATGGATAAGGTTAACGGTTTCTCATGTTGCCTTATATTATATATTAGACACAACATAAATTTCTTCGACATATATTTAATCGAACTTTTAATTACAACAATATTTCAAAGATTTGCTCGAAATGGATATGATTCATGGTTTCTCGTGCGATCATATATTATATGTTAGACACATAACATAAATTTCTTCGATGTATATGTAGTCATACTTTTAATTACAACAATATTTCATAGACATATATGTATTGTTTAATTCTTTCACAGATTGGATGAAAATGTGTAGAGATGTATATGATGTTGTCAGTGTTCACTAAATCGGCCGCACAGGCCGCATATGCGGCCGCATATGCCCGTGCGGCATGTAGATCGCACCGATTACTTGAATCAATGCATTATGCACCCTCCCCGCATATGCGGCCCGCATATGCCCCACATATGCCCCACATATCCCCCATATGCCCCGCATACTGCTCCAGCAGCTTCAACTTTTCAATCTTCTCATTCAGGTCCTTAATTCCATAACTCTGCCCCTTCATTCAATTGTTAGAATATGACATGCATTTATATACAATTGCAATGCATTATACCATTATATATATGCAATGTTTTATGTTTTTCTCATGTATTATTTTCACGAGTATATACAATGTATCGTCGAATATTTTTTATATATGCCGATTGAGGTTTTGCTCATGTAGTGCATGTATGTGTATTGAAGTTTTTTTATTAAGAATCATATAATGTAAAGTTTTTGTGGTAAATATTTTTTTGTGATTAAATATGAGGCAATTAAAAGTATATACACACACCCATCTAACATGAACCGTTTTTGTTAGATCTTCTTTAACTCCACTTAGATACATAACTTCGGTGGTAATGTTATTCATAGATATTTTCTATTTTTAAATTAAAAATTAGAAAACCACTTAGAACCGCATATACCCCGCATATGCTCCCGCATACCGCTTAATCAGTATTCAGTGACCAGTACGAACGCATACGCATACCGCTTTCCTGAACCTTGGATGTTGTTCTATCTTCTATTTTGGGGTTCTTATCTTTATTATTTCATCACATCTTGTAGTGTAAATTATTATATATTGGGCAGAGAACATATAATTACATAGAAATATATATATATATATATAATTGTAGTTTTATACATATTTTTCTATATAAAATGAGGCTTACGCCTCGACCGCCTCGAGGCTACGCCTCGCCTCGATTCCAAGGAGACCACCTCGTTCCGCCTTTCGTTTTTTTAAACATTGACGTGAACAGGGGTTGCCGGACCCCTTTCTGATCAAACCATCACGTTTTCAGAGGCAAACGAACCTCACCGGGTTGCTGGAAGGCGGCAACAATTGCTGGACAGGGGGTGGCGGCAGCCCTGGGGTGGTTGCGGCGGCGCAGGGGGCTACTGCAGGCCGCCTGGAGGCACATGGTGACGCGTGGGGGCGCGAGGAGGCGGGCAGAGAGGCTGACGGGTGGGGCTAGGGTTAGGTTTTTGGTTCGAGAACCCCGGTCTAGGATCGTTGCTCTGATACCATGTTGGGATAAACTTTATTCATAATATGAAAAGAGATCCCAAGGCTCTCTTATATAGGAGATGAGCCAAGGGTTAATTACATAAGTAGTGCTCGAAGAAAACATAAAACATAAATATAGTACGATGATAAATAAACATCTCAACATTTAAAATTGGGGGTTTTGGTTTATACTTAAGCCTAAGTTTATATCTGATTCATTGATCCATAATCCATGTTTGATGCTTAAAGTTGAGGGTTTTGGTGTGAATTAAGCTCCAGTTTCAGATTTGACTATTAACTCTTAAATCCATGTTTTAAGAACTAAAAATTTGGGAGTTTTGGTGCGAATTAAACTCCAGTCGCAGATCTGATTATTGGTTCTAAAATCCATGTTTTAAGAACTCATTAATTGGGATTATTGTGACTTAAATCCCATATTCAGATCAGTCCTTGCTTCTAGATTTCATAATGTTAAGATGAAAATTGGGTGAAATTCTAAGTGTTTTTACAATATTAATCATCTTCACCAATGATCATTAGATAACCTACGATATGAATACGACTTATTACAATGGATGATGTGGACTAAGCAACCAGATCTGTAAAGCCAATCATATAAGACATGGTGGTATGATCATGTAATCAATGAACCTAGGTGGTTAGTGAGAATTAATGATAAATGATAGAGTGTCAATCATGATGAACTTTACACTAGACCGTGCGAGGGTGCGGTGACCCCCAACTGGGCGGGAGATAAGAAGTCCAGTTAGGGCAGCGACCGTCAAGTGTGCGGTCCTAGGATCCCAATTCTTTTCACGATTTATGCGAACTCGCAGTGTTTCTACACCTCGTTGGGATCCCGACTTTTGACCAGATCCGCTGATCCCATGGAGATGAATTTCATGAAATTTCAGCGAAATTTCACCGAAATTTCGGTTTCGAGAGGTCATGCGCATCGAAACTCATATATATGTCGCGAAACGGTCTTCCATGCCTGTATGCCCTCCTCTCCGCTTTGGTCTGAACATCATGGGGGTAGATAAAGTCCTCGTCGTCTGAATCTGAGAGGAAATTGAACTCCTTCTTAAACATGAACTCCTTGAACTGTTCATCACGTCTTAACCTCTCGACATCCTTCTCTTTTTCCCCCTCTATGCTGGCCTTCACCAAGTCCCTCACGTCTTTTGGACATCGAGTGCACTTGGCAACATTTTTATTGCTGCCAGCAAGGTGATGCTTCAGTCTGGTAATACCCCCTCCTCCCAGCCTCTTACCACAGAAGTTGCATTGCGGTTTCGCTTTGTTGCCATCTGGAGCGGTGGCATACTTCCAAACAATCTCTCCACTCGAAATCCATCTGTCCACGAGAACCATCAGAGTCTGAACCGGAGTGTGCCATGATCTTGATTCCTTTATCTGAAAAAACAAATAAAAAAAATCAAAAATCCCAAAATTCTACAACAAATTACTCAATAATTTGAATAATTAATTCTACTATTTTCAGATTTAATTAATTACCCCAATTTACCTAACATAAATCACCACGAAAAAATTTAAACTAACTCTAAATCATGAGATCCAAGTCCATCCTAATATATGAGTACCTAATAAACCCAAAAAAACCAAAAGCCCCAAAATTGACCACCAAATTACTCTATAATTTCTAAATTAAATCTACTATTTTCGAATTTAATTAATTACCCCAATTTACCTAACATAAATCACCACGAAAAAAAATAAACTAACTCTAAATCATGAGATCCAGGTCCATCCTAATATATGAGTACCTAAAAACCCAAAAAAACCAAAAGCCCCAAAATTGACCACCAAATTACTCTATAATTTCAAGAATTAAATATACTATTTTTGGATTTATTTAATTACCCCAATTTACCTAACATAAATCACCACGAAAAATTTTAAACTAACTTTAAATCATGAGATCCAAGTCCATCCTAATATATGAGTACCTAATAAACCCAAAAAATCAAAAGCCCCAAAATTGACCACAAAATTACTCTATAATTTCAAGAATTAAATCTCGGACTTAATTAATTACCCCAATTTACCTAACATATATTACCATGGAAAAATTTAAACTAACTCTAAATCATGAGATCCAAGTCCATCCTAATATATGAGTACCTAATAAACCCAAAAAAATCAAAAGCCCCAAAATTGGCCACAAAGTTACTCTATAATTTCAAGAATTAAATCTACTATTTTCGGATTTAATTAATTGCACAACAAGACTTAATAAAAATCAACATGGAATATTGTTTCCTAAGGCCTAAAACATGTAATCCAAGTTACCAAACTATACTCATTCCAATCAAGAACAAAAGCCCTTAGAAATTTGGAAAATTTACTCACTAATTAAGAGAAGATCATAGGATTCATACCTCAAAGGCTCAAAATGCAATGGGGATGGAAGAAGGAAGGCTTGGAGCTCCAAATTTCGGTGTTGTTGATATGAGGTGATATGCCTATTTTATAGCCGAAATGAGCCGACATGGGCCCTCCATTTCGTGCATGCAAAGCAAAGAATATGCCAAGTATCGGTGATATATCGCCGACACACGATATATCGCCGATACCCGGTATTTGGATATACATATTGATATCGATATACCGACCCCATCGATACCGGTATATTGGCGATATATCGCCGATATATCGCGAAACGACCT
>JAZKJV010009408.1:0-192993 GCA_037367405.1 Ottelia alismoides | reverse complement strand
TCAAGCCCAAGTGGGCTACGACTGCTATAAATAAAGGGTGGGGGTTCTTGCTACTATTCGGTCCAAGTGAAAGAGAGGGAGAAGGAAAAAAATTTTGAGGAGACCCAGTGGAAAAATATTTTGGGGGCATGTTTTGCATGAAAAAAATGTAGTTTAAAATAATTTGAGAAAAGGCATGTACAAAAAAATCGTACGTGGGAGAAAAGGAATAGAAAAGTCGGGAAAAATTGAGATCCGGCTGATTCATGTTTTCACCATTCACTTGTCTTCTCCCAACTTAGTCGACATATTATTTTCCGACAAGTATGGGAGAAAGGGAGAATATTGTTTAGAGTAGGTTTGGTCCATATTCAGATGTCTGCATGTCAGATTCCAATCCAATCAGAATTTTCCAGACTCAGCGGTTCAGATATTCAGATTCAACGTTTAGTTGTTTTCGAGTCTTCAATTTTGATTCGCTCATGTCTGCGATCATCAGTTCCAAGGTCCCCAACTTTCTAGTTTTGTCAGCTCAAGGTCTTTATGTGTGCCATAGGGACTCCAGAGTAGAGATCCCATTCCCTATGCCTTGTGGACCGGGGTTTTCATGTGCTTTTATAGGGACTTCAGAGTAGAAATCTCAGTCTCTGAGCCAGTATGGGAGAGACCCAATTCTCCGACGAGACTTTTCGAACTACATTCTCTAGCGATCGTGGACTCTGACGATGATGTTTCGGAGCATTTGTCCACATGATTCAATCTTCTACATTGGCATGACAGAGTTCTCCACTTAGAGACTCATTTTCAGTTTAGTGGCTTTGACAAGCCCAGTATAGAGCATACTCAGTTTGACTTACACTCCAGCTCGTTTGGTCCTCCTCACTTGCACGGCATGAGAAGCAATGTCCTCGATAATAGCCGGACAGTTGTGTGCATTGAGTTGATATTGTTTGTAGAGTCTTGTAGCGTGAGTTTGAGATTTCTTTCTGTTTGTCCAAGCTGAGCTTTGCATGCTTGAGCTTGAGGAGGAGTGTTGGAGTATATGTATTATGTGTCACTTATGGGGTAGATGGGTAAATGGATCACTCCAACATCCGATTACCACATCATGTTGTTTAGTCCCTCATCTACAGATTTTGTGATGTGGAGACTCAGTGAGGGTTGTATACGATGCCACACACCCTCTATAAGTCGTGAGAAAGTTCAATGCAACATATGACCCTTGAGGCATTCTTCGGTGGTTTCATCCAACTCCTTAGGTAGTAGGGTTCCACGTTAAATCTTGATGTTTATAATTTTTATTCTTTATTTCTCTGATACGCTTCAGCATTATATTTTCTGACAACCTTCAAGATAAATGGAGATAAAATGGCACAACTATGAGATAAATAGGCACAACACAACTATGAAAAATCCGGTGCATGTAGCACATTCTGCAGGGACATAGACGGGTGAAGTCGAGCTCCCCATGTCCTGTATAAGGAGAATGAGTCTCATCTGCAATGGCAACTGTTCTACTTAGAAGACAATTCTATATGAAGTGAACGGAGATCTTCTATACGAATGTTGAGATGCATCATAATCCACGATCCACTCTATCATATCTGCCATGTGACAACTGGTAAGAGCCATAGGCTATACATGAGGTGCTTGAAGAGGTTCTGGTAGAGGTTGCAACATCTGAAGGAACTGTAAGAACACTAGTCATGACTACAACATGAGTCATCATTTCCTCAAACGAGAGATAATATCTTCCAACTTCTAATCTATAGTAAGAGATGAAGTGGCAATAGACTCAACTTGCTCGGTCACACGAGAAAACGTAGGGTATCTATGCTTCAGATAGGCATGTTTCCTCAAGATGGTCAGGTCAATGACAATAAGTGTATGGACGACATTGATGTTTGCCTCCTCTGCCATGGGCATTATGCCCTCTGAATTGAGATGTACCTCCCATGTTACAGGATGAGGTCATCGTAGTGGAGGTCTATGTAGTGGCAATGGATAGGATTGGGATCCTACTAAGATGGTTGTAATCCTCCTCCATAGGTGGTAGAACTGCACCTGTGGGGAGTTGGGTGTGTGTTGCTTCATACATAGGGTCTAAATTTGCCAGAAAACTCCTACCGTGGTGGCATTCTTGTATGTCATCTGTTGAGCTATAGATGGTCACAAGCATGAGAACATGTCTTGAAGCGAAGAATAGAAGCTGTGCAGAGGTCGACCATTCTGTATAATCGTGATGATATCGAATTGGAATGGACTATTCTTGGTCTCATTCTTTGCCTGACCATAGTTGGCAACAAGGATATACCATATTTTCTTGACAATAAGCTAATGTAAAATATCGTTGGCTATCTCCATGGTGAGAGCCTCGAAGAGCCAGACACACATGTACGTGTCATCCTGCTTCCCTTAAGCATTCGTCCTAGTTTCATTGGTCATCTCTGGCTGCGCCAGAATGTGCTCATTATTGCATTGCATCAAGATCATAAACTTGTAATTGGTCCTATCCATCTTCACGATGGGTATCAGGCCCTCAACGGCATTGGATGAAGAAAAAAATGTCCTTGTGTTCTGAAATGATGATAAAGAGACTGAGATTGATATCCTGTGGAAAGCGAATGCTCAATTAATTATTCATTATGCCTTAGGTTTCTCTTATATAGAGAGGAGAAACCATGTTGGGTAAATTACATAGCATAGACAATAGAAAAGAACTCTACATAAAAATATGGGAAAGATAAAATAACTCTCTAACATATATAAATATATATTTATTGAAAGAAAGTACTCATTTTTTGTAGCTTGGCCAATTTAATTGTCTCGGATGCAAGATCATTTCCGTAACTCTAGGCTCCCCTCCATATAAGGAAGAGCTATTCAATGAAAAATGCAATGTTTTCCTTATTTTGGCTAAATTCAAGATGGTATCAGAGCCTGAGGGGGGCTCCCTCTCTGGGTTCCTGTGACCTAGACTCATCACCGACCAAACTCCATTACACCTCGTCCTAGATTCACACATTTCCGCCATCTCCGTCACCCAACACCACCTTCATCACTGACCAGCTCTACCAACCTCTAGCGGCCGCATTCTCCTCTTCCAGTTCCCAGTGCCTCATCGGTTGCCAGCCACATCTTCTCTAGTGTCTCATCGTCTACCTGTCCCTACAGCTTCGCCACAACTATCTCCATCGATACTACAACATGTTCCAACATTTCCATCGACATTTCGGCCTCACCACAACCGTCTGTAATGGGTTCCAACCCTTCCATCTCCATCTCTAGTGGGTTCTTATTGTTTCCATCCCTTCTAACATCGTCAGGGGACAGACCTTGGACTGTCCAGACCTCCAAGTTGGTTATTTTTTTATATAAGGAAGTTATTGTCGTTGTTATTTGCAACCTATAGTATTTGCTACTTGAAGAGCTCGATTGCATGATCTGAGACTACTTTTGTTGAGATTATTTCGACTTGCTTCTGATATAGATTGTTGAGTTGATCCTCCATAAGTTATGAAATATGTCAGACTGTTAAGTTGTTGAGATTCCTCTACTCACGAAGGGGAAATGAAGAATCCCCTTTTATGGTATGAATTATGTGATGTGATCCCAGTCCCTTTGAATGTAATTTGACAAGACAAGGAACACATCACCACCAAGGAGAAACCAATCGAGAAGACTAGCACGAATGCTACATGGAATAAGGACGATGCTATGGACAAGATGTGTATAATGAGTAGCTGCATCTCACGTATTGAAAATGATATTGTGCATTACAAGACAACTAAGTGCAAGTGGGGACAATCTTCGCAAGATGTACTCGGGAGAAAAGAATTATGCCAAGATCCTTCATACACGTGTTGGTATGTCTCAACTGAAGCAAAATAGTTATCGCCTCGTCCGGTCCTATTTGGCCTTGAATTCAGAGTTCTAGAGATTGAACTCATATATGCCCATTTGTACTTGTCCAATGCAGATTACCTTCATGAATCAATTGATGGTTGGACTTTTCATGGAGGGTCAGACCCTATATATGACGTCACTATAGCACAGATGACCATCGCATCTGTGATTCCATCTATGGAAGAAGCCTTCAACATGCTCAACATGTTTTCTATATCTCTTCCAGCAGAGATCTGGGTTGAGACCCCATCAGCTTTGGCCACACCCTTAGGCAGAGGTCGAGAGACTTTCTTTAGAAGCAGGAGACGTGGAGTGACTTCGGGTGTGGAAAGACCCTTGTGCACCTTTTGGGGTCGCATGGTCACACTGAGGATCGATATTTGGGGAAGCATGGAAGATCCTCAACGGCTCAAGACATCCTAATGCAGGATGACATCTCATGGATTGTATCCTTTGCAGAATATGAGGATCTGACGTAGCAACTGGGCCAGCATGGGATTGCATCGCAACCATCTTCGTCAAGAGCAGGAACTTTCATGGGCACAACCTCTACCAATACCGCAACCTTTGTTGATCCCTCAGGTATACTATACCTGACATTATATTGTGCCTGTAGGAATTCATCTAGTTATTTTGATTGGTTGGTAGACTCAAGCGCATCACGACATGTCAACGGCAACAAAATAAGTTTTTTTACAATTCGAGAGATTGCATCGTGTTGTACCATTGCAGTGGAAGATGAAAGGCATTCCCCTATTGCTGGACAGTGGATGGTTCAAATCGCTCCAAATATTTATCCAGATTTATTCTTCTAGCTCTTGAATTTCCTATGAGTCTTTTATTTGTATCTATAGTTACTAAGAATCTTAACTGTGGGACCATTTTTTATCCAGTGTCTCGTCTTTCAGGATGTACTGACGAATCGAGTGATTAGTTGTGGTTGTAAAGGAGGTATGTGTTACTTGACGTAGTATCCTTTTGCTGGTCAAGTTTCTCCATCTACTGGGATTCGTCTACTTAGGCATGGCACTTCCATTTTGGTCGTTTGCCTCTACTAAATTAAGAATAATCTTACATCAAATATTTCCATATGCATCTCTCTATGAAGCTTGTTAACTTGGAAAGCTTTATTGGAGTTGTTTTCCAAGTCGTCTTGGTCGTATTAGTAAGTATGTTTTTGATTTAGTACACTATGATGCGTAGGGCCCTTGTCAAGTGCCAATCATTGTGGACATAGATTTATCTTGTTATTGGCTTTTCTTTTTAAGTCAAAATATAAAGGTAGTATTCCTATGAAATTTTTCTTTTTGGTAAATGAAAATGTGTTTGGATTTCATGTCAATACTATTTGAACTGATAATGCTCCTGATTTCGCGTTCAATATCTTCACTCTTTTGTAACTTAACATGGGACTATTCAAGGTTGCAGAAATTGGTACTCAGTTGGTCGGGTAATTGACTAAGGATTAATCGGTAGTCGGTCGACTAATCGGATTTAATCGG
Organism: Ottelia alismoides; assembly: GCA_037367405.1. Lineage (NCBI taxonomy): Eukaryota > Viridiplantae > Streptophyta > Magnoliopsida > Alismatales > Hydrocharitaceae > Ottelia > Ottelia alismoides. Next base: position 187,606 of record JAZKJV010009408.1, on the reverse strand, counting down.
TTTTTAAATTTTTAATCATTTTATATATAAAAATCATTTTATACATATGTTCTTATGTATTTACAGTAATTTGTACATTTTCTATACTATCATGATGAAATAAAAGAAGTAGTTGTATTTAGATACACCCTCGCATGCCACAAGAACCACCTCCAAATCCTCTCTTGCAACCCCTCTACGGTACATCCCCAACTTGTTCGACCTCATAATCGACGTCGGCTTCGGTAGTGTTCCTCGCCGTCACCTTCGACCCCTCCGTCCCACCACCCTTTCCTCTCTGTTGTTGGAGTCTCTTAGCTTCTTCTCTCCAATCTCCCAGGCCTCTTCCGCGGCCCCGCCCTCCTCTGTTGGAATGTGATTCAAGGATGCTCTGCAAGATCTTTAAGGGCCTCACGTTGGGGGACATGTGATAATTGTTGTTAGTCCCTTGCTACGACCTTGGCAGACTCGTATTTTTGGTGTCCTCCAGGGCGAAACGTGGAGTCGACATCCTTCGACTTGGAGCTACGACGAGATTGCAGTGAGGTAGAGAGAAGTGCTTTGGCCCTCGATCTCTCTCCCTCCTAGTTGATGTGGAACGACGGATAAAGAGGGTTTGTTGGGAGGAGGGATGCGAGTGGCGGGGGTCGCATCGACAGTTACCAGGGGAGGGGTATGTCAGTGGGAGGAGGAGGGTTTTGTTTGGGGGCTGGGGGTTCGACAGGCTTTGGCAATAGAATTAGTATGTACAGTCATAAAATGTCCTTTGACTGAAATCTTGAAACGTAATACTCAAAATAGACAGAAGTTAACGCCGGGTTTTGCCATGTAATGGTTAACAATTATATTGGGTTATGGTTGTCATTCACATTTATGAGGGATTATACGTGTAATAATGAAACTATACATGATTATGGGTGTATAAATCCATGAAATTATGTTTCCGAACGGCCATCATGCTTGGAGGACACAATGGATGCCTACGAACATTGCTTTTACAATGTTGTAGCTGCAAATGAATTTTGGGAGGAACATGGATTTGGTTTTGAACAGGTCATTGGCGAATTGTCTACAGGGGACGGTGTTCAAGGACTGATACACAGATGGAAGAGTGAAAGTGGGTGTCCAAGGAGGGTTCCTAAATTTTGGGGATATTAAACATGTCAGAGAGTTGCATATATATTTTTAACAAAATGCTAAGAATATGTTATGAATAATCAAACGAAAATGAGTACATAAACTGATTGCAAATTGGATCGGATCACATTGCAAGATTAATTCAATCCAATTGATATGTTAACGGATTGAAAAATCTTGATCCGATCCATTCTAATAACCGAACATATCTATCCAATCAGATAAAATTATATTGGATCAAATTATGAATTTCGTCCCTTCTGTGTGTACTAATTGGATAATTTTGTTCTCTCAGACTTTCTTAATATCCATGAGGAAGAAACTGGACCCCAATTTCACACCCAATCTCCCAGTGTCCTGTCTTTCAGATGAAATACCAATTCAGTTATGGCTAAGAGGTGTCAAGTTGCGAGATACGAGAAAATCCCTAGATATAGCCACTTAGCACACAAGAACTTGGTAGGACATGTTGTCTTTGAAGCTGTGCTCCTAGTGTCTTGGTAGGACATGCAGTCTTTGAAGCTGTGCTCCTGGTGTAAGGGCACTTCATCACCAGCAAGTCCAATAAGACATGCTTGTTAAAGATGTGACCAAACTGCACTACGAGTGGCTGTTGAATGCAGTGTCCATTTGGCATCGCGTTTCTAGTAAGTATCAATATCACTTGTGGGGGGAAACCCTAGCAAGAGGTAAGTTTACGGCAATTCAACCCTGGAAAGTTCATTATGACCTGCTTGTCAACTTGTGGGAGGCACCCCGATGCAGGCAAGCAGTAGCAAAAGCCATTTTCGACAAAAAAAACTTGGCAGGCCAAGAAGTCCTCAAAATAATGCTCCTAGTGTACCAGTAATTCAACACCGTCAAGTCCAGTAAGGCACACTTGTCAAAAATGTGACCAAACTGCACTGAGAGGCTGTTGAATGCAATGTATATTTGACATATTATTTGTAGCAAGGGTGGATTTGTGAATGACTTGTGGAAGACACCGGGTGCGAGATGCCCTAGGAAAAGTTATCACAGAAAAACTTGGCTGACCTGGCAGTCTTCAAAGACATGCTCCTTCTTCTGGACTGGGAACTCCATACCGGCAAGTTCACTAAGTTACGCTTGTCAAAGACATGACCACCCGATCTTCGCTTTGAGCAGCTGTTAAATGCAATGTCCATTTGTTGTAATGGTGACGTCCCCCAAAATGACCGGCAGTTGGTCATGATCTGAAGCCCCATCCACCGGTAAATATACATTACTTTTTCTGTAAGTTCTTGGAGAAAAACTTTTTCTCCATGAATGTTGTCAAAAATGTTTCGTCAGTTACAGCATTCCATAGTCATTTGTCTCGCTCCAATGGAACCGGTAGTGCTCAATTCTTACCCTAGTGCCTTTCACTACTGTAGCTATCTCCATTTGTATCCTGCTGTCTTTATCGTCGATTGGCTGGTCTAGCGCAGTAAAGAACTCCTCTATGCTGCATAGTATAATGGTGGAACTATGTAGTGTCTGATTGAATTAATTGCAATTATTTCAGTTCTGAAATACACTCCTTTACTAACTGTGTATCCATGGCGAGTTTGTGTTTGCATGCTTGATATTATAGTTTATAATGATGCTATGATGATAGGCTTCACAATGTCAATGTTTCCTGTGAACTCTGTTGGTTTAAAGCTATTTGGCTTATTTCACTCCAATAGTTTTGCCCTGTCTGTTACACAGGTTCCAGACTACTGCTTCACATTTGCACATGGAAAGACAACAAGGTTTATTCTCTGTTAATGAACTTTTAAAAAAATACTACTTAGAACAATCTGGACTTTTGTACTTGAATGTAAGCAATTCTTTTAAACGAGTCATTAATATGGGGAAAATGACTTGTTTTTGTCTGAGTTTTTTTTGCCGTTCCCTTTCTCCCTGTTTAATTTGATGTAATGGTTGTTCATGCAGGCCTTTTGCTAGGCTATGGTGGGATGAGACAGTACCTACTGTAATAACTACTCCAGATCCGCATTTTCAGGCACTCTCTCATCCCTTATTATTTCATATAGAATTGAAAAATGGTATTTGATTAAGGTCGCCTTATGTTGTTAGGCTACTTTACATCCTGAGCAAGATCGGGTACTCACTATTCGGGAGAATGCAAGGTTACAAGGCTTTCCTGATTGTTACAGATTTTGTGGCTCTGTCAAACAAAGGTACTGCCTCTTCTCCATATGATATTTCTGTGTTCTCATTTAGTGCTTTCTAATATCATTTTTCTGACGTTCGATAAAAAATTTTCTGATGAAAAAAGAGGAATGTCCCGAGATGGGGTCCACCACAAAGGCTATATTAATAAGCCAGAGCCCTACAATGCTTCGAGCATTTTCAGAATAGAAATACTAACCGTCAAATACAAACTTGTTTCTAGCACACCTGATGAACTAAAGAAGAGTGAAAGGAGTAGAGTTGTCCTCGGGCGAGTTGCCACAGACCGCCCCTATGGAGTTCCAGAATGACGCACCACTATCTGCAACGAGCCATATGATCTCGACCCTTGTCCTAGCCAGAGCCGAATCTGCATTTGAGAAAGAGGTGGTCAAAGTCTTTGTCTTCGTTCCCGCATCTCTCACAAAGCGTCTCCGCAATATGAAGCAACTTATCTCGCAGCACCTTTGTGAGCAGGCGCCCCTGTCTAGGAAGCCATAAGAAAACCTTTACTCGTAGCAATTTTGCTTCTCTAAATTATTCTAAAATCATGCTTTAAATCATCTTGAATTTGAAACTGAGTGCCAGCATAGAAACTGTAAGCCTTCTTCACCGCAAAGTTACCATTAGCCCACAGGAAGTGGTCCCTCCCACAAGATTGATCTTCATAAATCTCCAATTCACTAACCAGGGCCAAAAACTCCTGCTTTTGGTTCGAGAGCCCTGTCCTGAAAACAGGGGCCCATGCAGCATGTGCTTGTACATGTCGCACCAGTACATTCTGACTTACCGCAAGCACACCAAGCCTAGGGTAACGGTCCTCGAACGCTCTATCCCCAGTCTAGTCGTTCAATAAATTTAACCATAAGAGATTATGTCATTTTTAGTTGGCCATTGTGAAGGAGAGATATCCCTATTGCTGACTCCGTACTACTGTGAAGGATTGGTTTGTCTTTTTTGTATAAAATATTGTCTATGGATGTTGTGCTAGAGCATGTGGTTTGGCACCCTTTGGCTAAAAATATGGTTTAACTTTATTACTTTTGTTATTGTAGGTCAGTTATTTATAAAGATGCCTGCAATATGAAAATATATCTTGTCGTGCGAAATGTATGACTTGATTTATGAGAGGCCCTAGGGTTCTCTTATATAGGAGAGGAATCTATTGGACAAATTACATGAAGATGATAAAAGAAAAAGAAAATAAGCAAGGGCAATAATGATAATAACAAATATCTTAACACTCCCCCTCAAGCTGAAGCATAGATATCTATCAGACTCAACTTAGAACATCTCTGATATGGCCCTCTGGCTAGAGCCTTAGTAAGAACATATGTTGTCTAGTCTCAAGAGCTTAACAAGCGTAGTGGTGATAAGACCCTTCTGTATCATGTCACGAGTGTAGTGACAGTCCACCTTTGTGTGCTTCATCCTCTCATGAAAGGTTGGATTGTTGGTAATGAAGAGAGCTGCCTGATTGTCACAGTGGAGGTGCATGGGAAGAGGCACCTCTATAGTCAAGTCAGTATGGACAAATCTAACCCACATAATCTCTGTGCTAGCCTGGTCACGGCCCTGTATTCTGACTCAGCACTCGATCTGGCAACTACAATTTGCTTCTTACTTTTCCATGAAACCAGGGAATTCTTTATGAACACATCAAAGCCTGATGTAGACTTTCTATCCTTTGGACACCATGTATAATCTGCTTTCTGCACATGCGGTAACTGAAAGAGATGTGTCTCTACTGAAAAGTAGCCCTTGTACCATAGAATTCTTCAAATATCTCAGAATCATATGTACTGCATCCATATGTGCTTGTCTTGGTTGCTCTATATCCTGACTCACTTTGCTCACCGCCATGCATGTCTCTAGAAGGTCTATAACGTACTTCTCTGGGTCATCACAGAACCACGTTGGTTCCCGGTAAACTCTTGTCTACGGAAGTAACGTAAATGTCCAAGTTCCTTGGTCACAACTGTTGGCCAAGGAAGCCCTTGGCACCCTGAATGCCATGCTCATCATCTCTTGTAACAATAATGTTATCAACAAAAACAAGAATGACAACAGTACCTCTCTGAGTTCTTCGTACTAACAAGGAGTGACCAGCACTCAATCGCACAAACCCCTGCTCTTTATCATGTCTGAGAGCTTTTGGAACCATGCTCTTGGACTCAGTCTCTGCTTAAGGCCATAGACAGCCTTATGAAGCTTGCACACCTTCTGACACTCCCACTAGCAGCAAACCCAGGTGGTTGTTGCATGTAGACCTCCTCCTGTAGATCGCCTTAGAGGAAGGTATTCTTCATATTTAGTTGATACATGGGTTAATCTCGTGTCACAGCAATAGAAATGAGAATACGTAGAGTAGAATGTCTGACAAGTGGAGAGAAAGTATCATGATAGTCCACCCCATATGTCTGGGTGAACCCACGAGCCACAAGTCTTGCCTTATAGCGATCCACGTACCGCATGATTGTAACGCGGCCATTTTCTCTTCCGTGGATGACCTCCACTAATCGTCCTGAATGGCTCATGATATGACCTTTGTATCTCCGCAGTTGATAGTGCCACGGTAAATCTCCCAAAATCCTTTGACAGCCTGCTCAAGGACACGTGTGTTGCAAGAGGATAAATAGAACACTTATGTTGTGGCTTACGCAAAGCAATTGCCACATCAAGATCATTGCCATACTTGTCTGGTGTCCTGTTGCACAAACAATTTAGTAGTGCCATCAATAGAAACTGTGCTCATTACATACCTGAGGTGTGTTGGATGATGGGCAAGGACTGTGAACAGGGGGGACAGGAGCGAGACCTGCGAGTAAAAACACGAGGCAAAAACTATCACAGTAGGAGGAGCCACAGGAGCAGGTATATGTGATGGTGTTGGTGGAGGTGGTGGTATGAAAGTAGGCGGAGGAGGTGGTGGTGCTATGAAAGTAGGTGGAGGAGGCATATAAATCTCGACATCAGAGTCATACGAAGCAAGTCTATCAGTCGTAGGTGAAAAATACATGACAGACTCAAAGAAAGTGACATCAGCACTGACAAAGTACTTCCGCCTAAGTGGGTCAAGGCAGCGGTACCCTTTCTTGGTATGAGAGTAGCTAACAAAAACGCACTTGACTGCTCTACATCCCTGAGGAGAGGTTTCGTCAAATTTGAACGGGTATGGCTTCCTAAGGATTTGTTCAGAGAGTTGGTGAGCACCCATTGGTCATCTTTGTCAGTTTCTGGTTCATCGGCGGTGAGATTCTCTGAGAAATTGAAATGTCTGCGTCGGAGATTATGTGATTTTAAGGAGGTGAGAGAGACTAGGAGAGCTAGGAGGGTGTCGGTAGATTTGGAGGTCCAGAGACTTGATACACTGGAGGATGAAAGACAACTGGATGCTGAAGAGTTGGGGCAACGGGCCTTTGCTCATAGAGTGGTAGTGGAGGAAGATAGGAGGCAGGTGACGGAGTGGAAATAGAGATCACGACTTGCCTGACTAAAGGAGGGTGATGCAAACACGGCTTTTTTCCAAAGGGGTTGCCAGTGGCAGATGTCGGATTCTTTCCGGTCTATGATTGTTGATGGAAACAGAATTGAGGGGATAGAGGAACTGGGTAGTGCGATTGCTGATCTCTTTCATGATTTTTCGAGGAGGGTGGCTTCTAGACCTTGGTGTTGGGAATGGTCTTGGGGCTTCTCGACTATCTGATACAGACGCGAGTAGCTTGACAGTGTCAGTTACCTTGGAGGAGATAAAATCAGCTGTGTGGAGTCTGAATGCAGATGGTGCGTCTGGGTCGGATGGGTTCCCCAATATTTTCTAATAAGGAATACTAGAATGTAGTGGGTGGTGAGGTCCTGGAAGTTGTGGAAGCATTTTGTCGATGCAATGCGGGATTTGAAAGACTGAATACATATATGATTTCCTTTTCCCAAAAATGGGGACGGCGGGGAGGATCGAAGAGTACATGTCGATTACCCTCTCGAATGGCGTTTATCTCATTGTTGCGAAGGGTGCTCGCGGTTCGCCTTAACAAAGTTCTTCATCATCTGATCTCGCCGGTTCAGTCGACGTTCATTCCTGACCATCAGATTGGTGATAGCTTAGTGATGGCTTCTGAGGATTATTTCTAATTGGAAGCGAAGTGGCAAGCATGCGTTGCTTTGAAAGGTGGATCTTGCCAAGATCTATGACACCTTGGACTGGCGTTTCTTTTGGACAACTCTGTGCAGGAGGGGTTTTCCGGACACGTGGATCTCTTGGATAAAACGATTGCATCACCACGACGTCGCTCTCAGTGCTAGTCAACGACCGTCCGGAGGGATGTTTTTCAACCGTAGAGAGGGGGTTTGACAGGGATGCCCTCTTGTTTCTCTACTTTTTGTCCTTGCTTCTGATGTTCTTGCCTGCATGGTTGATCGGGTTCAGAGAAGTGGGATTGTGCAGGGGTACATATGTGGAAATATACATATCCCTCTGTTGCAGTATGGGGATGCCATGATCCTCTTTATAGAGGGTGGCAAAGAGGAAGCAGGTGACATGGCTATTGCTCTTGAGATTTTTGGGGAGATATCTAGGTTGGAGCTGAATCGTAGCATGTCCACTGTTGTTCCCTTTGGCATGTCGGAGGAGGAGGCATGCTCCTATGGAGTGGAGTTAGGCACAACGTGCGGTTCCCTTCCTCTTTGATATCTTGGGCTTCCTCTCACGGACGACAAAATTAGGGTGTCGGACTGGCTGCCAGTGCTGGAGAAGATGGAAATGGAAGCTGACTGGTTTGAAGGCGGCCTTTGCTATTGCGTGGCGGAAGGTTGGTACTGATTAAGGTCAGTACTACCAGTAAAAGCATAGGAGGTACCTGACGAGCTCGAAGTGGCTCTGGTTGTGGCTGCAGTGTCTGTAATGGTGTTGTCATCGATAGGAGACATGATTTCTCGAATACGAGAGACAATATCATCCAATCATGGATCAGCCTGGGAAGCAGGAGTCTCTGAAGGCTCAACATGTTCTGCTACGCGACCTGAAATAGGATATCCGTGATTCTGGTAGCGTGTATCCTCTGCATGTCCCGGTCGAGACAGAAGGTGCAGGGACCATGTGGACACCCACCACCTCTGCCACGAGGCGTGCATCCTCTAGATTTGGGTCAGCCCTCCTGGCCACGAGAAGCAACCATAACAGAAGAGGGCAGAGGAGTGGTCGTAAAAGGTTTGATAATCTGGCTAAGACGTTATAGCCCTCCTTCATGGGAGGTATAGTGGCCCCAGTGAGAAGTTGTGTGCGCGCTGCATCGTACTTTGTATCAAGGCCGAACATGAAAACACCAACCAAGGTGGAGTTCCTATAAGACTTATGCTGCTCTAGAGATGTCGTAATGGGCATATAGCTATGAAGCTTCTCGAACATTCCCTAGAGTAAAGAGTAGTACACGTGCAGAGGACGGCCATTCTCCTTGTCATTGTAGATGTCAAACTGTAGCTAAAGATTATTGGCCTCATTCTTCGCTTGACCATAGGGGATATCATTGGTTATCTCTGTGATGAGGATCCCACATAGCCAAACACGCGCATACGTGTCATCTTGCTTCCAAGAAACATTCGCCCTAGTTTTATCCGTTGGCTTTGGATCTGTCAAGATGTGCTCCTTATTGTTGCACTGCATAGGCTGAGGAACTGCATGGACCACAACTCATAGTTGGTCCCATCCATCTTAGCGATGGAAGTCGGGTCCTTGAAGATTCCGGACGAGAAAATATCACCCATGTTCTCTGACATGATGAAAAAGCGGGCAAAGACGGAACTCAATTGGGGAGTAGACCGGTATGAAGAATTCTACACTGACATACAGAGGATTGGTTATACGTATAGACTCATACAACCATCCTCATCAATAGGTCACGCTCGCTAGACCGGAACAACGCAATTTGTATGGCAGAAATCACGTTATCTGATCAAAATCAGACCATGGATCAAACCTTCAGGGATGAACGGAGACGCTTGGGAGGGCTGTCGGCGACCGAGGAGGGCAGGGTCCACTGCCGGCGCTTGCCTAGATGATCTGGGAAGGCTGGGATGTAGCCTGAACTGTCATGTGGAGTACAGGAGGACTGGGAGGGGCCTGGGGCTGCAGCCTGGATGAACCAGAGAGGCCTTAGCTGTGGCCTGGGCTGCCGCTTGAAGGGCCGAAGAGGCTTTGGCTGCAGCCTTGGCTGCCCGCCTTGAGAGCCAGAGACGGTGCCGAAGGAAGGGAAGGGCGACGAGGGAGGGGTGGTATTGGGGTGGGGGTGGGTAGTGTTAGGGCGGGATATGGGAACTCCGATTTAGGACCGTAGGTCCAATACCATGTTGAGGGATGAATGACTTGATTTATGAGAGGCTCTAGGGTTCTCTTGTATAGGGAGAGGAATCTATTGAGAAAATTACATGAGGATTAAAGAAAGTGAAAATAAGCAAAGACAATAATGATAATAACAAATATCTCAACATATCTTATTCACTCTGGTAGTTGTGACATTCATGTAATTGATAGTTGTTTTCGGTAAACTATCCATTGAGGATATACTTGGCAATATTGCTTTTTGAATTATTTCTATACACCATAAGGTCAAACTGAGATTTTGCATCGATGGGCTACTTGATGTTGAATGATGGTTGAGTTAGATAACCATAGTTAAGCCCTGGAAACGACACTTTGAAGAGCCATATTTTTATAGAATTTCTTGACATATAACCAGTATCTCCATCTTCCTCAACTGACCACTGGAATGGAGTTCAACTGTCAGAAATATCTTGTTTAAACCAAAACTTGCCTTTTCCGAACATGGATATTTCTGGCAAGATGGTAACAGTGAATTGGAATTTCCTATCATTTCAATGTTTGGTCAGGGAAATAGAAATTTATAGATCTAAGAATGTGATCATGTTGTCGATGCTATTATAAATGAATTTGGATTTACCATTGCCAATAGTTAACTTGCCATGCATCTATGATTTCTCCTTGTTACATTGGTACATCCACCTCAATTTCATCTTTGTATAACAACATGCCTATCTTTTTTAATGACAAATACCTGCCTCATACACATTTTAGTGTCCAGAAAACATACGTCAGTAATTCCATATGTTCCATTAATGGAGCTTAACCATCGTGGTTTTACAGGCGTGGTTAAAGATCTGGTTTCATAAGTTTTATTCTCATACCAGAAACAAAATCTTCTGTAGCCAATCTGGGTTCCTGATTCTGCAACTTTAGATAGTCAGCCAATTACTATTAAATTTTAGAAGATAGTTTCTAGAGTCATTTGTTCCAGTTCGCTACTTTGCTTCACCATCCCACAGTAGCCGGGCATGTGAAAAACCTGCTTTAGGTGGTTTACGCAGATGTTAAAAGTCAGATATTAAACCATACAAAGAACACTGAAGAAGTGCTGACTGTAAAAAATTTGATAAATACAACTATTTTAATTTGAATCTGGGTGCTACTTGAATGCTTTTGACTGATATATTGCTTTCCATGGGAAAAGAGGTGAGGTTTTGGTGGAGAGAATTGTTTGGCTTCATCTCTCAAAAGTCGGGGTTTATCATAAGAGAGAACCAAGCCAAATCAAGCCTTTTCCACCGGACATGGGTGGTTAGTTGGATTATTTTCTCTAAACATATCATGTCAGGGGAAAATACCGTCTGGCAGTTCCTAGTTGCTCCATGGAGCTATGGTCGTGTAGATCTTTTAAACAACATGATTAGAAGTTTCATGTCCCACAAAGATGGATCTCATCGCTGCGACTAACATATTGTCTATGATGCGTCAGATAATGATTCTTGGTAGTTAATGTTGTTTTTAATAAATGAACTATCCCACAACCAATCAGAGCACTGTTATGAAAAGGAAATCATGAATGTCTGGTGCACATGGAGGGTGGGTGATTGATCAGTTGTGCGGTACGTGGAGAGTATGTGTGGTGTGTTTGTAGGAGATGAAAATGGAGCATTGGGACATTTTTTTTATTGAAAGATGTGGCGGGAGCCTGCTTATCCGATTTTAGGGTTGCTCTGCTTACGAGTTGGAATGATGATTTGAAGCAGGTGAACTCGGTGAGTGGGTCTTTGGTCCTTTTTATTCTGTTTCGTAGACATTCATACGGCTTTCTTATGTTGATATCCATGGTGTATGGTCTCGGCTTTGACGGAGATGTGGGATGAACTATGTCTTGTACAGTCGCTTTCCTGATCTGGCTTGGTGGGTGGGCAAGGATTTCAATGTCACCTAGTTCTTCGCGAAATATATATAACAAGCGCAGAATATTCAACCAATCAAACCAATCAGCACACTGCATGGTATGTTTATGGTGGAAACCCACTTGGGTAAAAACTACGTCTAAGTCTCCTGACTCGGGATTTTTCGATTAGCCAAGCCAATTAACAGCTTTATTATGAAGTCCGAGATATTTACGCGGATATCTCAACTGTTTACAAAGCGTACTGCTTCACAGTCTAGGATCAAGCACAATTCTACATAACCGACATTGTAGCAACTGTAGAAGAACGGATAAGCTTCGACTTTCTTCCGACTTCCCTTGGAGTTGCAACAATTGCATGTCCAAAAACTTTTCTGCAAACTAAAGGATCAGGCACTTAAAGCTCTTGCATAAAGGGTTAACAACAAAAACTGATATATTTTACGATAATCTTTTCTTTATGACAACAATCTTATGTTCAAGATATCAAGAATGATTCTCCAATAAGAAAAGTGATGTGTAAGATTATCAACGGATTACAATTACATAGAAGATTCATAAGTAATATCAAGGCTACTATATCACGCAATATAGCACAACTGAATAAGCAATAATGTTTAGTAGAAATAATATCATCGGGCTAGAAGAGGTTTCCAAGAGCGCTAATCTGATAGCTTTCACTTGAATAGCTATCTATATAAAATATTCTCTTCAGAAGATCAAAGACCTCGAAGAATAAGAGAGAATACTGGAAAAACCTTAGGGAAATATTCTTGACTTTCTAAAAGAGCAAGAGCGAATGAACTCGAATTGTTTGTCTTCCATTTGAGGTATAGGATCTCTTATATAGGGGTGAAACAAAAATGATATCAAGTCAGTAAAGATTTGTCCAAATGATCAACTAGTCAAACTGGTAAGATCAATTATTGCATGAGCTATGGAAATTCAATAGCTTAATTATGACCGATCATGAATAAGGAGTGGTCGATCATAGGTGATCGCTCTGTGGAACCAAATGGTTGATCAAGGTAAATCGATCAGTGAATAAGTATGGTCAATGATTGTTGAGTTCTTTTGATATCCTCATTTGAGAACTTTCTGAAGATGCTACTGAGTTTTCAAATTTGCCAAAAATAGAAGGTAAACAATGCAACAACCTTTTGCACAACAAAGAAACTTCTAAGCTTTTGCAACTTTGACACTGAAGTTTACTTTGAAAGAGCTTTTGAGCTGAATCACACTGCAATCCTACAATCTCCATTTACAAGCAAGCTACTGTGATACATGTATGTGTGTGTTATCATTAAAACAATCGAAGATACAAAGAGCTAATAAGGAGGTCCTCGATGTAAACGGAGTAGTTGCATTTGACGAACAAAGTTTTCGAGAGGCAGAATTATTCTTTGTTGTTCCTTCTGTTGAAGAAGGATGTGGTGCAGTGGATGGACGATCTACGGCCTATTACTCTGTTAAATGAAATCTATCTCATTGTTGTAAATGTATTGGCTAACAGATTTTGGAATGAGGATCCTTTGTTCTATAGTTGACCCCACATGTACAACATTCACCCAGGGAGGCACATGGGGGATGGGGTTGTCATAGTGTCGGAGATTGTTGCAGAGCGGATGCTGAAGAAGATCGATTGCCAAAGCCCTATTATTATGCATACTGTAGTTTCATTTAGCCATCCTTGTACTGCAAGGGGTTTCATGGAGAGTGTATCGATTGGATGAAGCGTTATGTGATGATTTCCGCACACGTTATTTTGGTGCATGGATAATAGGAGGGTGGTTTCTTCCATCCAGGAGAGGAGGGGCAGGGTTTTCTTCTTATGCCCCGTATTTGATACATTCCAAGAATGGTTGCGATAGCAGTTGAGTCCAGTTTTATGGCAGATTGGGCAGGTGATATCTCCGTACTCATCCAATATACATATGACATAATATTTTTTGTGGAGCATAATGCATGGTCTAGTTAGGGCGTTGCCATGGTGTTGTTCGGGATGGTTTCAGGTCTGCGGATCAATCACGCAAACGCTAAGTCGGTGATTGTTCCTTTTGGGATGTATGATGATGAGGTTCTGGCTAGTGGGGCTGCCTTGCAGATGCAACAAGGTGCATTGTTGATTGTTTACCTGGGCTTGCCCCCGACTGGCAGTTGATTGAAGTAAATGGATTGGCTAGCTGTGATTGAGAAGCTGGAACAAAAGCTGGTGAGCTGGCAGGTGGCCTATCTGTAGAGAGGTGGTTGCCAGGTTCTTTCTTCTGTTCCAGTCTTTTTCCTGTCTATGTCTTCTCTCTGCTTTTGTTAGGGGAAAACTGGAGGCATTAATGAGGAGGTTCTTTTGAGCATCCTACGGGGAGTCTCAAAGATCGCGTTTGGTGGGTTGGAAGACCCTTCTGCTCAAGGAGGAGGATGAAGGGGTTAGCGGTCTTGAGATTGGAGGAGATGAATGGCGCTCTGTTGGCGAAGTGGGTTACTCACATGTGGGACGTGGGCCTGATCTATTTTGTAGGATGATAAATGTGATTTATGAAGTCTTCACGGATTTCTCAGCTCAGGTTGGGGCAATGGCTGCACCCTTGAACTTCTGGAGATGTACTTCTTTTCTTCCATGCATGGCCCTGCTCATGAAGTCGATTCTTGGTGATGAGTCTGATGTCCACAGATTCTGCTTTTCGAAGAATGATTGGATGGGACGAGGTGCCGTTTGGATTCGCTTTCCTCCTTCATGCTATGGCGGCAGATAGGAATTGTCTTGTGAAGGATTGCAGGGAGACAACGGTTGGACACCGCACTGCCCTACTGATCCAACGGATCAGCGTTTAAGCAACTTTGTGGCTTTGTTGGAGGTCCTGCCTGTGATTGGTTGTTGGCCTGTGCGGATGGTTGGTTCATGATACGAAAGATACACGAAGCCTTCTATTTGGTGATGATATTTGACCCTGGGATTGCAACTGATCTGTACAGGCTTATCTGTCGGTGGAAGGTCCCATTGCAAATTTGGATCTTCGCCTGGCTTCTAAGAGGGGATTGGTTACTGACTGGCGATCATAGAGCCATGTTTTTTCCCGGATACTGACCGCATTGTTTGGCGGAGGACTCCTAGCATCTTTCTTCACTTGTCCTACTTCTAAGGAGGTTTGGTCCATGGTGGATGTACTCAGTCTCAGTGGTTACTTCTGATTGAGCTACTATTTGGGATAACTGTAACAGACTGGGACACGAGAGTGACTATCAAGATGTGGACTCTTCTTTGGTCCTCGTGATTGGCGTGCAACGGGCTTATTTTCGGGAGGGGAGGTTGGGGGAATTTGTACCTGGAGAATGTTTTAGTGCACGCCAAAAGCCTGAAGGCTTCTTGGCCTTTCTAACCCTATGAATTGATTTTGTGATCCTTTCTCACAAAAAAAACTGCAGATTAAGTTCCTCTGCGCTTCCCAAGGGTGAGTTGCAGATTCTTTGAAATCGCTTGCTTCTAATTTTATCAATTGATTATCTTAATGAGGTTTGTGCTTCTTAGCTTTATTTTATTGCTTGAATGTATCTTGCTTAATTCATACTTTGTAAATATTGTTAACTTGAATTGACCAGTTACAAGTTTTACCGTAATAAACCTGCAAAGGTTCTCCATTCCGTATCTGACCTGAAGATATAAAGCAGAGGTTAAAGAAGTTCACCTCGGGAGTCTATTTATTAATAAGATATGATTCGTTTTTACGCATTTGCAGGTATCGTCAGGTTGGCAATGCTGTGGCCGTTCCAGTTGCTCGTGCTTTAGGCTATGCAATGGCTGTGGCTTGGCAGAAGAAGCCAACTAGAAAGGATGAACCTCTGTTGACACTGCCTCCAAATTTTGTCTTTTCTCATCAACCATTCCATTCAGATCAATCTTAAACTGGATTTTGATATGATAATTCGCAAAAAAAAAATCCAACTTTTTTTCCAGTGGTTAGCTCTGGGATCCACATATACTTCCTTATGCATCCTAACTAGGATAATTATGATCACCCTATATGTCGAAAAGATAGCCATATAAGCTGCTTATCCTTTTCTAACTTTAAGGTTCCTTGGTTCATAGGCTCAGGATAATAACTCTTCTACCAGTCCTCATCAAAGCAGCAGATAACTGCCGTCGACGTACCGTGGGAATGTGCACTCCCAGAAGCCCTGTACCTTTTCTTTCTATTTTCATCGGAACAGCAGATAATTGTCTTGAAAAAGTGCTCTCTTCAATATGTAATCTCCATTAGCATAGTTGAAGTGTGTCTGTATTTGTACTATTCAATTACTTTAACTAGAATAAGATGCTATCTTGGGTTTGAGTTGCACCTTTGGCAATGACTATACTTTAATGCTGTTTGTATTTTAAATCACATCTGAATTTATCAAGAAAAGAATGACAATCTTTAAATTCCGAATAAGCTTATTATTCTACGAGATGAGAAGTGCGTAAGAACATTAAGTACCACATTGTGACTTTTAAAAGTTTAGGCTGAATTCGACTGTAAAGTTAAGGGACCTTTATGTAATTTACTCTTAAGTCCAAGTATATCATTCCATGAGATGATCACTAACATCTCGTGATGCGGTGAAAGTAAAAACTCACTTGATCGTTTGCCCATCAGGATGATGTGATTGGAGAGTGACTTGATAGTATGAGACTTTGCATCCCTTTTCATTCTAATGCCAATTGAAGAACAAGAAAAAAGCTTTGGCGAATGGATAAAAGCATTTCATAGAAAGATGCCTTGGATAACTAGAAGTGGATGGATGAGAGGGTTTGAATAGAATGTTATTTTGTTGACGATAACCCTCCCCAAAAAAGAGTTGCCTAGTGGATAATCCTTTTGTGTATTTGTGTTTGGATAAAGGGTTTGTTGTGATGAGATTTTAGTGAAGTTTGGAAAAATAGTTAGTTGTCGAGTATTTAATAATTTCTAAATGATAATATAGTATGGATGATTTAATTTATTAAATGAAAGAAATAGTGGTTGTTAGGTGGGTCGAACATGGCAACAATAACAAAGCCTTTTCCCACATTAAGTCAGATCGGTTACATGGATTCTTTGCCTCCATTCTTATCTATCTTGGGCAGGGATGCAAACGGTCGAATACGGATACGGATATTGGTATTAACATATCCTTATCCGTTTTTTAATACGAATACGGATGCGGATACGGATATTGATGGATATTAAAACTATCTTACCATATCCTTAAAAAACGAATACGGATGTAAAGATGATATTGATCGCACACAAGTAATGTTAGAAATTCTTTATAGAATCGACTTAAATATATAAGAATTTGATGGAAAACACATGAAATTAATTTACTAAATGTATTTGTATTATAAAAATTATATAAATATGGTAAAAGGATGTAGAGAGTTATATTATATATGGTTAAAAATAAATCTATGACTATATTTATATATGAAAACGAATATACGGATACGGATGTTTGCGGATATCAAAATGATATCTATATTCGTATCCATTTTAAAACAGATAAGGATACGGATGTCAAAATCTGTATAAAACGGATACGGTGACGGATCATATATCCATATCCGTTTGCATCCCTAATCTTGGGTCATTCTTAGGTTTAGATTCAAAAAAACTAGGATCCATTCGTATAGTCTCATTCCAATAGTTCTTGGGCCTTTCTCACCCTCTCTTAGCCGATTAAGCATCCCAAAACTCACATCTCACTGGTGCATCAGATGACATTTTTTGCAAATGATTAAATTGCCTTAGGCAATTTTTTTCCCACACCTTATCCTCGATCGGAGATATACCAACTTTCTTTTTGATTGCATCATTTTGAATCTGATCTTTACGTGTGTCCACGCACCTGCCTTAGCATGTTCATTTCTGTTATTGCGCTCTCCACATGTCTATGGTTCACATGCTAACATTCAGATCCATAGCATAGCATGTCTCACGTGTGCTTTGTAAAACTTTCCTTTTCAAATGAATTTTTAGATCTATAGAGCCTAGCAGGTAGGTTGCACATGAGTGAGGATAAAATATAGCATGTGAGAGTTCGAACGGGGTGGAAAAGAGGAGTTTAGTGGAAAACTTGAGGGGAAATCCAAAATCCATCGGGTTTTCCCCAATCCAAATGCACCCAAGGTTCCAAGGTTTATGTAATTGAGAAATGACTGTTGAAGAATATTAGCAGACTCCTCTGCAGCTTGATTCTCTAAAAGATCTTGGATCTTGATAAAAAAAAGTGGAATTGATGTAGAGTCAAGAAGATCGAAGATCACTTTGGTGTTCATGGTGAAGTTCTTAGTAAGATGTATAGATAGATGAACACACCCAACTTTGGTGTTCATGGTGAAGTTCTTAGGATATTATGTATCTGGTTTTTGGCTTTGTTCAAGGCATTGTCAAAGAATATGTCTAAAAATAGAATCGAGTCTTTCCACAATAAATCTATAAAAATAGGCTCAGTTGTTTCTTAATCAATCAATCTTGGATTAGGAAAATATGTGATCTTTGCATAGATGCATTTAAGGTCAAGATCTTGATAAAAGGAGAGAGGTGATGATCTAATTTTTAGTATGTCAGATCTTCTCATTTTTCAGTCAGTATTCCATTTCTTTATGTTATAAATTGTTCTTTCTTTTTTAGTGAAAAATATTTATTTTTGTTTATATTTTAATTTTATTTCCTTTTGATCTAGTCCTGTAACTTCTAGTCTGTATTAGAGACGAGTCCACATTACGATATCTTATTACCTTTCATTAACTTTGAAGTTGTAGACATTCCAAGATTAGAGATTGCATCGAACTTCACTTACGCTGCTACTCAACAATTTAATCGATCACCTAATTGAATCATAACAATTTGTATCCATTTTTTTCTATCATATCTCTAAACATTCAATGTATATATAAAAGAGCCCCACCACCCTTAAGAAATCGGTTGCTTAACCCACATGCTCATAAGTAATAAGGTTTCTTTACCAACTTAAGATGTAGGTTATCATAATATATTCTCTGCTTATCCATTACAAGGTATGGAAACATCTTCATGTCACTAAATCCATCTAATGGTAGTTGAGTACCACGACCTGCAATTAGGTTATTTCATGTGCTCTTTGCTTCAGGGAAATCAACGCCCTCATTGCTTAATGGCTCGTGTCTTATTCTCAGTAACAATGGCGGTTTCACCTCTTGAGCAGCTCTTTCCTCCTAACTCTATGGTAGTAGTGGCTCCACCTCTTGGGTAGCCATTTTCACGAGTGACGATGGCATGTATGGTGATGTATACACTTGGCTTTAAATGAAAATGAGTGTGCATGCAGAGAACGATGAGGGGTACATCTGTGGCACGAACGAGGTGATCGTGAAGCTGAGGGTGACTATCAGCATACCCAAGACCGACCCCAACCTCGCCGCGGTGGTGGCGGATCTCCGGGAGAGCTCCAACACATGGGTGGCCAAGTTTCGCAAGCAACTCGCTATCTCCCATGAAGGAATGGAAACCTCCTCCACGAAATCCATCCTGCTCCATATATCTCATGCACTTGTTGAGAATGACGAGGAGTACGTCTGTGATACCAACGAGGTGATCGCGAAGCTGAGGACGACCATCAGCATACCCAATACCGACCCCAACCTCACTACGACGGTGGCGGACCTCCGGGAGAGCTCCAACACTTGGGTGGCTACGTTTCGCAAGCAACTTACCATCTCCCTTGCAGGAATGGTAACCTCCTCCCCGGCATCCATCCTGCTCCACATATCTCATGCGCTTGCTGAGAACGATGAGGAGTATGTCCGCGACACCAACGAGGTGATAGCAAAGCTGAGGATGACCATCAGCATATCCTAGACCAACCCTAATCCCATTGTTGCAGTGACGGACCTCCGGGAGAGCTCCCACACATGGGTGGCCAAACTCTGCAAGCAACTCGCCATCTCCCTTACAGGTATGGCAACCTCCTCCATGGCATCCATCCTACTACACATATCTCCTATGTCTGCTGAGAACGACAAGGAGTACGTCCGCGACACCAACGAGGTGATCGCGAAGCGGAGGACGACCATCAGCATACCAACGACCGACCCCAACTCACCGTGACGGCGGCGGACTTACGGGTGTCTCCAACATGTGGGTGGTCAATTTCTACAAGGGGAGGACCCTGCTCAACCGCTCCTCCTCCTGCGACATCTACTCCGCTCTCATTGTTGTTTCCGAGCACTACATCAGCTTCGGGCTGACGGCAGCGATCCCATCCAAGAGGAAGGCATGCATACTGGAGGAGCTCGAGAGCGCCGAGAAGGCTCTCCTCTACGGGAGGTGAAGGTTGACCAGTTGGATTTCATTGTACTTTGAGTTGTGGTTCCTCTTGATTGGAGACGAGGAGGAGCTGGGGGTCTACAACCAAACTTTTCGTAGCCCATAATTTATTTCAACTTCTTAAACTTGGATGAATTACAATAGGCATATGTATGTGTAGATCCACCATATAAATTTACAAGAGGAACTTAAGTCTCAATCTGAATGGATCGAACAAAGATTACGAATGTTAACAATCAATAATTTTATGTAACTTTGAAACCCACCATCATAAGGAAGAATTTTATTAACTATCGTGTTAATCTTATCATGTGATTCAATCTACTTTTTATTCATATATGTTAGGTTCTTAACATCTCCTAAAATGATGGAAATGTGCTGACAAATCATGACAATGAAGAACATACCAAGAATGTGAAAAGTATACAAAGAATGTGAAGAACATGACAAAGGTAAATTTTCTATATTTTTTGGTAAAGTTTATCACCATAAAATGGTATTTGTAATGAAATTTTGGCATAGTATAAAAGAGATATTTGAAAGAAAGTAAGGTTTTAGGATAGAACAATTCGACAAGAACAAATGATAAAGAACCTAGGGAAATAGTGGGTGTTGAATAGTGTTTATACAGAAAACGGGTCAATTTTAAAAATAATTTAACTCACCATGCGAACCACAGCAACCCTAAACCCTAGGCTCACCTACCTTGAGGCTATGTTATGTCTATGAGTTTGGCCTCCTCGAGCCTTAAATAAAGACTCCAATAAACAAACTACTTTTGGTATGGTTCAGACCGTCTTACAGAGCACACAACTCACCGATATTTATTTTATACACGAGAAAAAAGGCTTTCTCAGAGAATGCCTCGAGGCGCGCAACCTCACCAAGAACTTGTCGTATGTTTGGGAAGAAGTACCTTTACATAAAATACATATTAGCTAAGAAAAAAGATAAAATATAATTTTCTAAAAATACTTTAAAATATGCAGAAATGGAAATGTAAATAGTTGAAGCAAAAGGATTGTAAGGGAGTAAAAATTGAGAGTCGTGAAGAAATGAGAGTGTCTTGCATTGGCTAAATCTTCTTTTGGGTACACATGAATTTTTCTCCTGAATTGAGAAAGTGTAGAGACTAGTAGATAACTTGTGTTCTTGTTTGTTTCAAATAAAATAGTATAGGATCATTTTATAGGTATACAATATCGAAATTAAAATGGCAAAAAGAACACTTCAGCTTGTTGGTGTACTTGTGCATAAAATTATACTGGTGCATCAGTGCAAAACTACACTTAAGAAGATGTTCAATTGTTAGGTAGCGTTTGGTTACCGGGTTAAACTCTCCTTTGGGGAGTTTACCTCCCTTAACCCACATCCCCCTCTCTCCCCATGGGCCCCACTTTATTCCTTTTAAAAAAAATAAATAAATCAATTTTACATCATCAATCCTATCAAAAAATAATATATTATACCATCATATCATATAAAAATTATAAACTACTCCACTTCTACTCACTTTTCCAAATTTCAATACAATCACATCACAATAACTACTCACTTTTTCAAACTTCAATACAATCATATCACCCCAAACCCACTTCTAACACACCCCCAATTTAACCCTATATCCAACCACCAAAATCCAAAACGGGTTACCTTCTACCAGTTTAACCCGCCTTAACCCGTCAACCAAACGCACCCTTATTGTATGCATGTTAAAAAAAAGGTGGATTGTTGTAATAATTGCTACAAGAATAGGTGCATTGAAACGATTGGGTTCGCGTGACTAGCACTCAAGAGAGTGACGGTCTACATGGTCATGTATTGGTGCAACAACAGCTCAGTAAGTGCAATACTTGAATTCGAACTTCTCGATGTATGCACTTTTGTATTAAGTGTGCCAATGCATATATCTGACTTTGTTCCAATGCACGTGGGTCTTGTATCGATGTAAAGGTCTCGTATCGATGTAACAATAATTGAAAGTGTGCGGCATTTAGTGTACATGGATATGTACTAGTATAACAGTAAGGAAAAGTGTATGTGAGAGAGAGTGGGCAGAGAGATTTTTCAAAAAAAAAATTACAACATAGCTATAACTTTACTTTATTAGAAACTTACTCGATAATGTAAAGAAAAAATGTGTTTGATGAAGATTATATTTGCTAACTGTATCAACAGCTCGAATAGATTAGTTGCTCTGATTTTTATCCTAAGACGTCAATTTTTCTTCTTTCAATGTAGTTCAAATAATAACGCATTATAACATTCATCACAATAACGACAACATCAATTTTTTTCTATTTAATAACTTAATTTAATCACTTTTGATCGTTTTAACATGTCTAAATTAAGTGGAATCTTTAATGAGTAACCAAACTCGAATCTTCGTTAACCAAACAAAGTCAAACTTGTGTCGTAGAACCTCTATTGAACTAAACACAAACTTAAATCTCTAAAATTTCTAAAAGAATCGAAGGTGAACAACTATGGTCTCAATACAATCACATGCTATCCCTATAGAGAAATTTATACATAGAAGTCATTCAAAAAATCAATCAATTAGACTTAGTTGTTGTCGTGACTTGAGATAAAAGAATCAACTATAATATTAAAACGATATTGGAATGAGAGAATTAGGGGACTTTTGCTACCAATGAGTATAAATATAACTATAAAGCCAGGAGCAAACACCCAAAGTGAACGTTTAAGAAGGAAAATTGGAAGCAATAGACAAAAGAAAGACACCAAAATACTATTGCTGCAAGAAGAAGGGAAATTGTGCTAGTAAATGCTTTAAGAAAACATACATAAGGTAAATATATACAAAATTGTGAGAAAGGATTCGTAAAATGAAACTAGAGAAGTCAAAAAAAATTAGAAGGATGTTCTTGCCTAAAGACGTGTTGATGATAATGAAGATAACATTCCTAGATAGATTCCTTTTAGAAACTGAAATAGTTACAAAAGCATCTAGATTTGGCTAAAAAAACTGAAAAAGAAAAGAAGGCAAAGATGATGACATTTCTTTTGTTACCATAACCAAGATACTCAAAGGAGAAAGGCATGACCAGTAAACAACAACAATAGAAGAATCAAAGAGAGAACAAAAGGAAGTGAATAAGGAACTTGACTTGTTAGAAAATAAAGTCAAAGTCCTAGAATCATCCTCAAAATTAATCGACCGAGGGCAGGCGTCATTATGAAAGAAAAGGATTAATCTTAGCCAAGTCCTTTGAGAAAATCTCACACTACGAAAGCTTTAGATTGGGTCATAAGCTAGATATTAAATACAAATTTTCAAAGTCGCACGTCTATACCCAAATAGCTTGTATAAAACGACATTTCGTGATGGTCAAGTGCTTAAATGGAAACAATATTAAGTACTCAATTTCTCAACACAAAAAAACATTTACTCTGAAAGGAAATTGAAATAGATGCACAATTAATGGAAACTATATGCTCCTCATATTCATAGAAAAAAGAGAATCAACACTCTCGGAATAATGAATGCAGTTGTAGAGTACAAGATTGTATTTGTAGATGAACTCTCAGAAGAGATACAATTATAAATGTATAAAAATAACAAATTAAAAATATCTTCTGGCAAAAATAAAAAGATTTGTAAAGGAAATGACTTGTCTGTTATGAAGTACCAACAACATTCTAGTATATGTAAAAGCACGAAATAGCTCCACCTTATGTTAAAGACTTTTCATAATCGGATATCCCCACTAAAGCATGACCAACACCAATAAATCAAAATATATTAAAATTTTGTAGAGAAGAAATCAAATTGGAGAAAAAAAAGTCGTATGAGAAAGAACTCCTTGCCTTGAATATCTTCAATCTTTACGTCGAAAATCCTATTTGAAATTGAGAAAGGAGAACCTCGATTAATGATTAACCGCAAACTATTGAATAAGGTGCTACACTAGATTAGACATTGTAAAAATGAATCGTCAACATTTTATCAAAATAATTTATAGACCAAAAGTGTTTGCAAAGCTTGATATGAAATTCGGATCCTGCTAAATACAAATCAAGGATGAAGACAAATATATGAAAATATTCACCAATCCATTCATACACTATAAAATGGAATGTTATGTCCTTATAGCTAAAGAAATGCCCATTAAAATTATGAAAAATCATGAATGAAATATTTAATAATTACTAAAATTTAATGTTATGTATATAGATGATGTTTTAATATTTTCAAATAACTATGAACAACACTAGAAGCACCTTAATAAAATTTTCGAGGTGAATCAAGAAGGAACACAATTGAGTGTTTCCATAAAATGATAAACTTTTCCAAACTAGAATGCAATTTCTAGGACATAAGGTAGATAAGCAATTTCTAGGACATAAGGTAGATATGAAAACAATCATGCTAATTTCACACGTAATAATTTTTGTTGATTTCCGATGAAATAAAAAGAAAAGAAACAACCACTTAAAAAATGTTTAGCATCTGTGGCTAGAAAAAAAATCTCATAGGATCAAAGAAAAATACAACAATATGGAAAGATGGAAATAAATGTGCGATTACAAGAAAAGAAAAGGTAAGAACACTTCCATGCTAAAAATATTTGCAGCTTACTTGCTCGTAAGAAATAGAGACAAATGGCTTAGATTTCGGCTACAACAAAACCCTAAATTAAAACTGTGAAAACAAAGAAGAAGTGTTGAATTTTACACTTCTGTTCCACTGTGAAAAAAATCATTGTTAGATAGTCCTTGTAATCTCAACATTTCAAAGTGAGTTACTTAATGCAAATTTTACTCTATGAGTTGACTGCAAATATGCTAAATATGTGCTTGAAGAAGATGTTAATGCCAAACCTCTAAACAATCCAATTTGATAGGAATAATAACTATACATGATTTTGACATAATTGAGAATTCTTGCAAGAAAAAGATGATTATTTCCAGCAACAAAAAAATGAGGGGAATAAGCTGAAAAAATGATTGCAGAAAATAAAAACACTCCATACACAAAAAAGAAATTTATGATGTGGTAACTATACTAAAGAAGTTTGACGTAAAAACAATGGTGATCTCTAAAGGAGATTAAATCAGCATCTTCGACAAGAATGTCATCATATCCCTGCTGCTATAAGAAATAATTACACATTCTATGAGAGAATTTCCTAAAAACACGTATTATAATCATAAATCACCTGCATAGATCACATCGAAAGAATTTATATCATGTTCTTATATGAATAGTAGAAGAAATAACTCGATGACTGAATGGTGCATCATAGGAGAACCTTATGTATCAAGAAACTAATAAAGATTGGAATTTTTTGTGTGTGTATGTGTATATAATTATTAGGATTATAGAGATATTTGGAAACATTTTCTTATTCATCCAAATCGAATATATGGCCGATGAATTGCTAATTCATTACACATGAACGTTTGTTAAAGATAAATCCATAAGTAAAATGCATATTATATTATGAATGACAAAACAAAGAGGTGTTGCTATGATACATGGTCCATATACCTCTTCTCACTCTGTAAATGTTTGAACCTGATACGTTAATAAATTGCATATCATATTACTTCATACATTAAACAAATCCATGATGTCTCATATTTATATACTTGATCGAAATTGACAATCATCATTGATCCATATGCAATCTATTATTAGAAGCCATATAAAATGTACTTCGATACCCTTTATAAATAAATGTACATTATGGAATTAAGTGTAAATAAAACATGCAATGCAATAGCCAATGATTTGCTAAAATTGATTGGCCGTTGGAGATGTTTGCAATAACAAACGTATGAATGGAAATTGAGGGTAATTTCTATCATTAAAAAAATAAGAAATATAGAACAGGCACCATGGTCGTTGGGGTAATGAAGAAGTGTAATTGTGGATGGGAATTGATGGAATTAACCATTAACTTCAAAAGGTGCCATGGCTTTTGGCGTGAGAGAAAATGTGTAATTGTGTTGCACCAATTGAAGAGGCATATCTCCAATTTGGAGAGGTATGTCTCTTGACGGGAAACCACTATGGGTACAAGAGTATATATACCACATGGGAGGAGCTTTGGAAGGGGCATCCAATTATTCCGTTACCATTCGGTTCCCAACCATTTTCCACATTCCATTCGATTATTCCATCACCATTCTTGCCAACCAAATCCGCTTCCAACCTATTCCATCATCATTTACTCCAACAAAATCCCACCACCATAATTAATCATCCATTTTATTATCGACGAAGCATCAATGTAACGTCCCGGGCTTAGGTCCCCGGTCCGTTAACGGAACATTACTGGCCCTAACAACCTCTTGGGATCGGGCCCATGCGGACCCAATTAACCACTCCCAAAATGCTTAAGCCGGGTTATTAAGTAGTAACCTCCTTCACTATTTATCCCACCCGGGAATTTTGTATTCCACGGTGTGGGACAAATCCTTTGGGATTTTACAACCTCCCCCACTTATATTCGCAATGTCCTCGTTGCGACATGGCCCATCACTTATTCCCAGTGACAGTGGCGGCTTCACGCTCTGGGTAGCCATTTCCTCCAACCTCTTTGTAGGGGCGGCTCCACCTCTCGGGTAGCCCTTTCCACTGTCAGAGGGCGTTCGGCTCTGATACCATTTGTAACGTCCCGGGCTTAGGTCCCCGGTCCGTTAACGGAACATTACTGGCCCTAACAACCTCTTGGGATCGGGCCCATGCGGACCCGATTAACCACTCCCAAAATGCTTAAGCCGGGTTATTAAGTAGTAACCTCCTTCACTATTTATCCCACCCGGGAATTTTGTATTCCACGGTGTGGGACAAATCCTTTGGGGTTTTACAACCTCCCCCACTTATATTCGCAACGTCCTCGTTGCGACATGGCCCATCACTTATTCCCAGTGACAGTGGCGGCTTCACGCTCTGGGTAGCCATTTCCACTATCAGAGGGCGTTCGGCTCTGATACCATTTGTAACGTCCCGGGCTTAGGTCCCCGGTCCGTTAACGGAACATTACTGGCCCTAACAACCTCTTGGGATCGGGCCCATGCGGACCCGATTAACCACTCCCAAAATGCTTAAGCCGGGTTATTAAGTAGTAACCTCCTTCACTATTTATCCCACCCGGGAATTTTGTATTCCACGGTGTGGGACAAATCCTTTGGGGTTTTACAATCAAAGTGATTTCGTCGACTAGTGCATTTGGACCCCCAGTGAATCCGACTCCTGAGGCTCCACCCCAAGTGCCGTTAAAAATTATCCAACCCCATAGACGTCTGCCAACCATCATTTTCTCGGACCACACTGCGAATCCGACTCCAGAGGCTTCCTCCTGAGCCGCCGACCATCATATTTTTATTTTACTTTTATTTTATTAATTTATATTTTTACATCCATATTATTTTGTTATCTTCTCTTTCATGCAGTTATTCGTCAAGACTATCGTGACGATCCATAACTAATGGCGATTATCCTCGACTCTCGGAGAACTGAGACGTGACACGAGGTTCGGGCTTGATTCGTGGTTGTAACCACATCCAAATCACCTCGCCAGAATATCTAATTTCGTGAAGAGTTAATGTATACGAGTCCATTTGGAAGTTGCCGCATAGAAGGAGAGCGATCAACACTTACCGATATGTACTATTGCTTTCTTCAACTTTCATTTCGATCTTTATTATTTCAAATATTTTGCAAATTTATAAAAATATATTTACTTGTAAAATAAAGTGCAGAATCTTCCTGTCTCCGTGGATTCGATCTTGACTCATCCTATAATTTGCCTTGTGCATAATATAGCTAAGTCCAGTAATTTATTTGTTCGAAGTGTATTTTTGCGGGTTTGCAACGACTGTCCAATCTAAAAATTGAGTACATAAACCCTCGAAAATACGCCTCAACAATGACACACAACTATTTTTAAAGCTTCAATAACTAATAAGCCCACAATCTGATTCATGAACAATTTAATATTTCTTTGGAGCACTTCAAGAAGTACTCCCGTAGGAGCTATATAAGTTTATCCCTTTTAGGTGCAAGTGAAGCATATGAAGACAAAATAATTTTAAAAGCACATGCAATACACAATATACCATGGACATTACAACGGGCATGGACAATCCATGAAGAGGAACAACCACGATCCTTTATCGGAATATATTCATAAAATGGTTGGGGTAAGTTCTGATTTGATGAAATATTGAAAGCAAAAATAATTTTAAAATAATCATTAATCTAAAACCAACCGTAACATAAGTAAATGGTTCTAGAAAGCTGGAAGATAAGATAAACCATGAAGTTCAGAGACAAGTATCAATCCTTTATAATTGAAAAGCTCAATTAATGTTTTTTCTTCTTTCGAAATTAAAAAAAATCCTTGATTTAAAAAATACAAAGATCGATCATGCATATTATAATGAAGATTGTTATATCACATATGATAATACGAGTTCCAACATGTATGAGCTCATGTACATGGATGCAGTCATGGATTGTTGCAATTACCTTCCGTTGAGAAAAGAAGGACGAATGCTGCTACCAAAGAAAGTTACAAAAATAAAGATTAAAGAGACATAGAGAAATTCACTTGGAATATTCAGATATGTAGCTTAAAGTATATTATCGAGAGATTCTTCTAGTGTCCTGATGTAACTTAAAGCACCATTTAAAGGACAAGACCTAAATAAAGAAAATAAATCATACGTTCCCTGAGGCTTGCAAGCAAGTTCTTTGGGTAGGTGAACATAGCAGACAAGAAGATCTACTATGCAGACAGGGGCATGGGATTCACTTCTACATTGACGATACTATTGAGAGATTTTTCGAATCTCTATTGTGACTTGCCTCTCCACCCAAAATCCTCTAAAAAGTGGAGAGAAAGAGGGAAGAAAGAAAGAAAAAAGAAAGCTGTCTCATTTTGGTTGTGTGTCCCTTCCGCTCTCTTTATATGTAAGTGGAGAGTACTTTTTTTCTTTCTCAAAAGTTTTAGAAGGCTCCCTCTCAGGTCTCCTTTGCATAGAAAGTTCTCGCGTAAGCTTCGTAGCTTTTACAGACCCTATTCATATGGAAGATCGCTTTTCCATGCTCATTTTGATATCTTCGGTAAGTGCCTGGAGCCCGTAAAGGTTTTGTAGATACTGTTGTACGAACACCAGATGCCAGATATCTCGTACGTAGACTTGTTGATATAGTTCAACACAACATTGTACGTAGAACGGATTACGGTACTATTCGAGGTATTTCCTCGAGTCCTCAAAACAGAATGGCCGAAAGCATTTTTATCCAAATACTAATGGGTCGCGTATTAACGCTGTAAATACTAGAAAACCTAGCAGTATTTAGGCGATTCCCAAATGGTGATAAAACTGAGGCTTGTTACTATATATTTGAAGATTTTAGAAATTCTGCATGACCTTAGGAGAGTTCGAAATCAGGAATCCTCTATTGTTAATCGAGTTCTCTCCTTCTCTACTACTTTGTATGAACGACAACGATCAGACAAAGACAAGATAATCTACATGCTCTAAAGTGTTGTAAATTCTACTTTTGTGTCTAATAGAGTGTTGTAGCCTCTACCATCCATTAATCTGGATCTTGCATTGTAGATGTCTCTGTTTATGTATTGTATTCCTTAACTTATTTTTATGCTTTTAATTGTGTTTATGAAACAAGATTGCTTCGTTGTAGCCACAAATTTGTTGTACTTTAATTTTGGTTTGTAAGTGAACCATAAAAGATCTGGATTTTTACACCAATAACCATGTATACTTCCATATACACATGTTGAACCCTCCATGATTATGAGTTACACGTAGAACCATGAATGGTGGCTTCCTTTTACAAGTAAGATCCATCGTTATTTTCTTCATTAACTCGACTAATCCATGGAGTTAATCTGACTTGATCTGATCAAACGGTTGATATTTACCCCCCCAAACCCCAAGCCCCCTCCGTCCCCAATCCTATCGCCCCTCTCATCCTCCTCCAACACATCATTCTCCTACGTGGATCACATCCACACCGAGAACAATAACAACATTACTATTACCGACACCAACGAACCTCTAAGGACACCCTATCTCCCCTCCCTTCCTCCCCATTAGTTTGACCCTCATAAGTCACATCGTCGCCTCCCATCCCCTACCACATCCTCCCTCAATGCCTTCCACTCCCTGGATCCTCACCACTGTCAACACCACCACCTTGGCCCTCCCCCTCCCATTAACATCTCTCCTGATGTCCCTCTTGCCCCTGTGTTGTTGATATGGATGTGAGGAGATATAACGCGGAGGACATACACAATGGCAAGGGGGTTGTTCACCCACTCCAGGATAAAGAGGAGGAGGACTGCAGTTGGGGTTTGTGGCGAGTGAATCATCGTAAAGCCTCGTTGGCACCCATCACAACGGCACTGCTCCAACAATCGTCGTGCGACCGCCCAAATATGTTCCCCATATCGCACCTTCGCAACCTTTCCCACAAGACCAAAGTTGGCTATCATTCCCTTCACACACATTATTCGCATTTTCATCCATGACGATATAAAGTCACCTTCTATCCATCAAATCGACACCATATCTCAAGAGGGAGGTAAAAACCTTCTTCCCAGTGTTTAACAAATAAGATTGAAATTTAAGAGTAAACTTTTCATTTTTTTAACAGATTTCATCAAATATGACAAACAAAATAAATAAAAATTGATCATGTCATGTAATGTTATGTAATGGTTAACAACTATTTAGAGGTCTACGTATATGGACGACAAGTAATTTTAAAAGCAACGAAGGTTAGGGATACAAATATCTCTAAAAGTAATCCTTTTTTCTACAGCCCTGCTAAACCCTACTTCTCTACTGGGGGTTCTCTTCGCTTCCATTTCTTCTCTCCGTCGCTATGGCTGCGGCGACATTCCTCTTCCGCCGATCATCCTCGGCAGCTCGAATCCTAAATCAATACCTCCATCCACACCCTCAGCTCGATTCCAACTTCCACGCCTCGTTGATCTCCCAATGCCTGCATACGCTCTCAGGCCCGCGCGATTGCCGCGGAAAGGTCGATCGTCGACGCTTGAGTTTGATCCCTAAACGCGATCTCTCGGAGGAGGCCTTCGTTCCCGCCCTCGATTACGACACCAGAGTCCCCGCCACAGTAATAACCGGTTTCCTCGGTTCCGGGAAGGTGAGCTGCATGCTTCTCGATTTGGCTCGAGTGTGAAAGATGGAATCTTGTTAGGCCTCTTGGTGGATCTCCTCATGGTTTCTGTTTGTAAAGTTTGTTTTTTGTTTCTTTGGATTGGATGCCTGAGCAGAACACGACGTCCTTTTGGGCAAAATCAGAAACTGGGATTTTGTGGGGTCGAGTTCTCGGAAGTTGGAACATTCTAGATGAAATGAAACACGCGTGATTCATCTAACGTATAATCGTAATAAATTAAAAGATGACATCCCGATGCTCCTTTTAGGTGTGAATCGCAATTTTATACGGTAGTATGCTTTTGTGCATTAAAGTTCTGCTGCTTCTGTGGCCGTGGTGGAACGTGACCTGTGCTGGTAGTGAGAACGTCTCAAATACATCGTAAAAATTTGGTGGCTTCCCAGGATTTAAAAGTCATCTTACGTGTATCTTTCATCTCGAAGGTTCCGAGAGATCTGGATCTCTATAAGATATGGGATACTTACACTATTTTAGGTAGTTGCTCCAAAGATAGGGGACAATTGAAGCAATACAACCTGGATTCTTAATCGAGTTTTTTTTTCTCTATGCAAGTGTGTGTGTGTGTGTGTTTGGGGGGGGGGGGGGGTTCAACTATCCATCTGCATCCTTATTTAGAAGACCAATGCAACCCAAGTCGATCACAGTCAATGAGACTGATCCATATATTGTAATTGTGCCCAAATGAAGGGTTAAAGCGTATGGATAGATATAGGGGACGCAAAGGGTTCAAATCAGCATTCACAAGTAAATCGAACAATCAAAGGTGCTTCAAGGATGAAAGATACTCTAGTATATTATTAATACAATTCATGCGAAGCTTTCTACCTGGAAAGTTGGAAAGACAATTCTCTTTACCGGCTCCCTCACTTTGGTCCAAATTCATGTCATGAGCACATCACTTTTCTCCAGGAATTCTTGTAATATTATCGATGGTCTAGCAAGGGATTTTTGGTGGAGATTTCAGAATGACCAAAGACATTGTTATGTTAAAGCTTGGGACCATATAACCATACCTAAACATTAATGTGATTTGGGCATTTAGAAAGCTAAAGACATGAATGATGCATTGCTTCTTAATTTTACGTGGAGATTATTGGATACCGGTCTCAATCCTTTGTGGAATTATATCTCCAAGCAAAATACTATTGCGATGAAGATTTTGGGGAAGCTAAGGAAACATTACTTTCTTTCCCCCGCAGAAAGCTCTTCTCCAAGTCATGCCTTTGCTCTCCAGCAACACAATTACCCTCATTGGAAACGGCCCCTCCACCTTTATACTTAGAACCAAATAGATGTTCCATTGTAGTGAATCCATTACCCCTAAAATATACACCACATAAATGCCTACTCGAGTTTCACAGCTTATAGATGAAAGTGGTTATTGCTTATGTCATCTCCAATGAAGTACTTTAACCCTGAAATAATAATTGGTATATGATGGATAGGTTGGTTTTGGCTGATGAGATAACCACATTTTGGAAGAGGTGCTAGAGGAAGGGTCTAATATGGAAAGATTGATTTCACAAAGGTACTATTACAATATTCAACTTCTTATACTGTGAGGTGATTGAATATAATATTGCTGTTCGTTCAATATTCCGTCCAACCTGAATATTTGAGTATCAACCGAATATTATAACAGACTGTTGATTTTTTATTTTCTACTTAAAAGGTTCCCATCAGAGTTCGAAAAAACGAAAAGCGGAATGAGGCATTTTTCCTGGAAGTGAGGCGAGACGTAGCCTCGAGGCGGTCAAGGAGTAAGCCTCAGTTTGTATAGAAAAATAATTATAAAACATATACTAAATATATTTATTGGCGAAATAATATAATATGACAAACATACAATATATAACAATGTAATATATGATGATATTATGAAGATAAGAACATGAAAAAGGATATATCAATTACTCAATGCCATAATCCTTTCTACTAAATTTCTATCCAATCAAAAGGAAATCATTGGCGATGGTTGTTAATGGACGCCTGGAGGGTGGATTTTTTCAGCCTCAGTGGGGGGTGAGGCAGGGGTGCCCTCTGCCCCCTCTTCTCTTTGTCATTGTGGCGGATTCTCTAGCGTGCATGTTGAGGCATGTGCAAAGTGGTGGTCTTTTTTCGGGCTTCTCCCGGGACGATCTTTTTGTTCCTCTAATCCAGTACGCGGATGCCACTCTATTCTTCGTTGAGGGTGGCAAGGAGGAGGTCGGCATCGTCGCTACTGTGTTGGAGCTCTTTGGGGAGCTTTCGGGGCTCGTTCAAAATTGGGAGAAGTCACTGTTGGAGGCGCGGGATTGCTTCGCCGACTTGAGGGTGGGATGTGGCAACTTGCCAATTCGCTACCTCGGCATGCCTCTTACTTGCAGGCGGTCAAGGCTGGCGGATTGGCTACCGGTGGTCGAG
Source organism: Ottelia alismoides (assembly GCA_037367405.1). Classification (NCBI taxonomy): domain Eukaryota; kingdom Viridiplantae; phylum Streptophyta; class Magnoliopsida; order Alismatales; family Hydrocharitaceae; genus Ottelia; species Ottelia alismoides. The sequence continues at coordinate 154,148 of JAZKJV010009408.1, read as the reverse complement.
AAGTTGGAGGGCAGGTTGGCGGGGTGGCGGTCCTCCATTCTTTCCAGGGGGGAGGCTGGTCCTCCTGAAGATGGTTTTGGAGGCAATTCCCATTTTCTTCATGTCCTCACGTATCCTCCCGAAGGGGATTCGCTCTTGTATCGAGAGGGTGATGAGCGCGCGGGGGCGGGCAGACTACCAGGGGCATGCTGCCAGGGGTGAGTGGGATACTGTTACTTTACGGAAAGTGGATGGCGGTTTGGTTGGGCGTTCGGAGATTGGATGCAATGAACGAAGCTTTAATTTGGAAGCGGGTCTCGAAAATATGGGGGTGCGGTGATGACCTTTGCGGCACTTTGATCCGCCGTATTTACGACTGCTCTAGCCCGGTGGCTACTGGGCCTCATAATGGGATGCGCCCGTCCCCTTTTTTGGCGAGGGATTTTACCGGTGCTTCCTCGTTTTCACGAGTTCTTTCGGCCCATCTTGGGCAATGGCATCACTTTTGCGTTCTGGTCCGATGACTGGACCGGCGATGGGTCTCTCACCATCCGATTCCCACAGCTCTTTGCATTATCGGCGGACCGAGAGGCAAAGGTTGTTGAAGTGTGGTGCGACGGGAATTGGATGCCTCGCTTCTGCGCGAATTTTTCGGACCAGCGGCTTGAAGATTTCCTTCAGTTGTGTGATTCTTTAGCGAGTTGTGAGGCCCCCCCGAGGGGGGAGGGACCACTGGGCCTGGAGGGACTCATCATTCTCGGTCAAGAAAGCTTATGTGGTCATTCGCAGGCCTCCGCCTGCTCCCATCGTGGCTCTCGTTAAGGATTGTTCTATGATATGGGGGCTTCGCTTCCCTGAGCGGATTGGTTTCTTTTTGTGGCTCTTCAAGCGCTAACGATTAATGACTCGGGATCGGTACGCGAGGTTCTTTGGGTCTTCCTCTGAGTCCTGCTACCTATGCGGGGCTGGCACAGAGTCGATGGACCATCTGTTCTTCACTTGTTCTTGCACGACCGGTTCTTGGGGTGACCTAGGCCTTGATTGGGTCAGCTCATCGTCCTTCAACACCTTCTGGGACTCACTTCGTTCCATCCGTCACCGATCGCGGACGGAGATTTTGGGTTCGGTCTCTTTGCTATGGAGTATTTGGCTGGCTAGAAATGCCCTGGTGTTCTCGGGTTAAAGGTTTTGTTCTGAGAATGTGTTGTATCAATCAAAGGCTTTTGTGGAAGCCTGGTCACTCCTGTGATGTCTTTTCTTGTTTTCTCCTTTTTCCTTTTCTTAAGTTTTATTAATACATTGAGGAGGGCACCATAGTGTGCTACCCCCTCTTTTGGTCTTCAAAAAAAAGGAAATCATTGGCTATAACTATCACAAACAATTTTATCTAAAAAAGATTGACTATAGTTGTCGTTATAAATATCCAAGTTGTTGATATGAATCATATGATTTGAATCCTAACTATATGTTCTACTATACCCAGATGAAGAACAGTCTGATGTCCTCCCTGTGCCACCATACCCTAACAGTACGGGGGTCTCGTTGCCCGGTCAAGGAGCCTGGGGGGGCAGCGCCCCCGTCCCAAATTTTTTCTTATATGAGTATTCGAATTCGTATATACTTTTTTATATGTTTAAGGATGTAATAGTAAGAGTTCACTAAAATAATTTGGCATGTTAATTGTAAATATGAATATGAAAGAGGTCAAATTTAAGCATATGAATATGAAAGAGGTCAAATTTAAGCATTCATCTTGCATAAACTAATAGTTAGACATAATTAATAGTAAATATGAAGTAATTTGCTTAAATAGTTACCCATAATTAATAGTAAATATGGAGTTATGGGTACGAAAGAAACATCAGATTTAGGCATTTAACTTGTATAATCATTATACTAAACAAGCATATATTTACAAGCTTCTCAAACCACCATGTAAACTATTAAAATCATAAAAAAATCTTCAAAAAATAGAAACGCCTCGGAAATCGCCTCGAGGCTACGCCTTAGCCACTTGAGGCACACGCCTCATTGGGCAGGGCCGAGGCGCTCGCCTCGAGGCGTACGTCTCAACTGCCTCGAGGCGCATTTTTTAATACCATGGTTCCCATTTATCTCAGTATCACTACAAATGTTAAAGCTCCATATATGTAACTCGTTAATTGGTACTTTTATCTTGGACTCTTATTGATTGATGAAATATATGAATAGATATATAAGAATGTATATAATAAATATTTTTTTTATATTTTTAAAATAATTTAAAAATGCATAACCGAATAATTTCGAGTATTCTCCCGAACATAAAAGGCCATATCGATATCTATATCGTATTGGTCTTCCCAAAAAGGATATATCAGGATATATCGTCGATATATTGACGATATCGACAGAAATGTCAGAAATGACTCAAAAATGGCATTTTGTCATTTTTTAGAGATTAAGATCATCCAAGATATTAAAACAACAAATAACCTACAAATACATACTTATATCGTATATATTGATCATTTATACCCTATATATTGCACATGCCGGTCATATCAACATATCTCTGGTACTGTTAATTGTTGACCTATAGATATTGGAAATGGAGTTCGTCCAAGTTCTTAGAACACTAAATAACTTACAAATATGCTCTTAGATCACACATATCGATCGTCTATGACCCTTATATCACATATATCACTCATATCACTATCATTGTTGATTGCTAACTTGTGGATATTGGAAATGTAGTCCACTCAAGTTCTTATAACTAAATAACTTGCAAATATATACTTATATCACACATATCGATAATCTATGACACTTAGATTGCACATATCTGTCATATTGATCATATCATTGTTAATGTTAATTGTTGACTTATAGATATTGGAAATGGAGTTCATCCAAGACTTATATTGCATCACATATTGTGTATAAACAATATGTTTGAGCTATTTTTGGAACCAAACAAATAAAGAGCATAATAAATTTTTTTAAAAGAGGCATAATTGTTAATAATATTTCTGAATGGGGGGAGAAGATGAATAAAAATCGATTGGACCCCCAAATTGTAGAACCATTGTATGCACCCCCTGTTGCACCATACCCTACCAGATAGGGTCTCACACAATAATGTATAAAACATAATGTGTTTTAATACTAGGAGTAGCAAAATAAGTAGTGAAATCAAGCTTACAAGTACATTATTCATCAATATACAGATATCGATGAAATTTCGATGATATCGGTTGATATCAGGGATTTTTTGTACTGAATCCAGTCATCTTTGACCAATATGGGCTGATACGACGATATATCGCTGATATATCGGTCATATACCGCCGATATCTTGGTAAATGGATATGCACCCTGATATCGATATCCCTTTCCTCTCGAAACTGATATATTGATGATATATCGCCGATATATCGCGATATAGCCTTCTATGCTCCCGAATACCGAATATTCTTTATTTAGAGATCCCTACAATTGAATATTGAATACCAACATTGCACAAATGCTTGTGACAGTGTTGGCCGGTGATTTATTTGGTCTACAATGCGGAAGAGGGGATTCCCAAACATCAGGACAACCTGGATGAAATGATGCATCGTATCCACTTTTTTTCTGTATTGGTGAACACAAAACCCAAGGTGGCTATTTCTGGCCTCAAAGGGGATTGTTTGGGATTCCTCTCAGACCTTTCATTTTCGCGATTATTGCAGATACAATGGCCATCCTTGCTTGTTGGGAAAGTTGTATCTGTTGGATTCACAGATGGCTACACTCATGGTAACATCTCCATTCTTTTGTTGTAGTGCGTTGATGACATGGTTTTCTTTGTCGTGGACGGTATCCGGGAGGCTCGTGACATGTTGGCCTTGTTGGATCTTTTTAGCACCATTTTAGGTCTGGTGATCAACATGAACAAATCTTTTTTCCTTTTGATATTTCTCAAGATGAGGCTGTTGGATGCGGTAGTATTCTTGATGCTCCTATTTTTAGCCTCTTGATGGAATATTTGGGTTTTCCTCTCTTACACTAGTAGCTCACTGATGCTTAGTGGCTCCTCTTGATTGAGAAGTTGGAGAATCGTCTAGATGGTTGGAAGTGTTCTACCTTGTTGAAAGCTGGTAGGCTTGTGCTTGTGAATTTGGTTCTACAGGATATTCCCATCTTCTTCATGTCATCTAGGCTGATATCGATAGGGATGCAACAACAATTGGAGAAATTATGCGACAATTTTTGTGGGCTAGTGCTAACAAGGAATCTCAGAATTTATGTATGCGCTTCGGATACAATCATTGCACATAATATCCATAGCGGTCTCTGATTCAAAAGATTAAAAGAGCTGAACCAAGATCTTCAGATGAAATGGGTTTTTTTGGGCATGGGGTTCTCGGGAGGACTTGCTAGCCACGTTGTTGCGAGGTGTCTACGACATTGATATGCGTTTGGATGATTTCGTGAATATAGTTTTGTGGCCATCCGTATTTTGGTGGGGGATCTACGAGGTGCTATTTGTTGTTAGGGGGATGATGAGGCATGTTTTGGGCGATGCCACCCTAATTCATTTTTGGGAGGATGACTAAATAGGTGACGAGCCCTTAGAGGATTATTATCTCAAATTATCTGCCTTGCTAGTGACCAAGACAATAGAGTTGTAGAGGCTTGGGAGATTGGAGTATTGCCCTTCCTTTCTTTCAACCTCTCCGAACAACATGTATAGAAAACTTCATGAAGCTGATGTGCAACCTTGGTGATGTTGTTGGTGATGGTAGGGATGGTTGGAAGTATGCTGATGGGAGATTTTCCGTTAAGAAGGCTTATCGCTTTCTTTCTCTGGAGAATGCACATGACACGAGCACTGATGCCAAATTATTTAGGCTCATCTAGCGATCTTCCATTCCACATTGGTGTAGATGTTATTATGGCATATGAAAAAGGGTACATTGGCATACTTCCATTGGGTGGCAAGCGGTAGGCGGCGTTCGAACTTTGTTCGGTTGATTTCGATCGTTGGCAGGATTATGGTGGGGGAGGAGGCTGTGGGGAGGGAGATTTTGGTGTATTTCAAGGAGTTCTCTGGGCGGCGCACTCCGAGGCGGTGGAGGTGGACGGGGGCTGGGGCCCAGGTGCTCTCGCCTTCGCTTTGCGATGGCTTGACGAGGGAGGTGTCGCTGGAGGAGGTTAAAGAGGCCGTGTGGGATCTTAACGCTGATGGCTCATCGGGACCGGACGGGTTCTCGATGGCTTTCTACAAAGACTTTTGGGAGCTGGTGGGACGGGAGGTTCTGGAGGTCATTATCGAATTCTGTGAGGGTAATGCTGGATTTGACAAGATCAATAGGGCTCTCATTATCTTGCTGCCGAAGTTCTCCTCCGCCGAGCGTATTGAGGATTTCCGTCCTATTGCCATCTCGAGTGGTCTCTATTTGATTGTGGCAAATGTGTTTGTGCGTAGGCTGGCCCCGATGCTTGATGGGATCATTTCCTCGATGCAGGCGGCGTTTATTCGTGGAAGGCAGATTGCGGATGTTACGGCTTTGGCGTCGGAGATGGTCGCGAAGTGGGCCAGGGAGGGGACTCATGGAGTGCTGTGGAAAGTTGACTTTGCGAAGGCCTATGACTGTCTCGATTGGAGCTTCTTTTAGTCGGTTTTAAGGGCCCGGGGATTCCCGGAGATGTGGATTTCGTGGATGCGCCGCTGTGTCTCTACGGCTTCCTTCTCGGTTATGGTGAATGGGCGTTTGGTGGGAGGTCTATTTCAGCCGCAGAGTGGGGTGCGACAGGGCTGCCCCCTGGCGCCTCTCCTTTTCGTGGTGGTGGTAGATGTGCTTGCTCGGATGACATGTCAGGTGGTTGATTGTGGTCTCTCAATGGGCTTCTCCTGTGACGAGTTGATGGTCCCTCTCCTCCAGTACGCCGATGACACGGTCTTATTCATTGGGGGGGGGCGTGACGAGGTTTTTGCCATGGCAGCAACTCTGGAGATTTTCAGTGAGATGTCGGGTCTATTCAAGAACGCAAACAAGTCTAAGGTGATTCTGTTTGATTTGGAAGCGAAGGAGGCGACTGCTTGCGGGTTGATTTTGGGCTCGCTATCGGGCCCTTTACCTTTTGATTAATCGGGCATGCTGCTGGGCACGAGCAGGACTCGTTTGAGTGACTGGTCCATGGTTGTGGAGAAGATGGAGTTGCGGCTATCCGGCTGGAGCTCAACTATGCTTTCGAGGGGTGACCGCCTCGTCCTCCTCAAATCGGTTTTGTCTTCTATCCCCGTTTACTTTCTCTCCAACTGCCAATTGCCTACTGGGATTCGCTGTCAAATTGAGAAGTTGATGCGGAGTTTCCTGTGGGGGAGGAACGGGGCGTCTGCGAGAGGGCTGCATTTGGTGGGTTGGGAGGAAGTGACGAGGTGTAAGTGTGAGGGGGATTGGCATTCGTCGGCTGGACCATGTTAATGACGCCCTTCTCCTGAAATGGGTGAATAGACTGTGGGGTGCTAGCGAGGATTTCTGCTCTATCGTCTTGCACAAGATCCGTGGCGTGGGGGGGTCGCTGCCAGGTCCGGAGGATTGTCTTGGGCCGCGGACGCTTTTCTGGCATGGGGTGCTGGCGGTGGTCTTAAATACTCTAATCTTTTTGCTCCAATGCTTGGTGACGGACAGGTATTCAGATTCTGGAAGGACAATTGGGCCGGTGGGGTGCCTCTCGGTGAGAATTTTCCGCGCTTGTTTGCTTTGGCGGCTGATAGGAATGCATCCGTTGCCTCCTATTGGTCCGGAGATGATTGGTTCCCAATTCGTCTTAGCATCCTTTCCGACCAACGGCTCCTCGATTTCCTCCGTCTATTGGATTCAATCAGTGGTGCATCTAGGCCCACGGGGGGAGGGATCACTGGGCCTGGAGGGGAGGGGGGCTTCACGACGAGGAGGGCGTATTTGGTGATTTCTTCCTCCACCCAGCTGGGCATGGAGGCGTTGATGCGTGACTGCAGTTTTGTGTGGGGCTTGAAGCTTCCGGAGAGGTTGGTATTTTCCTGTGGCTGTTTCGTAGGAAGAGGCTTTTGACGAGGGATCGGTGTGCTAGGATGCTCGGCTCGGTCCCGGAGGAGTGTGCTCTCTGCGGCAGCGGTGTGGAGTCCTTGGATCATCTTTTCTTTGCCTGCCCGGTGGTTATGGGCGTCTGGGAGGCGGCGGTTGTGGGATTGATAATTACCGCCGATTCGGCTACATTTTGGGAGTCTTTGATGTCTAACAAGGATAGGGACCGCAGGGAGCTCTTACATCCCTTGGCGAGCATTTGGGCGATCTGGCTTGGGCGGAATGAAGCTATTTTTAGGGGGCAGCGGTTTTACAAAGAAAATATTTTGTCTCACTGTGCTCGTCTTGTTGTTGACTGGCTGGTGGTTTAGTTCCCTCTCGCTGTTCGAGCTGGGTTCTTTGTAGAGTTTTTATTTCTTTGTTTTTCTCTGTACTTGTTTTTTATCTTTTGTTAATAAAGTATGGGCGAACACCACCGAGTGTCTCCCTCGAAGTTTTAGACTTAAAAAAATGGGTATATTGGCCCCCATGAACTCAGTGCTAGATAGGCTCACTCAGGGACCCTCATGGCACACATTGTGCATTATCTAAAGGACATGGATCATCATCTCTTCTTCTTGTGCCCACTATCTGTTGAACTATGGGCCCATTTGGATTTGACTTGGTTACGACGTGCGTCGTCACACCACTCTTCTTCTAAAGGAAAGCCCTGCAATAATTCAACATATCCTAAACAATAATTAAAGCTATTTACATGGAAATTACTCAAACTTTTCATCCTACTGGAAAGAGACTCTTACATAGAATTCAAGGATATGATGATATATGTGTCATGTTACAATCACCTACGAACCTACTCATATGCGCGTGCTTTTTGGTTTGCCATTGGCTATTGACCAAACCTAAATGACAGTATTATCGACTTCTATTTTAATTTGCTCAAGGGTTCGAATAGAAATCCATTCTTTGCACTTGCTTGTTAACTTCGACGTCTCCTTTGTATCAAAAATAAAACTTTGAATAAAAAGCCTTTTATCCCATCTTATTTGTTAACTTCAACATCTCCTTTGCATCTTCTTTGTTAACTTCGTATAGGAAGCCTTTTATGCTATCTTATTAATATATATGGGGTGGACACCTTCGGAGTCCCCCCCCTGCATTAAAAAAAAACTTCGACATCTCATTTGGCCGGATGGTTGTAATTATAAGCTCCAATATCACACGTATAATCTGTTACTTAATATTCACAAACTAAGAATGTAGGGAATTGGATTTAGTCTGCATCTTCCTTTCAAAGAAGCCCATCTAGTACACAAGCCACCTACATAAAGCCTTACCTGTGACTGAAGCCCAAAAGCCAACTCTTCAAATTAGAATTGTGAATTGTCGTTGGCGTTGCGTACAAGGCTGGTACTGCTGCTATTGATGCCATTTTCTCGGTTTGGAAGTTCATCCTATTGTCCAAGATGTAATATAATCATTTCCTATAGTTTTGAAGAAGCTAATCCCTCGAATATCAAAATAAGGGATTATCTTTGGAGGCATCTTCTAATGTTATATCACAATGTTCTACTTGACCACAAAAGCGTAGTGGACATGGTTAATCTCTTGTATCCTCTACTCGTCTAGTCACAAGTAAGAAATAGACGTGCCAACTCCTCTGGTCTAACCCCACAAAGAGGACGATCGGCCCCGATGTCAAGAGGGAACTTCTCTATGCGTGCCGCGATCATTAATCTCTCATGCATCTACAACCATAGGATAATCTTTATCCTCGTGGGTGCCTTCAAGCTTTAAATCAACTCGCAGTCACAATAGTTAGGGAGGTAGAGTTGCTGACTATGAAAGAGAGGTGGGTGTGCTCAGAGAGGGAGTTGAAGTGGAGAGATGTTGGTGGTTCTGGAAAAGGTGACGTGGAGGGGTTGTGAAGGCAGTGGCGTGGTTACGAAGGGGTCTTCACAAGGCAGTGGCATGGTTATGAAGGTGTCTTCACAGTGCTGTTGTGTGTTAGTGATGGTGGTTGGCATTGGAGGGTGATCTACAGAGGTGGGATTGTCTGTTTGGTGGGGATGATGGGGATCGAGAAGGGATGTAAGGAGGAGGTTATGGCATAATGGTGCCATGGTGGTGCGGTGGTATTGTGAGAAGAGGGGCACTGATTGGGGGTGTGGGAGGGTGATGGGGGCAGAGGCGGGCTGTAATTGTAGAAGGTGAAGGGGGTCGGTGGATGGCCAGCAATGAAGGGGAGGGGAGAGATGAGGGCGACAATGGTGTTTGGAAGAAAAAGGGCAAGAGGTTTAGGGCTTTGATCATTGGGGGGTGGGGGGGTTATTGTGTATGGGGGGGGGGGTGGCAAATCCTTTTTTTTTACATGAGGCCTCATGCATTCATGTTGATGCATGCTTAACCTGTACTGTTCTGAGATGCATAGTGCGTGAACCCTCCAATGCATGTTATTTTGCTTAGTCTTTCTATGAGTGGTGGGGCATATATATTTATATGCATTGGCGGAAAATAACCCCCTTGGCTTTGCTGCCAACTTGCAGATCTATGCAAGCTTGTTGGTCATTATGTTTTTTGGTGTCTTTTAGCTTTATTTTCTTTTTTTACCATTTACTGTTAAGTTTTTGTGCAGACAACCCTGTTAAATCACATTCTTACAGCAGAACATGGAAAGAGGATTGCCGTCATAGAAAATGAGGTAACAATTGGTTTCTGTTTTAGAAGGGGAGTCATGTTTTCTACCATTGTTCCATATAAATAATCCAGATTTAATGAGGAGACTCTATGATTATATATTTTTTGAAGAGTTCTGAATTTATTAGACTTTGGTACGCTTCACTTATATGGTAATGGCAATTCCATATTTAAGCTCATGGTAATGCCTAGGATCATGTATTTGAAGTGGCTTGTAATCGGATGTAATGTACATCTGACTGGTGCAACACAAGTCTTAGTTACTTACTTATGTTTGTTCTTTTGCACATGTTTCCTATGTTACTAGCATATAGACCTGTATTTCGTGGTGGAATGATTTAAACAAATCAATGATCAACCAATCATATTTGCATATCAGTCTATATTTGGATTCTTAAAATTTAATATAAGAAGATATGTTAACATATATTTGATGGAGAAGTTTCTTCTTCCACTGATCGGCGGGGTGGGAGGGTGACAATGATGGGGTATTGTCAACTTACCTTGCTTTGAGATGTCTTAAACTAGGGTCGGACTAGTTGCTGATTTGTGATTGTAAATGGGTTCGGAAGACAAGCGCTCCTCCTGAGCTTAGGAATTTTACTTGTTTTTTCTAAAACTAATGGCCGAGCCTCCAGAAGAGGAACACCGTAATCTCATATAGTCAATATAAAAGGTATACACGTAAAGTTGCATGGATCATGTTTCAAACAGGACATTGGTGTCTTCAATAACATTTTCGAGGTAAATCCTCTCATTCGTTAAGATCAACCCCTTGTCAACCAAACAACCCCAAGATGAGAAGTCACTTTTATCCTGCCTTCATTCGAACCCATCTAACCACAACCTACATTGTCCCAGAATGAATCTTCGCTTTCCCGATGTATTCTGGGTAAGTCGAACACTTCTCGGATCTCTCTCGATCTAGTACATTTGAAAAATAAATGGTTGATGTCCTTAACTATTTCCACATTGTGCACACATCCCATTACACCTTGGGAAGATCGTGTCCCTGCACGTTTTTGTCTTACTTTGGCTTCTTCTAGGTTAGAAGAGTCTGTTGGACAGTCACAATGGCAGAAATGTCCATGCTAGATTGTATCGAAAGCGATAGAGATCTTGGTGCATATGAGCTTGGTAGAGGGCATCAACAAAAAAAAATCACACTCGAGTATAAGTATCGTGCAACAGAATTGAAATAAAAGTCGAGGCAAACATGGCATAAAAGGGGGATGCAAATACTAAATACTTTCATAGAATTGCTTGCGAAAGACGTCACCACAATGATCAAGTATCTGGTGGTGAATGGTACTTGGGTGGAGGGTGATCGTGATACGGGTCAGGTGCTTGTTGCCAAGGAAGGAAATATCGGTATCGATATCGTTTCGATACAACGTCGATACCGATATATCGCCGATATATCGGCGATATATCGACGCATATCGCCGAAACCCGGTATCCACCAAGGCATTTTCTCCTGTCGATATCCGATATCGTCCATATCGGCGATATATCGGTGACCTGTCGATACCGATATATCGCCGATATATCGACGATATATCGCGATATGGCGATCCCTGCTTGTTGCAAACTTTCAGGAGTTTTCGAGACTGGCAGTGTGTAGACCGTGGAGGTGGACATGTTTGGGGGCGGGCGAACTTTTTGAGCGGCATGCGACCCATGTAGTGGAGAGCTTTACGATGAAAGAGGTTAAGCTGCAGTTTGGAAGATGAAATGCAGATGGGTGACCGAGACCAAGACCTGATGGTTTTCCTGATTTTTTTCAGAGAGTTCTGGTCTATGGTAGGGACGGAGGTAGTTGATGTAGTGGAAGACTTTGTAAGAGGGAATGGGGGGTTTGATAAGATTAACAGGGCCCTCATTTTCTCCTCACTAAGGTAGTAAGGTCTCTAAAAGGGTGGAGGACTTCCGACCAATTACGTTATCCAACGCGATTTACTTAGTGTCAGCAAATGTCTTAGCTTACAAATTAAATGTGGTCATGGACTATATCTACAGTCAGCTCTCATTCCTAGTAGGTAGATTGGCGATAGCATGGCTGTGGCCACTGAAATCATAGCAAAACGGAAAAAAAGGTGCGTGAGTGGCCTCCTATAGAGGTGGACTTGTCCAAAGCGTATGGTACATTGAACTGACGTCTTTTGTGGACAACACTGGCGAGGGGGGGATTTCTGAATGTTTGGATATCGTGGATGAAAAGATGTGTTATCATTGCATTTTATTTGATGCTTGTTAGTGATCATCTCGAGGGGGGGTTCCGGCTGCAATGAGGCGTGAGAGAGGGGTGTCCCCTTGCCCCAGTGCTCTTTGTTATTGCTGCAGATGTCGTTGCTTGCGTAGTCGAGCAGGTATCACATCAGGGGTCACCATAGGCTATTCCCTTGGAGACATCTCCGTTTCTCTGTTTTAGTATGCGGACGACACCGCCTTCTTCATTGAAGGAAGTCGGGAGGAGGCAAAGGAGACAGCTGTAACTTTGGAGATTTTTGGTGAACTTTCAGGTCTCGTTCTTAATCGAAGCAAGTTATCCGTTATCCCCTTTGGTTTGTTGGAAGTAGATGCATTAGTCTGTGGGGTGTAAGTTGGAACTAGGTACAATATGTGGATCCCTCCCACTTGTGGCAGTCGTAAAGCCATAGAATGATTCCCTATCATTGAGAAGATGGAGAAAAACTTTATGGTTGGAAGGCGGCTACCTTGTCGCAAGGAGGTTGACTAGTTCTTATAATGGCCTCGCTCATAACAATCCCTATTTTTTTATGTCAGCATGTCTGTTTCCTGTTGGCAATCTGTCTTCACCTGAAGTTTATCTTGAAAAGATTTTTTGGGGGCAAGTCGGGCTAGGATATGCCGCGAATATTTCTTGACGGATTAGGAGACGATTACGTTCCCGAAGTCGGTAGGTAGCTTGGAAGTATCTCGCCTAGAGATCATGAACAAGGCATTTCTTCTTAAGCGAGTTGCCGGGATTTGGGGCAGAAGTGTAGATATATGTTGCAGACTCATTCGCATGATTTACAACATCCATTCGCAGAGCAACTTGGAACATCACCAGTCCTTTTATTCCACGACCTTTTGGAAGGGCATCACTTTTGTCGTGCCATTCTTGATCTTTTTCGCCCAATTCTAGGGAAGGTGCCTCGTACGATTTTTGGATCGACAACTGGATGGATGGCGGAATTTAGCCGTCTTCTTTCTATGACTTTTGCCTTGGTCTCAAATCGAGAAGCACACGTTGCAAATTGTTGGATGACGACATCTGGAAGCCATCCTTTCTGTCACATCTCTCTGGCGAGCGCTTGGAGGATTTTCTTACATTTCTTGATTCACTGAGCCCGTTGCATGGGCCATTGGGAGGTAGAGATCATTGGGTGCGGAGAGACAGATTTTTCAGTGAAACATGCTTATAAAGTGATTGATAGCTTGCATGATGTGGGGACCAACCTTTTGGTTCATGACTGCAAGCTTATATGGGTCATGAAGATGCCGAGTAGAATTGGAATTTTCTTGTGGCTGATGCAAAGATGGCGTATTCTAATAAGAGAGCGTTACTCAAGGTTATTTGTGGGAACCTCTCTTACTTGCCTCCTTTGTGGCATTGATGAAGAAACAATCAAACATCTTTTCACTGTGAAAAGACTTCTACTGTTTGGTAGGAGCTTGGCGTCACTTGGTCATGTCTTTTGAGCATAGAGGCTTTTGGTAGTCTATGCACACATATAAGCATCGTCCAAACGAGGAACTTCTTCTCCTATTGCAATTATCTGGGCGTTATGGTTATCTAGAAATGGTATTATCTTTGCATATATGCAGGTTCTATTCTGATGATGTAATTTTCCACGTACGAACCTTCCTCATGTCTTGGCTCCTCCAAGTAACTCTTTCTAATTATGATTTAATATAGAGCGGCACCTTAGCGCGTTTTCCTTTCTTTGGCATAAAAAATTTGCCCCTTCAGGGAGCCACATGACCTTAATAGGCACGAGGACTTTCCACTCCCAAATTTGAGAGCAATCACACTCTATGTCATCGGAATCAGTCATCGTTGAGGCTGACGTAATTTTGTATGCTTTCTTGACCGTGAATGATCCATCCTACCAGACCAATGAGTCCGTCCCGACCTTCTGACGGCTCCTTAATCATGACTAACCTACTCGACATGTAAATGAACTCCTCAACTCGTTGATCAGAGAGCTCAAACTTTAACAACATTGTCAAGCCTCCTCCAACCAATACCTCTGTGACATGAACCTTCTTCTTCATCGCCAGAATAAAAGCCCATGGTAAAGATCACAGAAGGCCTCCTCCTCGATCCAATCATCTCTCCATAACGAGAAGATATTCCTTGTTCCCTAGCATTGGTCGATGCGTTAGAACCACATCAAAGAATAAACAACAAATTCCCCTCCAAAACATGGAGGTTTACACCACTATGTTCAATGTATAAGATCCATGTTTTTTTGAGTTTAAGATGCTTCTCGCGGTTCCGGGATGCAATTGGAGATTTTGGATGCCTTAAACTCTAGGTACGCTTGGAGGTACTTGTGGTGCCCTCGGATCCGGATGTCCGTGTACGTCGCATTCACACTATTACGTTCGCAACGATCTCACCAAGCATTGAAAAATCATGGGAAATTTTTTTTTATGCTGTTGCTCTGACATTCAAATCACAATCACAAAGGGCATGAGCCACCAAAATTTTTATTCCATTCATTTTCATAATATATATACATGTACATGAGATGCCGACAATTCAATCATACATGTGTCCCAATATATATATATATACAGAAGAGAAAGAAACACTTACATCATAACTGACAAAAAACTGCAACAAAAGAAACGTACCGTCTGGTATAAACTCGATCACCAGAAGCCATCGACAACTACTACGGTGTTGCAGGCTCCTTGCCTGCCAAACATGTAGGGAAGAAAGGGCGTCAGCTAGCGCTGGTACACCCATAATTCATCTTATAAAATAAGCAGGCATTTAATATGGATACAAAAGAAACAAGTAGAAAGGCATAACAACCAAAAGTTACAACTACTTGTTTGAAAAGGAAGTTTTCATGCTACAATGTTGGATGCTTCAAGTTTTTCCCATTACCTCCCGTATGTCACATTATTATGTAGTAGTTAATGCCATATGCATAATTTTCGCAATTTGTCTTATAGCCTGATATATATTCATGTAATAGTTGACGACTTATATGTATATATATAGTTATAAATATTAATTTGTTGTTATTTAGAAAACCAAAATATGAAGTTTTATAATGAGGATGATTTAGGTTTTTAATTTATTCTTGATTCTATTTAAATTCTTAAGTCTAGTGTATAGTCTGTGGTCTTGGTCTTTGTATAACCTCACACTATGACTCTAAGACGTCAATAATGTCTTAGGGTTGGGGTGCCTCCGTAGGCATACGGTGCTGTATAATGCATCCTAGCTAAGTCCCAACACGTCCACTAGCTTATAGGGATTTAGAATCCAATTTAATTATCGTTATTTCCCACCAACTCAACTTTGATTGTAACTCCTCCAAACACCAATTGCAACTGTCTCAGTTATAACCCTTGTTGATCTAGATGTAGACATGGATGATTTGGTTGCAGTATCGCCAAGTCTGCTAGCGAAAAGTAACCAAAAACTCAAACGGTGAGGTAGCCTCATAAGGGTTCTTCCGTCGCGCCCTCTAATTGGAAGTGCGGTCCAATAGAGGAAAATGTCTACTCCAAAACTACGCCTCAGAGACGGGTGAGAGAGACTCTCTGGAAAAGTCACTCTAGAAACATGCCTGATCGGTATCGGGTAAACGAGCTCGTACGAAAAACTAAAAACCGAGGATCCCCCGCATGGGTATCCTAAAACAATGGGTCAACGGAAAAGGTCAAAAGTCGAGATCCCAACGAGGCGTAAAAACACTGCGAGCTCGCGTAAAAATCGTGAAGGGACTGAGATCTTAGACCCGCGTACTTAGCGGCCGTTGCCCTAACTAGGCTTCCTATTTTCTGCCCAGTTGAAGGTCGCCGCGCCCTCGCACGGTCAGGTGTAAGGGTCACCGTGACCGGCATTATTAGTTGTTACTGATTCAAGACCTTTCGGATATATTTGTTTACAGATCCAATTCCATCATCTCAATATGAGTAAATTCGGGAGTTCTATGTGGAAATTTTCCTTCAAAAATTCAACCAACTCCTCTTTTATCTAATCCTTTACAGAGGACGATATCCCTCTTCCCGGGATAGAATCTCTTGGAAGCTACTTGTATTTGGATTTAAATAAAACTTCCTTTTTAATTTCATGATTTCATAATTGGAATGTACTAATTACAGTAATAACAACGTGTTTTTGGTCCAAAAATTATTATTATTATTATATATACTTTGCAACGTCCTTTTTTTATATAAAAAACATTTATCAATTTCTTGCATTACTAATAACATGAACCCACATCCATTAGGACCGCCAGACGAGAGACTTACGGTTACAGATGATTGTTTTGATATTCAATACTCTACGGGCCACATTACAATCCAAAGAAATGTTATTCGAAATGAAATCAATTATAATAGAATTATATTTGATAAGAAAATATATCCTGACATTGTGTAATAAATTTTCTAATCATAATAAGGAATAATGCAAGATAGTGTCAAGATGAGTATATCAATATGAATCTCACTATTGTTGCATGTCAGTATCCTCCTTGACCACAGTATAGGGCTTGCCGTCTTTATTAATTTTTTTATATGATATACAACAACCTTTGTACTTCTATGGTAAAATTTGATATTTATAATGATGAAGTTGCCACATTTTCCCAACACAAAAAAATCCTTTTTAATCAAACTGTTCATACCATAGTGAAAGGTTCTAAATGCCCTCCCCTCCTTTTATAGTTCACTCCTTTCCTAGCCCTCCTTTCTTCCTGGAAGCACCAGAAGGAATACAGAGCTGGTGTCTAGCCACTGGATATATCTTTTATTCCGAATAAATATAGAGAACTAACCCATTCTCCAATTTTTTTCCAAAAAAATCCAATATAAGAGGGATCATTTTCAAAATCTCTTTCATAACCAAAGGAGATGGTGGAAACTGCCTAACAGATCCAGCAAAATAAATTTCAGATGAGGCATATACGGGGTGCTTACTCATTACTTATCTATTATTTAATGAATTATATTACCCTATTAGATGTTTAACATAATGAAATCATCAGAGCCTTGATTTCCAATAAATCCTTATTTCCAAATAATATATTATGACTATATCTTTATTAATTAATTATATATATTTATATATATAAATTTCCCAACATCTCAACAGTAGGATATTATAATTGATTATTACAGTTTCTTAAAGACTAAGGTTAATAATCATATCAACATAACTTTGCATTAAACTCAAGACTCTTAAGATTTCTCCAAACAATTAAGTGAAAGACGGGAATGAAAGCATATTTAATATATATATAGCAGAATTAGGGAATCTGAATACTCATGCATGGCAGCAAGGAGGCGTGGAAAGGGGTTGTACCTAAAAAACCTCAAATATTGAAGATTGAACTGCATGCAAGGCTGGAATTTGAGCAAAGAAGTAGCAGTTGCTCCAATTTTTCTTGTATTTGGAGCAGCTCCAAAGCTCTAGGCTGCAGCAAGAGAGGCTCCAAGAACTCCAGAGCTGCTGTAGCAGCAATTCCAGCAAATGTGGAGGTTCCAGAATTTGGTTTGGTGGCAAAGGGTAGAAGTATGCTGAGCTCCTAGCTGGATTTTAGGTGAAGATTGGGGGATTTGGTTGATATTTATAAGGGGAGTGGTTGTGCTATTATTTAGACAAGTGGAAATAGGAATAAACCAAGTGGAAAAGAAAGAGAAGAGGTTAGAGAGAGAGAGAATAAGTGCCATCTGTTGTGCAGACGGCAGTCTGCTTAGAAATATTTTTTTTTAATTTTTTTACATTTTCTTTTCTTTTATTCGATATACAAATGTTGGCCGAGTTCACGCATTGGGCCTTCGATTTCGATGCTTAATATATATATATATTTATTTTTAAAAAATTTTCTTTTCTTTTATTTGATTACTAACGTTGAATCGGATTTTGAGGTGGTCTCGATTTATGTCGTGGCTTTTTCGGGCACGCACTACGATGCAGCCGATTTTTGGTCGATTTCTTCTGAACGACTTTTAATTTGTGATTTATTGATCGATTTTGGTTGTTTAGCATTGACCAACAACTTTATTGGGTTAATTGGACCCAAATTGGATCGGAATTGGGCTAGTACGGACTCAGATGTTACAATACTCGTCCACCTTCTTATGTATTGACAGATTTCTTTTTTCTACTGAAATGGAATGATTGTCTTGCCTGGCCAGGACACATTCAGATCACATGTTTTTTGCTCTATGATCCTGGGGAGGTGCTCTCTTTCTACTCTTATGTCAAATTCAACAAGTTATGACATATGGAGGCATGGTTCCGAAAGATGGTGGTAGGACTTTTGGACAACTCAACTATGTGAGAGTTCCACCACTTGTGGAGTTACTTCATAGCTCACTGCGTTAAGAAATGAGTTAAAAGGTTTTAACAACCATGCCAAGGTTGCAGAGGAAAGCTATGGCCCAAGAGATCATTAATAGTCTTGATCAGGTGGAGGATGTCATGCTTCTTATTGTTGAAAAGTTGTGGAAAATGGTTGTGCAACTATTTTTGGTGATGGAAGAAGATATGAAGCATGAGGTACAATGGGGTAGTATTCCAGACAATCATGATTTAAAGAGTGGGATGCCGACACCATTGTGCCACTGCGTGGCTAGCAACAGGAGAAGTAGGATGGTGGTTCAGGGGACATCTATACTGTTAGTGCTATTGTGAAGCACCTCAAATACTTCATTAAGCATGATAGAGAAATCAATCGATGATGGATAAGAATGGATTGACTGGCATTGTCATCACCGAAGTTGAGATTGTGAGGAAGAACTCTTCTTTTTCCGAGTCTTTGTCTACGTTGTCTCGTCTTCCTCCTCTAGTGGGCCTTTTGGGGAGTGAGCCGTAGCGCTGGGAAGAGGAGAGTGAAGGTGGGAAGGATGATGGCTCTGCTAGCATGGTGTAGGCATGATGTAGGCTGATTTCATACTTGACATAAATATAGATTGATCAACAAATTTTCTGAACACAAGGTCCATGTTATTAGAGAACTAAATGCATATGACTACTGGGTTCGAATGGGTTCCCGATATTTTTTTCAAAGAATTACAGGATGATGTAAAAAAGGATGTGCTAGAGGAGTTGCGAGTTTGGAACTCAGGTTTAACACATCGAGAAGGATTATGTTATTCATATTGTCAAAAAGACCTAGCATAGAGAGTGGAGGATTTTAGATCCGTTTTTTGTTGAATGCTGTTTAGGCATTTATGGTAAAATTCCTATGTGAATAGGGTCCAAATTTCATAGAGGGACCGACCCCTAATAAACTACAATCATGCCAGAAAGGATGATGATGGACAACATTGTGATTGTAATGCATCGATATAATCCCACATCAGAAACTCACAAAGTATGATAGTGGGTTATAACTGGTAGCGATCTCTACTTGACAACTTGGGCTTATGCATTTTGGGTGGTTGTCGACGGGTCTAATTGGGCACAAACCCAACAAGTTGTCAGGGCCAATATTTCTCGATAACGGTCCAGGGTAAGGGCTACCTGAGATGTGGAGCCACTCCTATTACGAGATAGGATGAAAATGCTATCATGAGTGTGCATCTGTCACTGTCACTGTGAATATTTGATGAGCCATGTTGCAACAATTATGTTGCGAATATAAGTGGGAGAGGTTGTAACAATCCGACAACCCAAACATATTCCCACATCGACAACTTGTAAAGTGTGAGAGTGGGTTATAAGAGTGAGGAATTACTACTTGATAACTTAGTGATTGAGCCCAACAACAAGTTAAGTATTTTGGGTGATTGGCAACATGTCTATTGGGGTTCGAGCCCAACAAGTTGTCAGTGTCAGTTTTCCTCGATAGCGGACCGAGCATAGTGACAGATTGGAGGAGAAAGGTGTTGGATTTGCTTCGTAAGGTTGACTTCTCCAAGGTGTAGGAGAGTGTGGATTGTAGGTTTCTATAAGTTGTACTTCATGAGAAGATCTTGATTGTAGGCATTGCTTGGATAATGAGATCCTTACAAATGATGCCTTATTTTGTATTAGTGAATGTCATGTTGAAGGAGGTTATTTCAACCTCCACAAAGAGACGTATAAGGGTGCCGTCTTGTGCCTTTGTTATATGTTCTCGAAATTGACGCACTGGCTGTGATCATAGACAAACCAATACAGGTGAAGCGGGTGTTTTCTGTTTACACAATGTACATCCTGTTAATTCCAATATTGTAGTTGCGAATGATACCTTCTTCTTCATGATGGAGTGGGGGGGATTAGAGGTTTGGCGTGGGTTGAGGTTCCTTGTGGTTTCTCCTGTCTGCAAATTAGTAGGAAGGAGTTCACGTTTGTGCTCTTTATTTGTCAAAGGAGGATGCATCCTAGTGCTTTGAGGCCTTTTCTACGTCCTGATGAAATTATTTGAGAGTAAGTTTGCTTTCCATATTATCGATATTTTATTTGTCAGTTGTTACATAAGTAAGCTACTTGTTGGGGGTGGAACCGTGTTTTGAGAGTTTGATGAGATGTTACTTTTGTCTAGTTTTGGGTTGGATAATTGTGGATTTTATCTGGTAGATTAGGGTTTGGTCATTAGCTTGGTGGAGAGGAGAACTTGGGAGTGCTTTAAGAGTTGAACACAACCTAATCATGCTTTAGGGAGACATAAATATTTACTTTGTAGGCTCCTTACACATGACATTTCAATGCAGTTTGATGTGCTAGCTAGATGTGTGAGGCCCCCTTCCATGTTCTGAGGGGATTTGCTTGGTTAATCCTAGTTTTTACACCTTTTTGTGCTCGAAATTAGATTTGATGATTGGACAGTGGAAGAGGTGATTTGTTATTATTTTTCATGTCTTATTGCTTCGATGATATACATTGGTGCTATGGTGGCAAACATCATGGTCGAGCTCGAGTCAAGACAATGGGACACATGCTCTAATTTTCTCCTTTTTCTGTATCATAGGTTGTATAAATTCTTGAGGCTATTAATAGTTATGAGCATGATGGAATGCCCATTATCAAGGAGTGATCATTGGGTTTAAGGAAATGTTACGAAGGCTTATAAGGTTTTTACAACACCTTATGTACATGTGGTGCTCATCTAGTCATGGACGACACATTCATATTGGGATATATGGCTCTCTTAAAGATAAATATCTTTTTGTGGCTTTTGTGATGAATCGTGGTTGGGAGTGACGATGAAGGTTTTCAAGACCTAACTCTTTTCTACTACTTATATTGAGCTCCTTTATTGTCTGGGTGACTTGGAAGATGCGGAAGATTTTTTTCGCTCGTGGGAGAGTTAATGAGGTTTGGAGAGGGGTAGCTCTGTATTGGATGAATTTCACTTGCCCTTAGAGTTTTTGGTGGTTGGTGCAACTTGGATCTGGGGGTGTATCAATCTGGTTGAGGACGACGTTAACTTGTGGTGTTTATTGGATGGGGATACAGGCTGGGTTTTAAAAACATGAGTCATAATGATGCCGTTTCCCCATCGTCAATGTGAGGCATAAGCCTCGAGGCAATCGAGTTGTAGGCCTCACTTTTAAGGGGAAAATTCAAATTAAATTGTAATTAGCAAAAATGGACTATCAATATATTGTGGAGATAATACAGAGAGAAAACAATTTCCTTACCATTTTAAGCATCATATTAAGGCATTATAATTTTATATAACATTTAAAACATATTTTTCTTTTATTAGGGTCTAAATATGACATATAATGACTTCTAAGTTCTTTAATTATTACCATAATGCACCTTATGTTTCTACTAACACACTATCTATTTAGCTTCAACTACATAGTGATAGAGATTTCTTAATCATAGTTGTACCTGTATCAAGAAAAAGCATGTGAAATTTGTACTTATATCAAGAAAAACATGTGAAATCTCTGTTCTTTTTTTGTTGTCACCGTCGATGGCCCAGCCGAGGGTTTCGTCGGAAGCGAGTTCATCCACGGCGGGGACACGTCATCAAGGCAATGATTCTAGTTTTGAGGAGATCACGAAGGCCGAGGAGTTTACGCGCAAGCTGTCGTTTCCTATTCCGCGTGGGTCGGAAGTTGTAAGGTAGAAGATACCTTCGAAGAGAGCCATTTTCGAATCACCGTTGGATCTTACTTTTTGGTCGATGGGGCGGGCCGGGTGGATCGCCGGGCCCGGGTTCCTTATGCGGTAATCAATGCTGCTCGGTCCGAGGTCGGATATGGTGGCTCGGATTCGTCTCTAATCGAGTCGGTTTTTCTTGAGACCCAATTTCGGTCGGGTCCTAAGGCAGGTACAACCTCGCAGTCATCGTTTCAATTGTTCTCGCGTGATACCTCGATGTTTCCCGGTTTTGCCCTCCGGACCGCCACTGCTTGGCGTTCCGCTAGAGGGGGCGTTGACCTTGGAGGATTCAGTGCATTGCTGGCTGATGCCTTTCGAACAATCCTTTCCATTTTGGGGGTCTCACATTGTGAGGCGAGCTGAGCTAGGGCCCGTTGAGTCAGTGCCTCCAACTGCAGAGTCTGCTGGTGGGGGTTGGCAAGGAGGAGAAACTAGTTCTGTCGAAGGAAGTTCCTCGATCTTGGGAGGTGGTAGGGAAACTGCGAAGATATACATACGGAGGTGTAAACATAAAATGTACAATGGAGAGATACATATTGTTTCACAACGGAAGGCGCATAAGGCGACAGTCGATATGGTGCTTAAATGAAGATTTCTTGGAATGTCAGAGGTCTGGGTGACCCCGAGAAAAGAAGAGTTTTAGGTGCGAGGTTTGTAGAATGGGGATGCGATGTCATCCTTCTTCAGGTGACACAGTTTGACTCCTGTGATATGGCAGTGCGGAACTCTATTGGCACAAGTTCATTTTCTGGTTATCGGACATTAGATGCACCGGGAAGTTTTGGAGGCTTGATTTTGGCATGGAAGGATTCTACTTTTCTTTTCTGGTCAGAGTTGAGGGGCTCTCACGTCCTCTCGATTCTTTTGGAGTGCTCAACCACTTTGTCACTCTTTGCCATCTCATGTGTTTATGGCCCTTGTCAGTCGGCTGAGTAGTTGTGGCTGGATATCCATGCAGTTAGAACTGTGTTTCCAGACTGTGCTTGGCTTATTGGGGGAGACTTCAATGTGTTGCTGTTTTCTTCAGATCTGCCACATCTGCAGGATGGCCAAGACCTAGGTTCCTCTGACTTTGCTGATGCGATTGATGATTTAGAGCTTGAGGTTCTTGATGCGGCGGATACCAAGTGTACTTGGCGGAGGTCAGGTTCCCGTTCCCACATTGACCATTTTCTGTCCTCGTCTGAGCTCATGGATTTGTTTCCCTGTTCCTTCACTTCGTGTAGACCACACACGCATTCTGATCATACTCTACTGATTTGGCTCTACATCCCTGAGGAGAGGTTTCGTCAAATTTGAACGGGTATGGCTTCCTAAGGATTTGTTCAGAGAGTTGGTGAGCACCCATTGGTCATCCTTGTCAGTTTCTGGTTCATCGGCGGTGAGATTCTCTGAGAAATTGAAATGTCTGTGTCAGAGATTATGTGATTTTAAGGAGGTAAGAGAGACTAGGAGAGCTAGGAGGGTGTCGGTAGATTTGGAGGTCCAGAGACTTGATACACTGGAGGATGAAAGACAACTGGATGCTGAAGAGTTGGGGCAACGGGCCTTTGCTCATAGAGTGGTAGTGGAGGAAGATAGGAGGCAGGTGACAGAGTGGAAATAGAGATCACGACTTGCCTGACTAAAGGAGGGTGATGCAAACACGGCTTTTTTCCAAAGGGGTTGCCAGTGGCAGATGTCGGATTCTTTCCGGTCTATGATTGTTGATGGAAACAGAATTGAGGGGGATAGAGAACTGGGTAGTGCGATTGCTGATCTCTTTCATGATTTTTCGAGGAGGGTGGCTTCTAGACCTTGGTGTTGGAATGGTCTTGGGGCTTCTCGACTATCTGATACAGACGCGAGTAGCTTGACAGTGTCAGTTACCTTGGAGGAGATAAAATCAGCTGTGTGGAGTCTGAATGCAGATGGTGCGTCTGGGTCGGATGGGTTCCCAATATTTTCTAATAAGGAATACTAGAATGTAGTGGGTGGTGAGGTCCTTGAAGTTGTGGAAGCATTTTGTCGATGCAATGCGGGATTTGAAAGACTGAATACATATCTGATTTCCTTTTCCCAAAAATGGGGACGGCGGGGAGGATCGAAGAGTACATGTCGATTACCCTCTCGAATGGCGTTTATCTCATTGTTGCGAAGGTGCTCGCGGTTCGCCTTAACAAAGTTCTTCATCATCTGATCTCGCCGGTGCAGTCGACGTTCATTCCTGACCATCAGATTGGTGATAGCTTAGTGATGGCTTCTGAGATTATTTCTAATTGGAAGCGAAGTGGCAAGCATGCGCTGCTTTGAAAGGTGGATCTTGCCAAGATCTATGACACCTTGGACTGGCGTTTCTTTTGGACAACGACCGTCCGGAGGGATGTTTTTTCAACCATAGAGAGGGGTTTGACAGGGATGCCCTCTTGTTTCTCTACTTTTTGTCCTTGCTTCTGATGTTCTTGCCTGCATGGTTCATCGGGTTCAGAGAAGTGGGATTGTGCAGGGGTACATATGTGGAAATATACATATCCCTCTGTTGCAGTATGAGGATGCCATGATCCTCTTTATAGAGGGTGGCAAAGAGGAAGCAGGTGACATGGCTATTGCTCTTGAGATTTTTGGGGAGATATCTAGGTTGGAGCTGAATCGTAGCAAGTCCACTGTTGTTCCCTTTGGCATGTCGGAGGAGGAGGCATGCTCCTATGGAGTGGAGTTAGGCACAACGTGCGGTTCCCTTCCTCTTTGGTATCTTGGGCTTCCTCTCACGGACGACAAAATTAGGGTGTCGGACTGGCTGCCAGTGCTGGAGAAGATGGAAAGGAAGCTGACTGGTTTGAAGGCGGCTTTGCTATTGCGTGGCGGAAGGTTGGTACTGATTAAGGCGGTTTTCTCTGCGATCCCAATGTTCTTCCTCTCTTCTCTCCTTCTACTAATGGGTATCAGACGGAGATTGGAGCGGTTAATGCGCAGGTTCTTATGGAGCAAATCCGGCCAGGATGGTCACAACATACACCTGATTGATTGTGAGGCAAATACTCTGCCTAAAAATCAGGGTGGTCTTGGGATCCAGAGCTTGGGGAATATCAACGAGGCTCTATTACTCAAATGTGTGAGTAGGATTTGGGGCAAAGATAAGGGTATGTGTTATCTACGGCAGCAAAATTAGGATGTCGGACTGGCTATCGGTGGTGGAGAAGATGGAAAGGGAGCTGACTGGTTGGAAGGCGGCTTTGCTATCGCGTATCGGAAGGTTGGTACTGATTAAGGCGGTTCTCTCTGCGGTCCCAGTGTTCTCCCTCTCTTCTCGCCTCCTACCAATGGGCATCAGACAGAGATTGGAGCGGTTAATGCGCAGGTTCTTATGGAGCAAATCCGGTCAGGAAGGTCACAACATACACCTGATTGATTGGGAGGCAATTACTCTGCCTAAAAATCAGGGTGGTCGTGTGATCATGAGCTTGGAGAACATCAACGAGGCTCTATTACTCAAATGTTTGAGTAGGATTTGGGGCTAAGATAAGGGTATGTGTTATCAAATGATCCGGTGTCTTTATGTTGTTTCCATGGCGAACCCTGGTATGTTGAGGCAGGGGCCACTTCAATCTGCATTCAAGAAAGGGATTCTGAAGGTTATGCCACGCTTTCATGTGCTTTTTAGCCCGGTTGTTGGTGATGGTGCCACTTTTGATTTTTGGAAGAATGATTGGACGGGTGGAGGTACCCTCTGTAGTCGTTTCCCCCGCCTATCACGTGTTGTGGACTGCTGGGACAATTGTAACTGGATACCTGCTTTCAGATCATCGTTCTTTGATCAACGCTTGGAGGAGTTCCTTCACCTCTTGGACTCGCTTGGGCAGGTTGGTAGTCCTTCATCTGGCCCGGACCATTGGATTAGGAAGAATGCATCATTCTCGGTTCGGAAGGCCTATGGCGCCATCTGTAGGCCTCCACCCTCTAATACTAGCAACATAATTCAGGATTGTGATCTCATATGGATGCTAGGTTTACTGAAGAGGATTGGCTTCTTCCTTTGGCTGTTTAGGTGGAAGCACATTATGACTCGTGATCGCTTGCTAAACTATTTGAGCAGATTTCAGATAGATGTCCCTTGTGTGGCAATGGCATCGAGACGTTGGAGCACCTTTTTTTTCGCTGTCATGTTTCCTCGCCTGTCTGGAGCGATGTGGGACTAGACTGGATTTGTACCCGAGATTTCGACTCCTTTTGGTCCTCTCTTTACAGGGCATGTAGTCGACAAAGAAGAGAGGTCCTAATTCCAGTGGCAATGCTGTGGGCCATTTGGTTGGCTTGCAATGATGTGCTTTTCTTTAGCCATCGTTTTTACTACGAGAATGTCTATCTCTATTACATGCAGTTGCTAGACTCTTGGCTTTTGTAATTTGTATTGTTTATTTATAGCTAATTAATATGTTGGGGCGGACACCCAGCGTGTCTCCCCCTTTTTTTGGTCTAAAAAAGATCAAAGATCAAACCAAAGTAAGAAAAAAGACATACTTTAGATTTTGAGCAGCGTAGTGTCCCTAAAATTAGTCAGACATATTATATATTGGTTGGTTATATTATGGATGAATGGTACATGTTTACTAGCTGAAAATCAAATTTGATACTCACGATTGTTTGATAGTATTGACCTCGTTTAAAGCTTATACCAAGTTACTTTAATTATTTACACCTTCATTTCTACTATCTACTATATAATAGTTTAAATATCAAAATTAACTAAGAACTTTTTTATTATAATGCGAGGATGTGAAGCTCTTTGTGATGAAAATTACGCTTTTCAAAAAATTCAAGATTTTGTTCATGTTGTTCATGCAATGGCTCATCACCGTCTCACCGCTTCACTAGTGACCCAAGGCGCACACCTTATCAATTCTAGCTGAGGAGGCTTAAGCCTTGAGGATTTTTTGGTCAATAAGACTTCCAGGTGTACGCCTCACTGCCTTAAGTGACGCTTTTTAAAACAATGGTTGGGGTAATGCTTCATGTAGAGAATGTACTAGCTCGTACAAGGGCTTTTTACGAGTCATGGATTTTGTACTTATAATTTGTGTAGTATTTTTGGGTATGCACCATCCTAGTGAGACTGAACTTCCCTTTTTCAAAACAAAATATTATATGCTCTTTTGATTTTAGTTTAACTTGTTTCGTTGTCTTTCTCATGGGAATATTCCTGTGAGTATTTAGCTTCCGTAGTTTTTCAACATATAAATACAGAATACATATATTGTACGCGCGCATATGTATTATGTGTGTGTTAGAGAAGCTTATTCACCTCGTATATACCATATTACCATGTAGAAGTATTTGGAATTTAGGGGATATGCAGAGTGAGCGGGGGAGAGGGACACACGACAAGGGAAGGGAGAAGGGAAAGGATAGTGTCAATGATGAGAGGGCGAGGGAGAGTGGTAAGGGGAATGCGGTCGGGAGAGGGGGGAAGGTAAGGGCATTTGGATGGAGAGGGAGATCATGGGTGGGGGCGGCAGAGGTGTCGATGAAGCTTTTCTTAGGGGCGACGATATACTACTGGGTGGTGGGCTCGACTCTATTTGGGATCTAGCAGTACTAGTGGTGGTTTAAGAGCGCGTGGCCTCGACTTTTTGCTTTGGCCGTTGGTACTAATGCTCGGGTTATGGATTGCTGAGACAATGGAAATTGGATGCCGACTTTCAGATCGTCTCTCTCTAATCAGAAGTTGGAGGTGCTCCTTCGACTTTTGGACTCTCTTGGGCAGGTGAGCAAACCCTCCTCCGGGGTTGACCATTGGACCTGGAAGACATCACCTTTCTGGGTTCGCTAGACTTATGATGCCCTTTGTAGGCCTCCACCCTCGCTTCCGGATGATATGATTCATATTTATGATTTCATCTGTTCGCCCCATCTTCTTGAAAGGATTGCTTTCTTCCTCTAGCTCTTTAGGCGTAAGCTGGTTTTGACTCGTGACCGCCGCAACAAGCTCTTTCAGTTGGTATCAGATAGATGTCCCTTGTGCGATAGGGACATTGAGACACTGGAACATATCTTCTTCCTATGCCATATCTCTTCGACGGTCTGGTGTGAGGTGGGACTGGATTGGATATGCACGCGCGATTTTGATTCCTTTTGGTCTTCTTTTTATGGGGCTCGTGATCGACAGAGTAATGAGATTCTGGCTCTAGCAGCAATGCTGTGGGCCTTCTGGTTGGCGCGTAATGATGTCATTTTTTCGGGACACCGTTTCTATTGTGGGAATGTATGCTTACAATACAAACATTTTCTTGAATCTTGGCTTTTGTAATCTATTTTATTTTAAAATTTTAAATTAATATATTAGGGTGGGCACGAATGCGTGTTTCCCCTTTTTTGGTTTAAAAAAAGAGAGAGCGTGTGGCCCCCTTTGCAGGTGGATGGCCCCT
Source organism: Ottelia alismoides (assembly GCA_037367405.1). Lineage (NCBI taxonomy): Eukaryota > Viridiplantae > Streptophyta > Magnoliopsida > Alismatales > Hydrocharitaceae > Ottelia > Ottelia alismoides. Next base: position 125,730 of record JAZKJV010009408.1, on the reverse strand, counting down.
GACATTGCGTCAAATCCCTACAAAGGTCAAAGATGGGCCAGTATGGGGTCGAGGAAGATGTTTGGCAGACTTGAAGTTGTGTGGGCATCGTCGTGAGGGGATGTAGAAGTGCTTGTGGTGTTTTCATTGTGGCGAAGATGGGCATTTTGTGAAGGATCGTAGAGGGGATATGCTTTGCTTTGAATGTGGTGCAGTGGACCGTAGAAGGGTGGTGTGTGGGCGAAGGGCACCTGGAAGGAGAAAACATGTGGAGGAACATAGTGGTGGACCCATGATTATTCTAGTCCAGGCCCATCGATTGAAAAGAAGTAAGAAAAAACATCGCAATATAAAAAAAGTTAAATTGGATCAAATATTGGAACTTGAGTTGAGAAAATAGAATACATTTTTATAAGAAATTTATCCATTCCTGTACATAGTGTGAAACATCTAGTCAATAATGACATTATAAAAACACCTACATGTCAAAATGAATCGTGTTGGACAGTTGGAGAAATCAACAACAACAACAACAAAGCCTTTTCCGACAATTAAGTAGGGTCGGCTACATGGATTCTTCGCCTTCATTCAGATCTATCTTGGGTCAATCTCGGACTTATATCCAAGAAACTAAGATCCCTTCGTATAGTCTCTTTCCAACACTTCTTGGGCCGTCCTCGCCCTCTCTTAGTCGGCTCAACATCCCACCACTCGCATCTCCTAACCGGTGCATCAGTTGACCTTCTTTGCAAATGACCAAACCATCTTTAGCGGTTTCTCGCATCTTATCCTCGATCGGAGCTACCCCAACTTTCTTTCTGATTGCATCATTCCGAATTCGATCTTTACGTGTATGTCCACACATCCATCTTAGCATTTTCGTTTCTGCTACAAGCATTCTCTGCACATGTCTATGGTTCACAGGCCAACATTCAAAACCATAAAGCATAGCAGATCTTACGGCTGCTTTGTAAAATTTTCCTTTTATTTTTAAAGGATTTTTCTTATCACAGAGAACAGCGGAGGCTCCTCTCCACTTTAGCCAGCCTGCATTTATTCTATTAGTAACATCTCCATCAATTTCCCCATCATGTTGCAAAATAGATCCCAGATATATAAAAGAATCTCTCTTCTGAATGCTATCGTCACCAATCTTCACCTCGATTCCTTCACCATTGCTTCTATCAAAGGTGCATTCCATATATTCCGTCTTAGCCCTACTTACACGAAAACCTTTAGTCTCTAATGCATGTCTCCAAACCTCAAGCTGCCCATTTACTCCATCTCTAGTCTGGTTAATCAACACAATATCATCAGTAAATAACATACACCAAGGTAACTCATCCTGAATGTGACTTGTCAACTCGTCCATAATCAAAGTAAAAAGAAATGGACTCAAAGCTGAACCTTGATGTAAACCAATGTTGATATCAAAATAGTCAGTCTTCCCCGTCGGGGTCCTTACACAAGATAAAGCCCTATCATACATATCCTTTATGGGATTAATGTATAGGACATGTACTTGTCTCTTCTCCAAAACTCTCCACAGTATCTCTCGTGGGACGGAATCATAAGCCTTCTCTAAATCAATAAAGATCATATGGAGATTCTTCCTTTTAGCTCTATAAATCTCCATTGTTCTCCTCAGCAAATGGATGGCTTCAATAGTTGAGCGACCTGGCATGAATCCGAATTGATTTTCTTTTATTTGGGAAACTTGTCTCAACCTTCTTTCGATCACACGTTCCCAAATTTTCATAGTGTAACTCATCAGCTTGATACCTCTGTAATTTGAACAATTTTGAATGGTCTCATTTGTTATATTTTTTTGAAGCTCCAAAACGGGGGACGCACTCGTTGGTGCTCGCCCCATATTTATTGAAAATAAAGAAAAGTTGAGAACAAACTTACAGCGAGTACATGGAGAGAAGAAAGGAAGAGAGAAGAATAGATTCGTAAGCCACGATACTCCTCCAATCTTCAGGCATTTTCTTGCTTCGCCAAATAACATTGAATAGATTCGTAAGCCAAGTCAAACCATGCTCACGTAAAACATTACATACTTCTATAAGGATGTCATCCGGTCCAACACCTTTCCCAGGTCTCATAACCTTCAAAGCCTCCTCTACTTCTTTTCTTTGTATTCGTCTATAGCATTCACGATTCAAGTAACTTTCACTACTAGCTAGATCACCCAAAGTGATCTCTCTATTTCCTTCTCCAATGAAAAGTTTATGGAAGTATTGCTCCCATCTAGTCTCTATATCCTTCTGAGTAACAAGCACGTGACCTTCCTCGTCCTTAATGCATCTCACTTGAGAAAGGTCTTTGGTCTTTCTTTCTCTTGCTTTGGCCAACCTGAATATATCCTTCTGGCCCTCCTTAGAGTTGAGATTTTTATACAAAACCTCATAAGCTTTTGACTTAGCTTCGCTTACAACCTTCTTTGATTCCTTCTTCGCTATTTTATAGTCTGTGACAGTTTCCTCTGTTCTATCCTTAGACGTAGTTTTAAAGCAAGCTCTTTTAATTTTTAGCTTCTCTTGCACCCCTTCACTCCACCACCAAGCCTCCTTTTGACTCGGAGCTCCTCCTTTTGACTCGCCTAGCATCTCTTTGGCTACCTTTCGGATACAAGATGCTACTGCCTCCCACATCTCGTTTGCACTACCGCTACAATCCCAAGATAAGTCTTCTAAAACCTTCTCCCTGAAGCTTGATTGCTTCAGCGGAAGATTCCACCACCTAGTTAGGAACCTTCCTTTTCTTTACCAGCCCTTTTATTTGTAAATCCAAGACTAACAAGCGATGTTGGGTTGTCGAACTCTCTCCAGGGATTACTTTGCAATCTTTGCAACATAACCGATCTCTTCTCCTCAATGCAAAGTAATCGATCCGTGTTCTAGTTGAGCCACTCTTATAAGTAATTAAATGCTCCTCCCTCTTCTTGAAAAGAGTGTTTGCTATGAAAAGATCATATGCAGTTACAAAATCCAGAATGACTTTTCCCTCTTCGTTTCTATCCCCAAAACCATGTCCTCCATGCACACTTGCATACCCTGAAACATCTTTTCCCACATGTCCATTAAGATCTCTACCTATGCAAACCATCTCTCTTTGTGGGATTCCTTGTAAAATCTTATCCATATCCTCCCAAAAAGCTTGTTTAGTTCTTTCATCTAAACCAATTTGTGGTGCATAAACTGAGATGATATTCAGAATTTCTTCTTCAAGCACCAACTTTACCAAAATAATCCGATCCCCAAATCTTTGCACCTCAACCACACAATCCTTCAAATCTTTATGAACAACCACTCCAACCCCGTTTCTGCCCTTATCTTTACCTGAATACCAAAGTTTAAAGCCTGTCTTCTCGATCTCCCTTGCTTTCTCTCCAACCAATATAGTCTCTTGAAGACATAATATATGAATCTTCCTTCTTTCCATTGTATCAACTATCTCCATCAATTTTCTAGTTAAAGTACCGATATTCCAACTACCAATCCGTAACTTCCTTTGCAATCTCTTTTGGACTAACTTCTTTACTCGCATGCGTCCATTATGCGAGAACCCTTGCAAATTTTGGACTGCATCCGGGCGGTGATGCAGTGGAACTAGCTTATTTACCCGCATGCGTTCCTCATGCGAGAACCCTTGTAAATTTTGAACTACATCCAGGCTGCGATGTAGCGGCCCTTGCCAATTTTTCATTGCATTCGGGCGATGCAACGCGTCGCAAGTAGGGAACGCCCCAACGAAATCTGTATGTTTGCTTAAATCCATGTTTAAAAGATCCGAACGGTTTCGAGATAAATTCATAAATAGTGTTCATAGAAGAAATTAAGAACACTATTTACGAATTTATCTCTCCTGCGCTGGCTGTCGGCTACCTAACACGCAACCCTCCTCATTACCCGAGCTTGAGACCGGCCATGGCTGAGTTAGTTGGAGAAATCAACACTTCAATATATTGTTCATGGATAACTTGAGTCTAAATCTAACTAATCTTACCAATTATATTTCATATTTAATTCAATTTTATTCCGTATAAGATTAGCGAATACAAATATAACATCTCCGTTCAATAGTTTAGTGGATTGAACGTGAATGTTGTAGTAGTTGCTTAATTTATTTAAATTCCCAAAAAGAAATATGTCGTGCTGGCCAAGTGGGTGCCCCGGATCTGGGGTGAGGGGTCGGATCTGCTGCCCTTACTGCTGTGTATCTATGCTGTGATAATAGATCTCACCTGACAGGTTGGGACGGTGCGTTCTTCTCAAATTTCTGGAAGGATATTTGTGCATTACGGCTGAGTTTTTAAGGTTGCTGGAGGTTTTGTTTGAGGTGGGGGGACTTTTTGTTGTGCGGGAAAATTGGACTTGGGCTGATGGCTGCTTTTTGATGCAGAAGCATGCATGGCCCTCTACGGGGTCACTGTTTTTGATCCGAGTATTATCTCCTCGGAGTTTAGGCACATCCAGAGGTGGAGATCCTTTTTGAGGATCTAAGTGTTTTCTTGGCTATTGAGGCGTAACTGGTTGCTTACGGGGACACGACGTTCCAGATTCTTTCAAGGGATGGACTATGGATGGGTCGTGCCAACGGTTTTTGGAGATGCTTGAGGATTCAGACCACTTGTTCCTTCATTGTGGCTCATGTCGGGAGATATGGCTGGCTGCGGCTCTAGATCGGATATCCACGGATTTTGCTTCTACCTTCTAGGTGTCGGTGGACTTGAAGCATGTGAGCCTGGACTCCACTTGGGTCGGGGGTTGCTACTATCTTGTGGGAAATTTCGTTGGCTATGAATGTTGTGATCTTTCATGGTGAAAGATGTATAATAGAAAATGTTTAAATTTTGAGTATAAAATATTTTTGGTGGGTGTCTCTTTGAGAAACCGCCCTTTCCATTTAAAAAAGATATGTGGAATTTACATAGTAATGAGTATCAAGCGGCTACTTTTACGAAGGTGGACTGCTTAGTTGTCTAAATGCGAATATTAAAAAAATTCAATCTCGTTCCTTGGTTATCCCTAGTATTCGGCATATTGCTCAGTTGTAATCCTTGTTTTTGTATACAGATTTGCAGTTTTTTGCAACTTCAATTACCTGGTCTCCACTAATACATATATCAGAAGTTGGACAATTTTTTATGTATATTCTTATTTTCACTGGATAAAGCTTCTTTGATGTTACAGTCATTTTCGCTTATTCCTTGTTTGCCTATCTAGAAATCTGAAACTTGTTCTTTCAAAAAAAATCTGAAACTTGTCGCAGTTTGGGGAAGTGGATATTGACAGTTCTCTAGTGGCCAGCCATTCATCAGTTGCTGAGGATATTGTTATGGTGAATAATGGATGCCTCTGTTGCACAGTTAGGGGTGATCTTGTGAAGATGTTGCTAAAATTGGCTAAAACAAAGCAAGGCAAGTTTGATCACATTGTTATCGAAACAACAGGTAATAACTCTGCTTATCATGGCTTGACACTCTTGCTCTCATACTATAATTTTTTGTTATGCTTTCTGCATTCCAATTATGCTTTCTTTGTTTTAATGTACTCGTTAAACCTTTACATTATGTATTCACATTTATTCTAGGCAATCACTGATAAGAATGATAATCCTGATTGATTATGAACGCCAGCTTCTCTATTCTAATGTTGATACTTTCTGAGGATAACACATTTGCCGCATCTTGGAAGAATAAAAAGAATTCTTTGTCAACAGATGAGGGTCAAGAGCCTAAGAGCCTATGGTGCTTTATGAGAATACCGTTATGATAGTGGGTATATTATTGCCACCTTTATGCCATTATGACTGCACCTTGGGAGGTAGCTTGGAATGTGATCCGTGGGGAAGAAGACGATGGTGAAGAACAGAGAATCCTTGAGGACGACAGGGGCCGTGTTCAGAAGCTGCCGCTTCCCGGTCCTGGAAGGCTTTTATAGTGTCTTGCAGATATGCGGGGACACACCAACCCTTTTTAGTGCTCATTTGCATGCTACCTCCTCCCTGACAGTCCCGAGGAAGCAGATGACTATATAGAGAAGTAGTTGGAGCTGTAGAAGCTGTGATTCCCTGAAATATCTCTGTTTTTGGTGGTTCTATGTAACATCCGAATTTCACCCAAAATCGAATCTGACCCGACTAGGGTCCCGTTTAACTCAATAAAGTTGCCAGTTGGCATCAGATGTCTCGAATCGATCAATAGATCGCAAATTAAAAGTCGTTCGGGCAAAATCGATCAAAAATTGGTCGCATCGTAATGCTTATCCGGAAAAGCTGCGACACAAATTTTGAAACCACGAAACGAATCAAGATCGCCATGAGATCTGATTCGACGAAACAAGATCAACAGAATTGACCGTTTGTCAATCAGAGATAGTATGATATTTTTAATTCGCAAAATTTAACCCAAACCGAAACCGTATCTTGAAAATTTTGGGCATCCAAACCCGATCAAAAGTATATCAATATTATACTCATTTCAATGATCGTTGAAAGATGATCAAATCAAGATATTTCGCATCGAATTCCGACGCTCAAGACGCTCAAGGCGCGAAATTTCTCAAAAAAATTGTAAATAAATAATAATAAAAATAATAATAATTTTATAACAGCGGCTGTTACGGTTGTTGTAAAAATAATAACAGGAATATAATAATTAAAATTTTATATACACTATAAGAGTGGTAATGACATCATAAATAATGTCATGGGTGACATCATTGTGATGATGTCACTAAACATTATGAAAAATGGTTAAATATCGAGGGGATGTTTCCAGGAAACTTCCCTCCCACTCTCTTTTCCCCCTATTTATTTCCCTCTTCTTCCCAACCCTCCTCTACCCATTTCATCGTAACCTCCTTTCCAAGGTTTGAAAAAACTAAAAACGGAACGAGGCGGTTTCCCTGGAATCGAGGCGGGGCGTAGCCTCGAGGCGGTCGAGGCGTAAGCCTCAGTTTACAAGGAGAAAACCTATAAAAACTACAACAAAATATATACTAATGAATTATATATATTCTAACTAACATATGATATAAATTACTATAATATATGATGCAATTACAAAGATAGGAACATTGAAAGAAAAGATATACAAGTGTATATGTCTTTTTACTAATTTTCCATCCAATTATAGATTAAATCTGTTGATATTCCCCTAAATTGTAACCATCTAATCTAAGTTGAAGAACCGTCGTATGCTCCCCTTCCTGCCATACCATACCCCAACAAGGCGGGGGTCGCGGATTTATTTCAATGGGAGTAGTACATAAACTCCCATTGAATTATAACTTGTTTGACCTTCTTGGTATATTACATAACTCATTGTTTGAAAACTCCTTAAAAATAATTTTACGAGTAATTTTTTCTATGATACTTGTGGATTCGTATATTTAAGGGCATAATTTAAGAGTTTCTTAACATGATTGAATATGTTTAATAGTAAATATGAACATGAAAGTGGCCAAATTTAAGCATTCATCTTATATATTATATCCTAAACAACAACATCTTTATAAACATCTGAAATTGCTAATAGGATAATTTAATTAACATAAAAAAATAATTTGAAAAAGAAAACGCCTCGGTGAGCGCCTCGCCTTCGCCTCGACCGCCTCGACCAACTGAGGCGACCGCCTCTTAGGATCCAGTCGAGGCGGTCGTTCAGAGGCGTTTTCCGACCGCCTCGCCTCGAGGCGTACGCCTCGTGCGCCTCGAGGCGCGTTTTTTCGAACCATGCTCCTTTCTCTCCTTTCTTATTTTCCAAAAATCCCAAATTTCTTTTCGCCAAGAGGGAGATCATCCTTCTCCCCTATTCCAGCAAATCAAAGGGCACCTGGAGCTTGCAGTTGATCTGAATTTCTGCAATAGGCAATAGGAAGGAAATCACAATAATATGTACAATCCTCTTCTCTTGCTGCCTTGCGTGTGAAATTCCACTCCCTCCTCCTGTTGTACCCAAATTCTGCTCCAGTGTACAAGTGCTTTCTCCATTTTGGAGATCCAAATTGAAGAAATCCTTATGTACAATTCCTTTCCACCTTATTGATGTCATGCATGAATAAATTTTACCTCCGTTTGATTGATCAATTGTGTAAATTCCACACACTTTGATTAAATTTTCGAAATCCAGAATGTCATTCCATGCTATTAAATTTTAAAAGAGAGTATTTAAGGGGTTTTTGCATGAGATTTATAGGTTTTATCTTGCATGTGTTTCCTACTCATCTGAAAATTTTAAAAGATTAAATCCGTAAATAAATTTTAGATAAAGTTACTGTTCTGTGCTGTCTTTCTGCTCATCTAATTGAAAATTTAAAATTTTTGTTTAATTGATAAATTTAATCAGTGAATGCTCTGGTTCTGTTTGCATGTTTTCTGAAATTGAAAGACCATTTAAATTGAAAATTAAGTGATTTACTTTTCTCTGTTCAAGCCAAAACTAAAAGATTAGAATTTTTAACTAATTGTAACTTAGCCACTGTATTTTCTAAAAAAAAATTGGATAAGATTCACCAACGTGGAGATTTTTTTAACAGTACGTGTCAAACGGAATTTACCGGAGTGAACAGTTAGAATTTCTTAATTAAGTCGTATATAAAAGAACGGTGAAGTAACCTTGATTCACAGAGTGATTTGTAGTCCTTGAATTTATGGGAATGGATCGATGTTTTATTCTCTGCCAGTGAATTAGGTAAAATATTAACCAAAATTTTAAATAAAATATAAATAATAAACTGGAATTTCATTGTTTATCAAATATTAATGGATATTAAAACATATACAGTAATCCAAGCCGTGTGTCTGTAAATATATATAAGATAATGGTTTTACATGAATCTGTCCTAGAATTAAGGCGGGGTATATATAAAACAATATTTTTAGGGTAAATTACATAAAAGGGATTGATCTTTACGTTGAATCCCAAATTGGGGACTGATTTTTAGTTTGTAACAAATAAGCGCGTAAAGTTTTACTTATCGTTCCAGTCCCCAACGCCGTTAATGGACAAGTCTATTTATGATTTCACCGGACGAAATTACCCCTGACGGTTTACCTTTTTAATTTCCCCCAATTCGAGCCTCAAACAAACATGTCAAATCATGACGGCGGCTCCGCCTCTGCCTCCCCTATATAATGGCTATTCGAACTTCGCCGGCTCTAAACCACGATGGATACAAGGAATGCGAGGTTGTAGCGGAGGATGCGGATGGTAGGGCGGAGGCGGGAGGGGTAGACGGAGGGGGAATATAGGGAGTCGAAGAAGGATGGAGCGGAATTGAGGAAGATGAGATGGAAGGCAAAAACCTCAACGACGTGAAGGGCGGTGGTGGGGGCGGCAAAGCGGGAGGATTCGAGATGGAGGCGGCGGCGGTTGTTGTGGTGGTGGGAGAGGGACTTGTCGAGGGATTGGAGTTGTCGAGGAGGAAGTGGAGGGTGATGAGGCGGACGTAGAGCTGTTGGGTGCTGCGGCTCGTGGAGGGGCGGGGGTGCTGACTGGGGGGGGGGTCCCGATGGAGGGCAGGTACTGGGGGCTGGGGAGGTCGGCGAGCATGGACCGACAGTGGCTGGCCGCCTTCAGCCACATGCGGCGGAAGACGCCGACAAGCCGTATTGTGGCCTTCAGCCACATGCGGTGAAGGTCGGAGCAGCCGTCGTACGGGGGAGGCGGAGCATTCGTCTTGGTTTGGTCTGTTTGTTTGAGGCTTGAATCAGAGGTGTTAGGGGTAATTTCGTCCAGTGAAATAATGCATCGAGCCATCCATTAACAGCGTTGGGGACTGGAACGATAAGTAAAACTTTAATCCCTTATTTGTTACAAACTAAAAATCAGTCCCTAATTTGGGATTCAACGTAAAGATCAGTCCCTTTCTGTAATTTACCCTATTTTTTATATACATGTATGAAATTTGTGGGAAGTCTAAATTAGGGAATGAAATAATTATCTAACTGCGCATAGGAAATGGTATCAGTTTCCTAATTTCTATTTATTGAATATATTATGAGGAACTGCTGTACTTATGAGAATACTAAGAGAACGGTTAGAGTAATAATATTTCATATATTAATAAGTAGTTAAGAGAATTATAAGAAGAATCATGAGGAATTATGAGATTGTTACGTTCTGATATATTCACATAGAACCATGAAAAAAATTTACCGTTAGATGTATAGTGTATTGCGTGCATGCATATGTGCAAATGCATGAGGGGGCATATATATTTATACGGTTTAATATTATTGTTAGGAAGTGTATTATGATTATGGTGCTACCTAAGAATCTAAGAACTTCATATATTTTTATGTTCCTAATGAATTTCATTCATTTTCGTATTTGATCCATTATGTATATCAACAATGATACCTAGATTTGTAAGGTCATCAAAAGAAATTGACGAGTAATCAAGCATATAGGAATGCGATAGGAAATCATTGATGACCATTAATATTGCCGGTCATGGTGACCTTTACACCTGGCTGTGCGAGGGGGCGATGATCTTCAACTGGGCGGGGGATAGGAAGTCCAGTTAGGGCTGCGACCGTTAAATGCGTAGGTATAGGATTTCAGTCTTTTTCACGGTTTTTTACGCGAGCTCATAGTGTTTTTACGCCTCGTTGGGATCCCGACTTTTGACCAATTCCGCTGACCTTTTGTTTTAAGATACCCATGCGGAGGATCCTCGGTTTTAGTTTTTCGTACGATCTCGTTAGCCCGTACTAGTCGGGCCGTTTTTCTATAGTGACTTTTTCGGAGATTCTCTCTCAGCCGTCTCTGGAGCGTAGTTTTGGAGTAGACCTTTCCCACTATTGGACCACACTTCCTATTAGAGGTATAGAGGGAAGAGTTCTTTTGTAGGCTAACTCACCTCTTGAGTTTTGTTACTTTCGCCAGCAGACTTGACGATTTCACATCTAAATCAACCATGTCTACATCTAAGTCATCTAAAGTTACATCTGAGATATTTGCAGTTGAGGTTTGGAGGACATTCAATTAAAATTGAGATGACAGAAAGTGACTAAAATTGGATTCAAAATCCCCATAAGCTAGTGGACGCGTTGGCAACTTAGTTAGGATGCATTATATAACCCGCATGCCTACGGAGGTACCCCAACCCTAAGACACTCCCCACTTCTTAGAGTAATAGTGTGAGGTCGTACACTATCCAAGACCACATGCTATCCACTAAATTTGAGAAATAAATAAATCAATAAACTTTCCAATCTCACCTTTCCCATTGTCAAAATCCACAAACATGATATTTGAACAATATGAGTATATATATACACACTCATGCATTTATGAACGATCAATTATACTATAAATATATTATATATAAGAAATGTTGGGATAATGGATGATCATGGGAGGTGCTTACAAGTAATTTGAAAACCTTTTTACGTACGCAAGTAAAGTAAATTTTCATTGTTCCAGCCTTTCTACTTGCTTTCTTTTGAACATATTAATTTCCTGCTTATTTTTATAAGTTTTTGGGAGGTAACAACACCCGCTGACTCCTCTTCTTCATAACATGTTTTGGCAGGCAAAGAGCCTGCAACACTGTAATAGTTGGTGATGACTTCTGGTGACCGTGTATATACCGGACGGTACGTTTCTTTTGTATCAGTTTTTTTGTTCAATTTATGATGTAATATGCTTCTTTCCTCTTCAATTTTATATTTTGGGATCTACATGTACAATGTATTACATTCTTTTGTTAAATGTAATATTATATGGAAATGAATGAATGTTGGTAGCACTTCTTCTTCTTGTATTTGTGTTTTATTTATTTGATTGTGAATGTCATGTTAGAAATGCGTGAAATTTACCCACATTTTCTGTAGCTTGTGCGATCTCTAATGAATATAATGCTGCGAAAGTATTATAAACGGGTGCCCAGATCTTAAGTGGGTTCACAGTATATCAGAGTGGCGCAGCGGAAGCGTGGTGGGCCCATAACCCACATGTCCCAGGATCGAAACCTGGCTCTGATAGCAAATTGTGAACCAAGGCCTTAAATGTCGGTTTCGGTCACCATTTCGGTTCAGTCCAAAACAGAATTTCGATGGAATTTCGATGGAATTTCGACCGAAATTTCGGTCATTTCGGTCGTTTTTTGTACTAAGACCCCCATATTTCGGTCATTTCGGTCAAATTTCGATTTCGGCTGGATATCGATATTCGACAGAAATTCGACCGAATTTCGCTGAAATTTGAGGCCATGTTGTGAACCTCCTTAGGATTTGGATATTCGTTTACAACACTTTCGTCGCATTATATTGAATAGAGATCGTACAAGCTACTGAAAATGTGAAGAAATTTCGCGCATTTTTGCCATGTCATTGACATTCAAATAAACAAACCACAAAGACAAGAAGAAGAAGAAGTTCACCAGCATTCATTTATTTTCATATAATATTACATGTAATAAAAGAATATATTACATTGTACATGTATATCTCAAAATATAAAACTGTAGAGGAAGAAGCATATTACATTATTAATCGAACCAAAAAAACTGAAAGAAAAGAAACGTACTGTCTGGTATATATACAGTCAACAGAAGTCATCAACAGATACTACAGTGCTGCAGGCTCTTTGCATGCCAAAACATGTTAGAAAGAAAAGGCGTCAGCGGGCACTGGTACCTGTCAAAAACTTATAAAAATAAAAATGTATTTAATATGTTCAAAAGTAAGCAAATAGAAAGGCATGAACCACTAAAATTTATTTCTACTTGCGTATGTATAAAGGTTTTCAAGTTGCTTGTAAGCACCTTCCATAATCACCCATTATCCCAACATTTTTCATATACGACATATTTATATAAGTTTTTGGGAGGTACCAGCACCCCCTGACATCTCTTCTTCCTAACATGTGGTGGAATTGTCGATGTATTCTTGTATTCCCTTGAAAAACTGGTTTGCTGCTTGCTTTTATTCTTTCAAGCCCCGATGTCAGGTGGGTTTCGAGTCTTTTTCATCGAGGAAAGTCGAATTAGTTTCAGTAGTAGACTATGGAATTGGACCTCACTGCTTTACTTCTCTTTCTGTTTACCTCTTTGTTCTCTGGTTGGAATTGGACCTCACTGGTTTACTTCTCTATCTATTTATCTCTTTGTTCTCTAGTTTCTCATCTTTCTACTATTCAAACCTGTGTTCAAGGCAATAAAGCTACAAAATTTAACATGTTTTATTCTCTTCTGATAATTTCTATTAGCAATTCTAAAGGTTGCAACCCTTGGATGCATCCTTTAGGTTGAGTGACCGTGCCGTTTGAATGACGAATTATGCTTCTCAGATGTCTTGTCTCTCTATATAAAGCCATCATCCAATCCAATTGTATCGGGTAGGGCATGAATGAATGGAATATGGTAATTAGCTTATGTTTTTTTTATATCCCCCTTAGGGCTCGTTTATAAGAGGAATAAGAGTGGTACGATAAGTTTTGGTGTTAATGGAATCACTATTTTAAAAGTCGTCTGACTAAGTCGATAAGTCGGCCTGACTATTCGAGTAGGTGGGGTAGTTGACTCAACTAGGCCTAGTCGGCCATTAGTCGGTCAACCCGACTAATCGAGCCGATTAGTCGTCCTAGTCGGCCGACTACAAGACCGACTTTTACATAGAGATTTTTTTGTTTTCGATTTTTCTAAACGCAAACTAATTCTAATATGCTTAATGTTAGATTTAAAGTCAGTTACTTTTTTTATTTCAATATGATAGTATAGAAAATGTAAAAATCAATGTAAATATATAAGAGAAAATGTATAAAAATTGATTTATATATTTTAAATAATTAAAAATTCAAAACCGACTACTGACCGACTAAATATGATTAGTCTCCCGACTATCGATTAATCCTTAGTCAGTGACCTTGTCGACCGAGTACTGACTACCACTTTCTGCAACCTTGAATAGAATAAGGTCCATTTGAATTAATAAGGCATTTGGTGTGTGCTTGAGACATGGAGGAATTAGTGAGACTTAAACTTCTTATAATGTTTGTGTACTTTGAAGAAAAGGGGGAGTATGTTAGCTAATAAGAAGAACAAGCTTGATTAAAATTTTATATTGTACATTTTCAATTCCATCTTCTCAAAGACATGTTCATTCTTCATCACAAACTCAAATTTTTGGTTGAAATATCAAAGTTGCTTCGGAGCCTTCTTGCGCCTTTGAGTCCGGATGTCAATGCACATGCACATACCCTCAAAGTTAAACCATCTCTCATCATAGCCCATATTGACGATAGAGTTTATCCCATTCAAGAAATCATAAATTTGCCCAAATAAATGTACATATATCAATCTTGTTTAATAAAATGTTGCCACAAAAAATAGAATCCCATTTTTTTGCAAATCTATTGCATCAACATAATCGAAGAGATATCTACAAATAATAATGCAGCTGCGATTAACCATGAAAAAGGAGACATAAAAATTTCCATTGATGCAAAATAGTATTTTGAAAAAGTTTCAATCAAAACTACACACGGGAGCATCAACAATAGATATTAAATAATACCACACAAATATGATTGGAAATCAACATCACCAAACTAGTAAAAGCTATGCGGTGGTTTCTTTTGATGAATTACCGATTGATCACAATAATATACCTAAATTAAGTTAAGCCAGGTGTAGATGACATGCATTTAGCTATGTTTACACAATAACAGTTGCATGCGTCGTTTCAATATTTGTACATACAATAACACCTAAAGATGAGGAATATGATGAGGGTAGATCAAGGTTCGAGGTATCGATGTTGATATCCTATCCCTAAGTTTGGAAAAGGATATTTTCTGGTTTTCTGACACCTTAATGTACTGGGTTTTATTGATGATGTTAGTGGAATTCTTGAAGTTGGCTCAAAAAGCATTTTCTCGCAAATTATGACCATCCTATTTCTTAAAATAATAAATAACACACAAATACACTCCTATATACAAGAGTTAGGCGTCTTCAGCTCATCAATACACATATATTGCACATATCACTCATATCACAACTCTTAATATAGAACGTTGAGATTCAAAAGGAAATAATGAAATTAACAACATTTAGGGTACATCTTTCATTTATAAAATAAATGACAACATGCAACATGTTCTAAAAATAACTTAACACAGGTATCTAAACAAAATTTCATTCGTAAAAAATAAATGACAATATGTAACAAGATAAAAACCTATTACTTGTGAAGATGATTGAAATTAAGAGTTACGAGGCGGATCTATATGACCTCCCTTTGTCGTCTCTCGTATCGCATTGCTGACTCGATGTACTCACAATTTGATCTACAAATGGCATTATGTTATAAATATGACATCGTTCGAAAATACAATGGTCAACATATGACTTTTTTCATTAGAGTTAACGGAGAAATAAGACGGATGTTGACACAGGGTTATGCCATGTAAAGATTAAGCATTATTCGGGGCTCTGGATGTAATTCATTTTTTCGAAGGTTCCTGGGGTAATTAGCGAACTACTCAGGGTTATGAGTGTAAATATCCCTTAATTAATACATAACAATCTTTCTATCGGTGAAGTAGCATATGTATGCAATCTTAAGATCTTACTGGGAAGAGTATTGCTCCGTCTTTTGATCGCGGTAATTCTACTGAATGTCCCTTATAAATCTCTTAGGGTGCGTTCAGTTCGTGGGTTATCTGGGGGAGGATAACCCGTTTTTGTGTTTGTGTGTTTGGTTGGTGGGTTAAGGGTTGGGAGGGTTTGTGTGATGTGATTGTATTGAAATTTGAAAAAGTGGGTAGTTATTATGATGTGATTGTATTGGAATTTGAAAAAGTGGGTAGTTGTTGTGATGTGATTGTATTGAAGTTTGGAATAGTGAGTAGAAGTTGAGTATTTTATGATTTTTAGATGATATGATGGTATAATATATTTTTTTTGATAGAAAGAAAGTGGGCCCCATTAGTGAGTTAACCAACCCCCCACCCGAACGGGGTCTTAAGAACTTGGTCTGCATTAGTTAAGTCTTATAATGTCATATAATACTTTCATTGAATAACTTGTGAATATTTTTTAGAGGTAACTTGTGAATTATTTTCAATCTTAAGTTTTTAACTTCCTACTTTATTCATGCATAATGTTCACTTTTTTTATCCTTTACAAGCTTTTCCACCACATTCTGAATGGCTGCTTAATCACCATTATCCCTACGATTGAGCTTATATTGGTACTTCAAATTGAAAAAATAAGCTGGACACAGCCACACATATTTCAGAATCCAATCATTATATTATCCATCATTCAATCAATTATATAATTAAATATTACATATGTATATATACCGACCTTGTAAACAGGATGCGGGATAATTTTGGATCATCGCTCATAAATGATGTTCAATTTGGTTTTAAATCCTTTGCTAACATATTCTTTCACTTTCTCCCTCATGCAATACATAGTCTCATAGATTATCCCCATGGTCTGTCTCTTATCACCGACCATGATCCTCGATGCAGACACAATCGGTTCCATCATTTTCGTTACTGGTCTCATCTCATCCAAAAAGTAGAGATCATTGATCAATGATTCCAATTTCCACCCTCCTTCCATTCAAGTGTCATGTATCTTGAAGCAGTCACCTTGATGACACATGACTTGCAATCAATTTTGTGTTGTTCAAACTTTGCAACATTGTAAAATTGGTTGCAAAACCTCGTGATCCCAAGCCTGACATATTCTCCATTGCACATTTTTCTTATTAACGCTAATCCTCTCGTATGATTGTAAATGAATTTGATGATCGTCCGTGCTTGATCCAATACCTTTGCCACAAATTTCCTCTTACAGAAATTCTTCAAGATCAAGTCAATACAATGTGCGGCACACAACATCGAAAATGCCATAGTTGTTAGAAGACATGATCGTTTTACATGCTTTCTTGAAATTGCTGTCATTGTTGGTTACTATCTGCACGTTATATTTCCTAACTTTTTTGATGATCAACTTCAGCATGCACTTGTGCTCTTTCACGTACGAAGACGCATTCACGAATTTCTAGAACATTATCTTCCCATCAAAGTACATGAGGAAGTTGACGACCTGCTTCCTCGTGTAACTCATCTAGCCATGTCACATAAAGGTCATCATGTATTCTGGCCACCTTCTCTTCAACTCCCGGATGTACTCATTCATCTCTTCCTTCTCTATGGCAAGATACTTGTTCATGATCGCGCATGATGTGGGAGCATTCACTCCCATTCCTGAAGTAACGATCTCATTGATTTCGTGTTGCCAAAAGGCCCATTAGTAATGTTCATATGAATACTCTCCAAAAACCAACTTGTTAATATTCCTTCCTACTTTCTCCTTGATATTCGAAAATGTGCCCTTCATTGTCTTCTGTTTCGGGTCCTTGCTTGGGTTGTACTGCATGGAACAACTCCACTTCAAGAAGGGCTTAATTCCCTTCCCTTTGTACCTTTCTGTGGGGTGATGGTACTACTGCACCTCCAGAATCACTCATATTACCACCTTACGAATTGCCCCTTCAAGCATGACGGAGTTCTTGCCTCTCAAATTCACTTCTCAACAATTCTTATGTGGTCCTCCTGTATGCATTCCTCTCAGCTCAGGTCTGAATATCAACAAGATAAACAAAATTGCTGTCATCATGATCAGATAGAACAATTAACTTCTTCCCAAACAAGATCTCATTGAATTATCCATCCCTTCTCTCAGTTTATCCTTCTCCTTCTTCCCCCAAGTTGGCCTTCATGAGGTCTCTAACATTCCTTGGACAACATGTGCACTTAGCAACATTCTTGTCAATAAGATGATGCTTCAGTCCAGTGACCCCCTCCTCTTAGTCTCTTACCACAAAGCTTAAATTTTTGCTTCTATTTGTTGCCATCTGGTGCAATGGCTTATCTCCATGATCCATCCAATCTTCCCATTGTCTCTTTGACCCTCAGATGTCTCATCTTTCGAAGCGGAGTATGAACCCATGATGTTGATTCTCGAACGAAACCTGGAAAAAAAATAGAGAATGCCACACATGAAATACACAAATCGAATCACTGATTAATTAGTACGCTTTTCCTAATTTAATTCCAGACTTACTTATTTATAGTTTAGAAAAAAATAAAATACCTAAATTCTTGAATTAATAGTGTTTAACATGATATACATGCTTGCATGTTACAATTTGTGAGAGAAATCAATGCAAACCATCAAAAATCCAAAATGAATCTTACTAGTATCTTTATAAATATCAGAAATCTTCTTGAAAAAGCCCTGGAATTAGCAATACAATGATAAGATAAACAAAAATAATAAAAAACTTACTTCATTGCTAAGAGAAATCAATGCAAATCATGTGTAAATCGATAAATATTAAGAAATCCATCCTTGTGGGTGTTACGTTATGTATCCGACAACCAACATAAAAGTAGTCGGATCTTTCAACATAGATTTGAGCAAGAATCCATGTAGCCGACCCTACTTAAAGTGGGAGAAGGCTTTGCCATTTTTTTCATGAAGAAATTCATTAATCCCCAAAACAAATCTTTCTAATATTTCACTAAATACAAGAAATCTTCTTGAAAAAGTTCAACACTAAAAAAATAAAATGATAAGATAAAGAGAACTCCAAAAAATTGTACTTCAAAAATGATTTAGAATGTAGATAAATGACATTGAATGCGTTCTTTAGTTGAGAAAACCTCAAGGCTTTAATTTAAGCAGAGCAACAATACCTCTTCTTCATGAAATGGGACTGATATGCATGGTCTCAAATTTTAGCGAAATTCAATGGAATTTCTCGAATTTCTCTGAACTTTCGATTTATATAGGTCAACGAAGTTGAAACACTACCTTATTTTTTTCTGGATTTCGACCAAATATTGGCAAGATGTCAGTGGAATTTCATCGAAATTGCATTTCATTTCAGTGGCGTATAAAAATACGGGATTCTACTCTTTGCTTTCATCAGAATTTGCTTATATCAATGAATTTTTTAGCCATTTCTTCACAGGCATGTTGGTTTTTTTTCAGAGTTTTATATTATTCGAAAAAGTTTCTTAGTTAGTTCCAAAATTTTAGGTCTAAATTCAAACCAAATTAGTTAGAAATAAGCTTAAAGAGTTAAATCCAGGTTCCAATTGAAGAGTTTTATAATTTTTCTTTCCATGTGTAAACTCATTCTTGTTGAAGAGGTGATTATCACGACTTTTGCTACCAATTCGGATTCCAACCCTAACTCTAGGTAGCATGTTGCTGCTACATATCCACTTTGTGTGGTGATTATGACGATAATACTATTTTGAAACTTATATCTTGATCTCTATTTTAAAAATACGTATGTATTTCTGTTCTTTATTATTTTGGGAACATTAAAAATCTTCCTTTCTGAAAAAACCAAGTTTAGAGTTATTTCAACGATTCTCATTAATTTTAGCGAAATTTCATGAAGTTTTCCTAAATTTCTCTTAGTGGACTTAGCGAAATGAAATCGAACTCTGAAATTTATGGCTTTGCTGACATGCACACTATATTACCCATATCGATCCAAAATGAGATAAAATATTGAAGAGAAATGGCTGACTTGATTTTTTGTCGGTACAAAAAAGCTATGTGTCTTGAAGGAGTGGGTGTTCATCTGCAGAAGATTGACATATGAAGACTTGACATGTTGAAAGATAATCAGGTTGACTTAGAGGAAAATCTGCTTGTCAGAAGATTGACAGAAATGGATAAAAAATGGTGATGCAAACACAACATTCTTCCACATTGTTGCTAGTGGGTGGTGCATACGTAATCTGATGCATGCTATGGTGGTTGATAATGTACGAATAGAGGGCGAACATGAAATGGGAAGGGTATTTGGGGATTATTTTCGCAGAATCTCCCGCAGAGAAGTGAGTAGACCTTGGAGGTAGGTTGGAGTTGGAGCACCTCACATCCTTGACTCTTGCAGAACCCAACTCTCGTGGTCTTTTGAGTATAATGAGGTGAAGGCAACTGTTTGGGAGCTCGACGCTGATGGCGCTTTTGTACCTAATGGGGTTTTGGTGTTCTTTTGTGAGTTCCGAGATGTGGTGGGGGAGGACATCTGTCATTGGTGGAGTTTGCATGCATCAATGTAGGTTTCAACATGATCAACAAAATGTTCATTTTCTTCTGCTTAAGGAAGAGGTGACAGAGCGGGCCGAAGATTTATATCCAATTTTCCATTTCGAACACAATATATCTCGCGGTTGACAAGGCGTTGGCTAACATGCTTAGTGATGTCCTATATGAGCTTATTTCTCCAATGCAATCTACTTTCATTCCATGAAGATTGATTGGTGACAGCTTGGTCACATTAACATTAATTATTGTAGATTGGAAAAGATGGAAAGTAATTAGTTTACTTTTAAAGTTGATTTCTCTAAAGCAAGGTTCAGGAAAGCGATATGGATATGCGTTCGGACAGGTCACCGAATAGTGATTAAGCGGGGTATGCGGGGCATATAAATGCGGTTCTAAATGATTTTCTAATTTTTAATTTATAAATAATATTTACAAAAAACTACAGTTGAACTGAACTTATGTAATAAAAGTGGAGTTTAAGAAAATCTGAGAAAAAAGACTTTTATGTAGAGCTAAAACCAATCTCTATCTATCAAATATCAATAGAAAAGTTAGCACACATAATAGTTGACAACAATCACCAATATGCAAGTATCCACAATAAAATCAAAAATCAATAAAAAGTTAAAAACATTATTGATGTACTGACTCAAATAACATAAGATAAACTGAACTGTTCAAGCAACAATATTCTATTGAAAATAAAGCATTATTTAACCGGTTCATCTTGTAACAGGAAATTGCATAATGGTAAAAAAATAACCTATCTTGTAATATTATCATCTTGTAACATTATGAATAATAAGAAAACTTGCAGAAACTTGCATATCACGGGAACTTACAGAGATGGAAGGAACAAGGAAGGGTCGAGGTGATGATGAAGATGCTGGTGAGGTGTGCAGCTTGGAGGCAAGGATGGAGGAGGCAACTGTCGTGAGTAGGAGTGCTCGAAGGAGGATGGTGAGGTATGCAACTTGAAGGTGACAATGGAAGAAGTAGTTGGCTTGGACGAGGCTGCAGGGAGGCAACTTTGGAGGAACTAACAAATGTCGAGGAAACATGGCGCGTCAACAATGAATGAAGAATAAGGGTCGGCGATGCGGGAGAAGTTAGAGCACGATTTTGAAGTTGATCAAGCATACAAGAGCAGAGAGGGTCATTTTTGAGCGAATAATTGGATAAGATCCGAGCAGATCTGGATCCAACTAGTTTCGAATCTGATAATTGTTTGGGCGCATAATGGGCTTATACGGGCCACATATGCATCATATGCATGCCACATGTGCCCATAGATTGCGTAATGCATTGGTACAAGTATGCAATGCGGTCCTTGGACCACATTATGGGCATATGTGACCACATATACAGCTTATGCTGTCGATTTCCTAAACACTGCTCAAAAGCATATAATAGTGTGGATTGCCACTTCATGTGGTTAGTTCTGGCTTGGCATCATTTCCCCAGACTTGTGGATTTCTTGGATGAAAAAGGTATGTAACCATGTGATCTTACTCTGTGCTTGTGAATGGAGGATTGAAGGGGGCTTCTTCCAACCAGTGTTGCAAAAGTCGTCCGACTGGCCCGACTAGTAGGTCAGACTAGTCTAGTCAGTGGGGTGGCCGATCGAGTACAATAATCGACCAATTTTTGCTTGGCGATACCATATTTTTTAATGGTTTGCTTTTTTTTATAAGCAAACTTATTAAAATATGCTGATATTTTATTTAAATTCAATTAATTATTTTATTTTATTATGGTAATATAAAAATATACAAAATCTATGTATAAAAATGAGTTATATATTAACATAATCATAAAACTCAAAGCCGATTAAAGTTCGACTAAATCCGATTAGTAACCCGACTCCCGATTAATCCTTAGTCAGTGACCTAGCCGACTGAGTACCGACTACCGACTTTTGCAACCTTGCTTCCAACCACAGCATGGTGTTCGCCAGAGTTTTCCTTTAACGCCTATGCTATTTGTCCTGGTAGCTGATATGCTTGCCTGTATGGTTAATCATGTGGTTACCGAAGGTATATCTGCCAGGCGTTTGTTGGGGAACATCTCCATCCCCTCTTGCAATATGCAGATAGTATGTTCTTCATTGAGGGAGGCAGGGAAGGAGCAATGGGAATGGCTACAATGATTGACATCTTTGGTGCTTTTTCGGGGTTGAGATTCCATAGAAGCAAATCGACCAAGGTTCCTTTTGGGCTCTTTGGTTCAGATGAAGTCTTATGTGGCAATGAATTGGGCACAATATGTTGTTCATTCTCGATTGATATTTAAGTTTTCCCCTGACATGTGGACATGTGCGGATAATAGATTGGTTGCCAGTTATCGAGAAGCTTAAGCAAAGTTTAGCCGTTTTGGCGGCTATCCTTATCTTCATTACATCTTCAAGATTACTATCAATCGAGGTGCGTCATTGGTTGGAGATGATTGTGAGAAGATATTTTGGGGGAAAATGGTCAAAAGAACTCGAGTTTTCATCTGGAAGACTAGGATACAGTTAGTTACACTCCCGAAAGAAGAGGGTGATCTTGGTATTCTTTGCCTGGAGACAGTGAAATGCTCCCTACATCTGTAATTGGTTGCTAGAATATGTGGTGAAAGTGAAGATCTTTGTTGCAGATTGATTCATGGCATTTATAGCATCCATGCCTAATGAACCTTGATATACCATCCTCAATTTTTTGTTTTACATTTTAGAAGGGCATCTGTGACGTCCTTCCTCAACTTCCACATCTCTTTCGCATGGTCCTAGGTCTTAGTTGTTTCTTTTTTTTGAAGTCAAACAAGGGGGGGGGACACTCAGAGGTATCCACCCCAAAATTGCATTAAATAAAACAAGACATTAATACAATACGTGCAGCTAGGAAAGCTACAAGTCTAACAAACCGACACATGGATACAAATATTCTCCTGATAAAACCTTTGGGTAGAGAACAATAAGTTGTTCCTAGCCAACCAGATGACCCGGACAATGGCCACGGGACGAAGTAGGACTCTTCTCGGATGATGCCTGGCCAACACCAAGGTCTCGCAGAAAGGGGAGAGGTTCCCCGTATTGACCTAGTCCTGATTCGGGTTAACCCAAATAGGCCCCGACACCTGACATCCTTCCATAAGGCAAAGGTCTCTCCGTTCCCCAGAATCGATCTGAACAAAGTCCATAGACGGGGGATGTCCGACAAAATCCCCCTGGATTAACGACTTGTCTTGGTTGTTTCTTTGTCCTTTGGATGGGTGATTGGACTGAAGGGGGTACATAACGACTCGTTTCCCTTGCATGTTCTCCTTGCAAGTAATCGAGATACATAGGTGGTTGAGACTTGGGTTGATGGTGCCCGGTTGTCAACTTTTTAAGCAGAGTTTTCTGACCAACGCGTAAGTGATTTTTTTGAAGTCAAACAAGGGGGAAACACTGAGAGGTGTCCACCCCAAAATTACATTAAATAAAACAGGACATTAATACAAAAAGAGAAGTTAGGAAAGCCACAAGTCTAACAAACCCGTCACCCGGATACAAATATTCTCCTTATAAAACCTTTGGTCAGAGAACAACAAGACGTTCCTGGCCAACTAGCTGGCCCGGACAATGGCCACAGGGCGAAGCATGACTCTTCTTGGACGATGCCCGATAGTCACCAAAGACTCACAAAAAGAGAAGAGGTTCCTCGTATTGACCCAGTCTCGATCTGGGTCAACCAAATAGGCGTCGACACCTGACACGAGAAGAAGAGGTGCTCCACAGTCTCAATGCTGGTCCCACACAGAAGGCTTCTGTCAGAAACCGTCCCAAGCAGCCTAGCACATTGGTCACGTGTCATCAGTCTCATTCTCCTGAATAGCCACATGAAAAAGGCAATTCTCTCCGGGAGGCTAAGTCCCCAGAAGAAACTGCAGTCCCTCACCAGCTCAGCCGATTGCGAAGGAGGAGGTCGACAAATAGTCATATAAGCCTTTCTGGCTGAGAAATCACTCCCCCACCACGCCCAATGTTCCCTTTCCCCAGAGGGGTCGCCAAAAATCCTTAGGGAGTTAAGTAGGTGGAGAAGATCCTCTAAACGTTGGTCCGAGAAATTATATCGAATCAACGACATCTAGTTACCATCAACCCAGCAAGAAGCAACGCACATCTCCTGATCCGCAGCCAAGGCAAATAAACGGGGGGAAACAATCACACAACACACCACCATCCGTCTAGTCATACTTCTAGAAGGCAAAGGTCTCCCCGTTCCCCAGAACTGGTCTGAACAAAGTCCGTAGATGGGGGATGACTGACAAAATCCCCTTCCAAAAAGGCGAAGGTCGTAGTCCAGGACTACTGCTCTTCGGTGCAGTACCAAACACGTTGTAGATCTGACGAATAAGCGTAGTGCAAAAGTCCTCCGTGCACCTCTAGATTCGACCCACCCACTTCAGCAAGAGGGCTTCGTTCAACGCATCATGATGCCTAAACCCGAGACCTCCTCACTCTTTGGGAGAGTGATAGTCTCCTAGTCGACCAGGTGAATGCCTGAAGCCTCCCGTTCGCTCTTGGCCCATAGAAAACGGCGCATCGGCCCCTCCAATCTCCTTATAGTACCATCCGACATGAGCCTCGTAGACGCAAAGTAAATCGGAATGGCAGAAAGTACTGCGTTCAGAAGAACCAAACGGCCTCCCTTAAACAAGATCGAGGACTTCCACCCCGCAAGCCTCCTCTCCGGCTTCTCGATGAGAGGTAACCAATCTGCCAATTTTGACCTGCCAACAGTCAGAGGAATCCCCAGGTAGTGAATGAGAAGATGACCAAAAGTAATTCTCAACACATCACCACAAAGAGTCGTCTCCTATTCAGAAAACCAAACGGGACCACCTTGGACTTGCTGGCGTTCTGGGCCAGCCCTAACATCTCACTGAACAGCTCGAAAGTGATCGCCATGCCATTGGCCTCGCTACTTCCCTCCTCGATGAAGAAAATAGTGTCATCAGCGTACTGAAGCAGAGATACCCGTAAACCATCCCTTGAGTAACCACAAGTGATCCCATTGTCCCTAACCCGAGTTACCACACAAGCGAGCACGTCAGAAGCAATGATGAAGAGCAAATAAGCAATAAGGCATCCTTGCCTAACGCCCCTCTGCGGCTGAAAAAAGCCACCCTTAAGACACCCATTCACGAGGATCGACAACGACGTAGTAGTCACGCAATGCTTCATCCAAGAGATCCAGAGCTCTAGGAATCCCCTTCTATGTAACGCCGCCCAAAGAAAATGCCAGTCTAAAGTATCGTAAGTCTTTGCAAAATCCGCCTTCCAGAGCAAGCCTTCTTCTCCCGCCTCTTCCAATCAGCAATAATCTCAGACGCCATAACCAAGCACTCCGTGATCTGTCTCCCAGGAACGAAGGCAGACGAAAAAGGGGAGATAATGTGCTCGAACACCCGACTCAATCCGATAGCGAAGACCTTCGTCACAATCAAATACAAAGCGTTGGACAACACAATTGGTCTAAAATCTTCAATCTTGTCAGCTCCCTCCCCCTTAGGGAGTAGGGCAATCAGAGCCTTATTAATGCGATCAAAATCGGTGTTGCTGCGACAACACTCCAATACGATGTCACGCACCTCCAAGCCAACCATATCCCAGAAGTCCTTGTAGAATGAGATCGGGAATCCATCCGGTCCCGGTGCGCCATCCTCGTTCAGACTCCAAACAACTGCCCGAATCTCCTCCACGGTATCCGCTTGAATCAAGCTAGAGGCATGGGCGATCGATAACTGCCCCACACCCAACCTCGTCCATCTCCACCGCCTGCCTAAACCTCTCGATGAGAACTCGATGAAATGGTCCGCAATCGCCTTCCCAAGCTCCATGTTGCCCTCCACCCTTACTCCGTCAATAATCAGCGACCTGATGGTGTTACCACGATGTCTCCCGCTAGCCACTCAGTGAAAGAAGGCCGTGTTCACATCGCCCTCCCTGAGCCAGATGTATCTGGATCTCTGTTTCCACTTAACCACTTGTTTCCTCTCCTCCTCAACTATCATCCTTTGAGCTTCCACTCTCCAAATGAGCTCAACCTCCGTCAGAGGCCTGTCATCCTCCAAAGCATCAAGACTGCAAACCTCCTCGTCAACCGCTCCCCTGACCGCATGACGAGCCTCCCTCGACCCCCTCTTAAAAGTGCACAACCGCGCCTGTAAAAAGGTCAACTTGTGCACAAACCGCGAGGCTGCGGAACCAGTAGCAGGTACGGAAGACCAGTGGGATGACGCTAGGTCCCTGAAGGAGTCCTCCAATAGCCAAGCCCTCTCGTAACGGAAGAATCCTCGTGGGGGCGAAAGGTCACCAGAGTCCCAAAGGATCAGAGTGTGGTCCGATCTCGTCCGCGGCCTGGAAGCAACAAAGGAAAGGGGAAAGAGCTCAAATAGCTCCGTCGAGGCCAAAAGACGATCAAAACGGGAACGGGAGCCCGAGTTTCTCCAGGTAAACTTAGTGCCAGCCGCGTCCATCACCTCCAGCTCCAAAGAGTCCACCACCTCCATAAAGTCCATAGATCCAGGGTCCTATCTGCCTTGCATCCTTGGCCTATCCGAGGAGAGCATCGTAACATTAAAGTCCCCTCTAATCAACCAAGGACAATCGTGGAAAACTTCGCTAGAATCCTACAAATCTTCCCATAGCTGATGCCATGTGAATGGCTGGCACGACCTATACACACAAGATAGAGCAAGTAAGGAGCCCGACCCAAGGCACTCCAAAAGCACCGTTAGCACATGGGTGCTCTTCAGCTCCACCCGAAGCACAAAGGCCGAACTCTTCCAAGCCACCAGCTGCCACCCACAGATCCAACAACCTCAATCGAGCTGAATTCAGAGAGCGACCCCACAACAAAGGAGCGCCCGGTTACATTCGAGATAGAATCCAACTTCGTTTCCTGAAGAAAGACCACATCACAACCCCACTCTACGAATATCGAACCCAGAATACTCCTCTTCTCCGGGTCACCCAGACCCCTTATGTTCCAAGAAAGAATCTTCATTTAGAACCAACTACGAATCCCTCGGTCCGCATCACTCCCGCCACTTCCGCGATCCTTGCTTTCTGCTCGGAGACAGGCAAAGATTCTACTTGCTGCGCCCTAGCACGCTGCCTCCTTCTGTACCTTTTCCCGTACCTTCTATCAAACTCGGGCCTGCCATCAAAGACCCTCCAGGGGTCCCCGCAGACCCCTCCCCACCAAGCTCAGCTGGGGCCCCATAAGTGATTTTATGCAGCTACTGGAAACAATCAATGGACTTAATGGGTCTACAATTGGGAGAGACAATTGGAGATGGAGAGATGGTGCTTTCCTCGTGCAAAACTCTTACAAGATCATTCATATTCATCCGAGTCTTATACATGAAAAACTGCTGCAAGACTACATTTTTGATTGGGAACTGAAAAATCAAACATGTATCATGATTTTACGTGGATGGCTATTGAGGCGTGGGGGAGTTTTGACCAAGGAGAGGTTGTTCAAACTTTTTCTGGGCAATGTCTGTGGACTGCTGTTGCTCTTTGTACAATGGAGAAGTCAAGACGATTGGCCACCTTTTTTCATTACGGGAAGAGTAAGGAGATCCAAGAAAATTTGGAAGTTTGTTGATCGATACATGGTGTACTACAGTATTAGGATTCTCTTTTTCTACCCAGATTTTACTAAAACATGGAGCTTATTCTTCCAGTTGCAGCAATTTGGGAAATTTGGCTGCCACATAATGGAGAAGCTTATAATTAAAAGAGCTTGCTTTGAAGCTATGTATAAGGATAGAACAGATGAACTTATCACAAACTAAAAAAAATAAAGGAATCAAGGAAGATTGTAAGTGAAGTCAAGACGAAAGCTTATGAAGTTTTGTACAAAAAGCTTGACTCGATGGAGGGCCAGAGGGATTTATTCAAATTAACCAAAGCAAAAGAAAGAAAGATTAAAGATCTTTCTCAAGTGAAATGTATCAAGGATGAGGAAGGACACACGCTTGTCACTCAAAAAGGATATATAAACTAGATGGAAGACGTATTTCCATAGCTTTTCGTAGGGGATGTGAATATAGAGATTACTTTGGGAGATCGTGCTGGTAGTGAATGGTACACGAATCGTGCAAGCTATAGACGAATACAAAGAAAGGAAGTAGAGGAGGCTTTAAAGGGTATGAAATCTTGGAAAGGGTAGTACCTAATGACATTCCTATAGAAGTTTTGAAAGTTCTAGGTGAACGAGGTTTGACGTGCCTGAAGTAAGAAAATCCCTGAAGAATGGAGGAGAAGCATTGTCGTGCCTCTTTATAAGAATAAAGGAAACATTTAAAATTGTTCCAATTGACGTATCAAATTGACGAGTTACACTATGAAAATTTGGGAACTTATGATCGAAAGAAGTTTGAGGCTAATTTCCAAAGTAATTGAAAACCAATTCGGTTTCATGCCAGGTCACTCAACTATTGAAACTAGCCACTTGTTGAGGAGAACAATGGATATTTATAGAGCTAAAAGAACCTCTATATGATTTTTATTGATTTGGAGAAGGCTTATGACTCAGTCCCAAGGGAGATTCTGCGAAGAGTTGTAGAGAAGAGATAAGTAAATGTCCTATATATTAACCTTGTAAAGGATATTTATGATGTGGCTTCATCTTGTGTAGGGATTCAGTCTTCCCAGACTGACTATTTTAACATTAATATCTATCGTGCATTCTTTTTTTACTTTGATTATGGACTAGTTGACTAATCACTTTCACGGTGAGATTCCTTGGTATATGTTGTTCGTCGATGATATTGTGTTGATTTATGAGACAAGAGATGGATTAAATGAGAAGCAGGATGTTTGAAGATGTGCTTTAAAGACTAAAGGATTTCATATAAGTAGGGCTAATACTGAATATGTAGAGTGCACATTTGATGGAAACAACAATAAAGGACTCGAGTTGAAGATTGGAGACGATAGCATTCAAAAGAAAGACTCTTTTGGATACTTGGGATTTATTTTGCAACAAGATGGGGAAATTGATGGAGATGTTACTCATAGAATAAATGTAGGTTGGCTAAAGCGGAGAGGAGTCTCTACTATCCTTTGTGATAAGAAAATCTCTTTGAAAGTCAAAGGAAAGTATCCCAAAGCAGCTGTGAGACCTGCTATGTTCTATGGATCAGAATGTTGGCCTATGGACCATAGATTGTGCAGAGAATGACAGTAGAAAAAATGAAAATACTAAGGTGGATGTGTGATCATACCCAAAAAGATCGGATTCAAAATGATGCGATCAGAAGGAAAGTTGGTGTAGTTCCAATAAATGATAAGATAAGAGAAAACCGCTTAAGATGGTTTGACCATTTGCAAAAGAGGTCGGTTGATGCACCATTTAAAAGATGCGAGATTTGGGATGTTGAGGGGATTAAGAGAGGGCGAGGAAGACCCAAAAAGTATTAGAATGAGACTATCCAAAGGGATCTTAGTTATTTTGATTTAAGCCCGAGAATGGCCCAAAATAAATCTGAATGGAGGCAAAAAATCTGTGTAGCCGACCCTACTTAATTGCGAGAATAAGTCTTTGTTGTTGTATAATGGGGATATCTTCTATTTGGAGCATCTTTATTTTGAAAATCTGATTTTTTTGTTAAGCCTCTCATCGAGACTTGGCTTTTGTAATCATTGTTTTTAATCTTTATTAATCTATTTGGGAAAGACACCTTTGCATGTTTTCCCCCTTTTATCCCCAAAAATATCATTATATATCTGCTGATATCTTGAAAAATTATATACCGTCCAATATCCATATCTTTTATTGTTGATACATATATATCATCGATATATCACGATATCTCAATCCATGGCAATATCCCTGAAATGAAATTTAGTTTAAGGGTTCATGTTTATACCGTAAATACTCATTGAGAAGGCAACTCAGATGATATGTGCAAAATAAAGAAGGATATCTCGCCCAAATTAACCACATTTCCATTGAAAATTGAAGAAACTGGCGATATATCGTCGATATCACCAACTTGTTGGCGATATATATCGATTCTCGAGAAAAAGAGAACTTGTGCCTTTCAATTTCACTGATATGCGATAGCAAAATATCACTGATATGTTAGATATTCAAGGCCACGGTATACATGACTGAACATGTTTCTATTAGGATTGAATATGCATCTTAGACTGCATATTATAGCATTTGGGGATATTGTTTGACCCAATTATCATAGAGGTATATGCGGTTTGTGTTGTCGCATTTCTGAACCATGGTTAGTTCATGCATGCGGGGAAGGAAAAGAGCCTATTAGCAATACATTGGATATTACAGTCGCAGATTTTCAATGCTCATTCAAGGAGTTCCCTTTACTTGACGAACATGATCTGGCATATTTTTTGTGGTGTATGTTGTGGTTGTGGGTGTAATTTTTTTGAAAATGTATATGGGTGGCCTCCGAAGTTGGGACCCACCGCAAAATTAATACGCCCTCGGATTCGGGTATCCGTTTACGCCACATTCACACTATTATATTTGCAACGATCTCATCTAGTATGGAAAATTTTCGCTCTACTGTTGCTCTGACATTCAATCCACATTCCCAAAGGATATGAGCTACCAAAATTTTATTTCATTCATTTTCATTATATATGCATGTACAAGAGAAGCTGACAGTTC
Source organism: Ottelia alismoides (assembly GCA_037367405.1). NCBI lineage: Eukaryota > Viridiplantae > Streptophyta > Magnoliopsida > Alismatales > Hydrocharitaceae > Ottelia > Ottelia alismoides. The sequence continues at coordinate 94,955 of JAZKJV010009408.1, read as the reverse complement.
ATACATGTGTCCCAAAATATATGTACAGAAGAGAAAGAAACATTTACATCATAACTGACCAAAAGCTACAACAAAAGTGACAAAAGAAACTATACCGTCTGATATATACACGATCCTCAGAAGCCATCAACAACTACTACAGTGCTACAGACTCCTTGCCTGCCAAACTATGGTAGGAAAAAGAGGCGTCAGCGAGCGCTGGTACACTCATAATTCATGTTGTAAAATAAGCAGACATTTAATATGGATACAAAAGAAACAAGTAGAAAGGCATAACAACCAAAAGTTACAACTACTTGTTTGCTAAAAGTTTCCCATTTCCTCTCGTATGTCACATTATTATGTAGTTAATGACATACGCATAATTTCCACAATTGCCTTATAGACTTATATATTCATGTAATAGTTGATGACTCATATGTATATATATATATACATATATTTATTAATCTCTTATTATTTAGAAGCTAAAATACGAAATTTAATAATGAGGATGATTTATGTTTTAAATTAATTCTTGATTCTATTTAAATTTTAAGTCTAGTGGATAGTCTGTGATCTTGATCTTTGTATAACATCATACTATGAATCTAAGACGTGAATAGTGCCTTTGGGTTGGGGTGCATCCGTAGGTATGCGGTGTTGTATAATGTATCCTAACTAAGTTCTCAACACGGACACTAGCTTATAGGGATTTCGAATCCAAGTATAGTCACTTCCTACCAACTCAACTTTGATTGCAACTCCTCCAAACTTCAACTGCCACTGTCTCAGATGTAACCCTAGATGACTTATATGTAGACATGGATGATTCGGATGCAGCATCGCCAAGTCTGCTGGCGAAAAGTAACAGAAAACTCAAGCGGTGAGTTAGCCTCCAAAAAGGCTCTTCTGTCTCGCCTTCTAAATGGAAGTGCGGTCCAATAGAGTGAAATGTCTACTCCAAAACTACGTTCCGGAGACGGGTGAGAGAGACTTTTCGGAAAAGTCAATCTAAAAATTGGCCCGACCGGTAATGGGATAAACGAGCTCGTACGAAAAACTAAAAATCGAAGATCCCCTGCGTGGGTATCCTGAAACAGAGGGTCAGCGGATATGACTAAATGTCAAGATCCCAACGAGTGTAAAAACACTGCGAACTCGCTTAAAAATTGAAAAAGGATTGGGATCCTAGACCCGCACACTTGGCGGCCGTTGCTCAAACTGGAATTCCTATCTTCCGGCCAGTTGAGGGTCACCACACCATCGCACGGTCAGGTGTAAGGATCACCATGACCGACACTAATATTTGTCAATCATCATTGATTCTCAATATTTTCACTTAATCAAATCACTGTTTTATAACCATATAGATGTATAGTGAAAATATTATTTATTCCTTATATTGCACGAATCATTGGACCAGAAAGAATTTACACTGTATCCTTTGGATTTGATCTGGTGTGGTTATGGTATACACTAACTCATGATCAGAGTTCAAAATTTCTCGTCTCAGACAAACTATTATGAATCCAAATGGACAACGATCTCTTTTATCAACACTAATTTACCATCACACTTTATTGCTTGAGTCAATCTTCATAACCATATAGAATAATGATATATGTTCCTTTCTTTAATTGGATATTCAATAATAACCTAATGTAATTTGGACCCAATATTCTCTCAGTTTCCCATCAAAATTAAAATTAAGCTGTCCCATAAAAAAATGAAAGATCCGTTCGAAAGACATCATGCACTTGATCACATATTAAATTTTCATTCTGTTGTGTATACATGTGTTAAAATTTCGGGGACTTTTCATAAACAGTATGATGACGGATATATATATATATATAAGATTAAAAGGTACGTCCAGTAATAGCAAGGTTTTAAATCTCGATTTCGATTTCGTTTCGAGATGCCAAAAAAACGAGACAATTTCGAAATTTCGACGAAATTTCGCCGATTTCGGCCAAAATCGGTCTAGATTTGTGAAGGAAGGGTATATATCGAGATTTCGATTTCGGTAGGCTGTCGAAACCGAAATTTCGCCGAAATTTCGTCGAAATTTCACGAAATTTAAAACAATGAGTAATAGAACATTAATAGAACATAGAACAGTAAGCGAGTATAAAATGATAATTTTTGAAAAACCAAAGACATGTATACTAAGAGGCCTTAAAAATCAGTAACGTTATTATGTAGATATTCTTCCAATGCCAACTAAAATAGGCATAGTGCATTTTCATGGTTTTCACTTATTAATAGGAATTCTTCATACATAAATCCAGTTTGGCAAAAATGTGTGTGTGTGTATATCTTTTAAGTCAACAATAAAACGAACAATATGAATCTTTATCCTATATATATATATATGGTGATATGAGATTCCTACTGGTGCATAATATAAGACTCGTAAGATTTGCTAGAGCATTCTGAACACACTGTATAATCCAACTTCAAATCTGACCCCTATCTTGCAGAGAGAGAAGAACATCATATGGGGGTAATAAGAAGTTAATTTCCAACCTGAACTAAAATAATTGCTTGGTTATAAATACAACTACATGCAAATTGTATAAATTGAAAGAGAATCCATACATACCGTTTTTTTAACATTTAGACAAAAAAATCAAATCAATATTGCATGTGCCATTTTTGTAGATCTGGATTGTTAATTGTATACATAGCAGAACCTATGCATCAAGATTCCTACGTATTTCAAATGAGAAATCTCATAGTAATATCACTCCCATCATCCAAAAAAAGAACTTATACAGAACGGGGGTTCACAACAACAACAACAGCAGTAGCAAAGCCTTTTCCCACAACTAAGTAGGGTCGGTTACGTGGATTCTTCGCCTCCATTCAGATCTATCTTGGGCCAATCCCGGGCTTATATCTACAAAACTAAGATCTCTTCGTATGGTCTCTTTCCAACACTTTTTGGGTCGTCCTCGCCCTCTCTTAGCCGGCTCAACTTCCCAACACTCGCATCTCCTAACTGGTGCATCAACTGATCTTCTTTGCAAATGTCCAAACCATCTTAAGCGGTTTTCAAAGAACGTGGGTTCAAATTAAAAAAATATGTCCCATAAATATAAATGTATTTTTAAGATCCAAAAACAATTTGAAATTATAAATGTATCAACCGAAGATGTATTTCACAAGAAAAAGAACATCAAGGATGTGTAATCAACATGTATGGCAGTAAAGAGGGATGGTTTTAGGATTGTACTTTTCTATCCAAGATTGAAGATTAAAGCTTTGCATGCAGTAAGATCTTCGGGACTGTAGCTCCAGCAGGATCTCCCAGGAGTGCTTCTAAGTGCTGGAGATTCAGAGTAGCAGCAACTCCAGGAAGATCAGAGAGTTGTGGCTCTCTCGTTGAAGAATTATGAGGAGTCTGGGGGCAAAAATAGTGGGGGAAATAACAAGTTATGAAAAGAGAAGGCGTCCAAGGCTTTTAACGTTGGAATGCTTTAAGTAGGAAAGAAAAGAAGTGGGAATTTGAGATGAGGAAAGTTCCTGGAACCTTCCTCCATCCTTATATTATTTTCATTTTTTTAACTGCTGGAATTGTTCGGTAGCAGCTGTTTTATTGATTTTTTATTATTTTTAACCATTTGTTTGATATACAAAAGTTAATCGTATTTAGACCTCAGGCATTAGATTTTGATGCACAATATCTTGATTAGATCGTCTCTGAATGACGATCAATATGGGTATAATATTTATATACTTTTGATCGGGTTTGGATCACTAAACTTTTCGAGATACAATTTTGGTTTGGGGGTTAAATTTTACGATTTAAAAAAAATTAAATGAAATCTGATTGACGAATGATCGATTCCATTGGTCTTGTTTCGTCGAATCGGATTTTATGATGATCTCGGTTTGTTTCGCGGTTTCGAATTCGTGTCACGGCTTTTTTGGGCATGCATTACGATGCGATCGATTTTTGGTCGATTTGTTCGAACAATTTAGGTTGTTTAGCATTGACCAACGGTTTTATTGAGTTAATCGAACCTTAGTCGGGTCGTGTTCGGGTTTGTATGTGGATCTGAATGTTAGAAGTATAAAAACCTCAAAGGGAGTGTAGTTCTCGAGACTCGGATCAAGGTCATTAGGTGTCTTGTTTGGATTTCATATGGCTATAAAAACCTGAAAGGGTTTTAAACCCATAAAAATCTCAAAGGGAGAGCTATATTCTTTTATCATAAAATAGATACAAGAGCTTGTTTTATTGATTATATGAGAAAAGTTGCGGGTATCGTGCCCGCTTGTTGGTTTTCTACCTCCCATGTTGCCTCTCTGACGCTGTGTTGGTACCACAACACCTTTACCAATGGAATCTCTTGCCTGCGAAGTTTCTTTACGGCAGTGTCTAGTATCTGCATTGGCTTCTCCTTATATGTCAAATCTGGCTCCACATATAGATTTTCGTAGCTGATGACGTGTCGAGGGATAGGCCACCTTCTCTACTCTAGCAAGAATCTCAAAAGGTCCAACATTTCGTGGCACCAACTTGTCACGAATGCCAAATCTATGTATTCCCTTCATGGGAGATACACAGAGAAATACCCAATCTCCCACCTGTAATTTACATGAATGCCATTTATATGTGAGATTAAGTTGAGTATATATAAGTCGTAATTAATTGGATGAAGAGAAAATAATTGGATTACTTGAAACTTTAAGTCTCTTCTTCGACGATATGTATAACTTTTCTGGCGGTTTTGTGCGGTCAGAAGCTTCCGCTTCACAAGATCAACAACCATCGCGGTCTCCTCCAGGAGGTCCATGGAATAAGAGCACGATCACCTACCTCACGCCAACTGAGAGGTGTGAGGCATCTCCGCCCCTATAGGGCTTCGAATGGTGCCATGCCGATATTGGAATGATAGATGTTGTTGCACGTGAATTCCAACAAAGGCAGATAGTCCTTCCATGTCTCTTTCCACTCCAAAAAGCATGAGCGAAGCAAATCCTCTAGTGTTTGAATGGTGCGCTCGCTTTGTCCATTTGTCTGCAGATGATAAACATAACTCATGTTCAGCTCTGTCTGTAGTGCTGACATAAACTGTTGCCAGTAACGCGATGTAAATCGTGAGTCCCTATCAGACACCACCTCGCATGGTACATGAAGCCTGACGATGTTCTGCACATATAGCTTGGCTAATCTGGATGGAATGTAAGTCATGTTGACATTGATGAATTGGGCTGACTTGATTAACTAATCAACAATGACTTAAATGCAATCATGGCCACCTGGTGTCTTCGGCTGATGTGTGATGAAATCCATAGAGACACTCTCCCACTTCCACTCGGGAATGTGGAGAGACTGTTGTAATCCTGGTGGTCTCCTGTTATTACGACCCCCAATTCCGGGCCGTCGGATCCTTCCATAACCGGATCTGGTTACTCAGTAATAATTTATTCAGCAATGACAACTAACATTCAGAAACAGACTGCAAATAAAAATACTCAGAAGAAAGTATTTCAACACTTTTCCATTCACAAAATAAAGTTCAGATAATACATTTTCCCACTATAACCATTACATGTACATCAGCTCGAAAGGAAAATATATAAGAAGATTACTAACTACCTTAAAAAATAAATCTACTGTGGCTGGCTGGATGTCTAGTATGTAAGCTGGCTAGATTTTTAAAGTCCTTGCGATGACTCACCGACACATGTTAGGTTTTCCATAAATTATAAGATAAAAAATTAGCGAATGCTAAGTAACGAAGAAGAGAAAAGCAAACAAATTGTGTAATTTTGCAAAACTTGATATCACAAAAGGTTTCATTCCTTTTGTTAATTTAATACGTATTCCTTTCTATTCCACGTCAGGGATTAGTCTAAGGGAACCCCACCTTTCTTGGAGTTCGAAGCTGTGGACACTTCGGGATTGGAGATTGATTGATCTTGGTAAGCTTATGCCGCCACACGTCGCCTCAACCAATCCTCCAATACTACCCTGACAATTTTCCTTTTCTTTTATTAAGTAGGTTCTCAAACCCTCGGCATGGAAAACAAATGAGCACACCGTCCTCGAGGACTCGGTTGCTTAAAAACTCAGGCTAGCATTTAATCATAGAACCTAGCGGCTTTAAATACATATTATCGTGACCCAGCCGCTATTGAACCACCGTGCCTCCACATGGCACGACCACATATTCCGTCGTTCAACCCGAAGATATTGGTTTCCATAAGATATTTCAAGGACAGGTTGGTGTGACGGAGTCTATTTTATCGTGTTTTGTTTTCAGAAAGGATGTTTTAAGGCTCCTGAAAAGATCGTATTTCATTTTTGTTTCAAAAACGCTAAGAATGTGTTAAGAACGTGAAGAACACGAAGAACATGAAGAACACGAAGAACGTCAAGAACATATTTTCTCTTGAAATTTCAGCAGAACTTCCCCTTATACGGAATGATATTCTCTAGGAAAATTTCGGCAGAGTTTCCCCTTATATCGGGACATATTTCTCGAAAAATTTCGGCAGAGTTTTCCCTTATATCGGGACATATTTCAAAATAAAAACGAAAAGAATTTTCTCTATAAAATCAATCGAGAGGAAAATAACAACGAAACTAAAGAATATACTCAAACAACAAGCGATGAAGAATCGGTAGACACCACGCATCTTAGGAGAGTGAATGTATGGCGAATCATAGGATTCACTGACGTGCATAGCCGCCCGCACCTAAATAGGGTATTAGACAGATTTCTCCATCAAAATAACTATAAAAACATAATTGAAAGAACAGAAACATAAGCGATGGAGAATCGGTAGACACCACGCGTCTTATATGAGTGAACGTGTGACAAATCACACGGTTCACTGACGTGCATAGCCGCCCGCACCTAAGTAGGGTATTATACAGATTTCTCCTCGAGCTACAACAGAAAACGAATCGGAAAGAAAGATTCAAGAACAAAACTTGGAAGAACAAGAGGATGAATTGAAAGCCTAGCTTACGAAGAAAATTAAGAGAGGATCATACCTTTCTCCTCCTCGTTCTCCCGACAGCGCTTCGCTAGCGCTCCTTCCTCGCCTCCCACTCCTCCTCCCGACCTCTCTACCCTAGCCCTTGGGGTGGTGGTGGTAGTGGAAATCGTAGAGTATGAATGGGTAGGGGGTTTATTTTTAGGCTCCTGAAAACCACTAACCATGGTTAGAAAATCATGGCTTAGACCTTAACCATGCTTTAACGGCCCATGGTTTGGCCCATGGTTTTAGACAAAACTTATCCCAAACTTGGGGCTTAAGTTAGACCATTCTAGAGGATTCTAGATTCGTTAATGACGCTTAATTAACACTAATCGTGATTAACTTTCACTAATCACGATTTAACTTTCACGGCTTACGCTTATCTTTTCCTAACTATTGATTAGTGTTTTCTAATGATCATTAACGGTTTTTAATCTATCATCAGTTTCTTTAATCACGTTTAATTAGTCTTAATGACAATCATTATGGGTTATTGACATCTTAACCCTCCTTACTTCTCTTTCTTCCAAAATTCATAACAAATCGAAACGAAATCCGATTCACACGAAAGAAATTACATTGGTTTTCTCTTGACGAGTCGGATCTTATTATATAGGATTCGAGATATGCCAAGTTCAAGGCTTTACACATGTGCTCGGCCTTGACCATCTGACATGTCATGCATTTGTTGACATGTTGCGCCACATCATGTTTCATTCCATCCTACCAGAAATGTCGACGCAGATCACGATACATCTTGGTGCTACTCGGATGAATAGATAATCGTGAATTGCGTGCCTCATCGAGAATATCTCTATGCAACTGCTCGTTGTTGGGCACAACAACCCGTCCTACCTTCCATAAAATAGACTCCGTCAGACCAAAATCATCAACCTCGTCCTTGACGACGCGCATGTATCTATCTTGAATCCATGGATCTGTCTTCTGGCCTTCGATGATGCGATCCCACAAACTGTTGAATTGTGTAGGCACGACGGTAGAAATGGATGCTCTCTTATGAGGATGCCAATAGGTTAAATATGCGAGCATATCCCATGTATATGACTAGTTCGCCGTACCATCTGCATGAGCTCTCCTGTTAAGCGCATTAGCCACCACATTTCACTCACCAGGATGGTAAGAGATCGTGTAATCATAACCCTTCAGTAGCTCGAACCATCTGCGCTGCCTCATGTTCAGCTTCTTCTGATCAAAGATGTACTTCAAACTCTTATGATTAATCATATAGATAGTGGCGCCATATCTTCAGGGCGAAGACAATTGCCGCATACTCGAAGTCATGTGTAGGGTAGTTCCGCTCATGCGGTCTCAAATGTCGTGATGCATAAGCAATCACATGACTCTCTGCATCAGTACTGATTTTAAATCTTCTCCTGAGTGCCTGAAGGAAGAGCAAGAATGTGTGTTGTAGTCAATCTCTCCTTCAGTGTCCTAAAGTCCTGCTACATGAATCATCCCAAATGAATGAAACTCCCTTATGTGTCAATCGTGTCAGAGGACGAACAATGCGTGAAAATTTACTAACAAAGCGTCTGTAATAGCCTGCTAGCCCAAGAAAGCTCTGAATCTGAGTAGCTGTCTTGGGCTGCTCCCGAGACATGACTGCCTCAATCTTCACAGGATCAACCGCGACACCTGCTCCAGAAAGGACATGCCTTAAAAATGAGACCTAGGAAAACAAAACTCACTTGCTCAACTTGGCATATAGCTTGTGCTCCCGCAATGTATCCAAGACAGTCCGTAGATCATCCGCATGATCGCATTCATTCCTTGAGTATATGAGTACATCATCAATGAACACCCCAAATTTGTCCAAATATGGACGGAAGATCCGATTCATCATATCCATGAATGCTACAGGTGTATTGGTGGCCCAAATGGCATCACCACAAACTCATAGGCCCTGTTCGTTTGGGGTATAAGGAGGAATGGAATAAGGAGAATAATCCCCCAACATGCTTCCCCGTGGTACGACTATTCCCCATTATTTCATCTTATTTCACTCTTATTCCTATCTTTATCCCACCTTACCTACCTTTATTTCACCTTATTCTCCTTATTCTTATCCTCCAGCCGAATGGAGAATAGACCCTTATTCCCCTTATTCCCCATCCTTATTCCTGCTTATTCTCCTACCGAACGGGCCCATAGTATCCATAGCGAGTGCTGAAGGCTGTTTTCGGAATATCAGACTTTCGAATCCTCAGCTGATGATAGCCCGAACAAATATCGATCTTCGAGAACATCGAAGATCCCTGAAGTTGATCGAATAAATCATAGATACGCGGTAGTGGATAACGGTTATTCACCGTTCTCTTGTTCAACTGTCGATAATCAATGTATAGTCTCATGGATCCATCAGCCTTCTTGACAAATAGAATCGGAGCACCCCAACCTAGTCAAGTAACTCCTGCAACTGCATCTTCAGCTCTCTCAACTCGGTTGGTGCCATGCAATATGGTGCCATCGAGATCGGTTGTGTATCTGGTAACAAGGTAATCTCGAACTCGATCTCTCTTTTAGGAGGTAATCCTGTTAGCTCATCCGGAAACGCGTCTAGGTAGTCTGATACTACACGGACATCTTTTGCCATCAGCTGATGATAAGCTACCTTTGGAACAAATTCTAGATAGGAATCACAACCCTGATCAACAAGTCGCTGAGCTCGCAACACTGAAATGTACTCCATGTTGGAGTCATGTAATGTGCCCTCAAAAGTGAACTCGGACAAATCCGGAATCCTGAAGACAATCGTCTTCCTAAAACAATCAACAAGTGCATGATGAGTTGATAACCAATCCATGCTTATAATCAAGTCAAACTCATAACTGTAGGAGTAAACAATCGGCGATCATCTCGTGACTGCCAATTAGTATTGGCAAGTGCCTGACTACCAAGGAAATGACGAACAACTGGCCACCAGGCCCACGGATGTGATATGGAGATGATAGAGTCTTTGTGACTCTACTTAAATAAGCTAGTAGCCTCGAAGTAAGGAAAGTATGTGTTGCTACGTAATCAAATAAAACGTACAAAGGTCGGCCCGAGACTGAGACCATACCTTTCACAACAATAGCTGCTGAGCGTGCTTGCTCCTCGGTCACTACGTGTAGCTGACCCTGCCCGGCTGATGCGGTACTAAAACCTGCCACACTCTGCGTCTGTCTCTACTGTTGCCTGTTGAAGTTGGTGTTCCTACCACGGAAACTCCCTAAACGCTGTGCCTGAGGCTGCGACTACGAAGGCTGTGGCTGAGGCTCACTAGATCTCTGGGGACATTGATGCCGGTTATGTCCCCACTCATGGCATAAGCAACATCGGATTGGCCGGGTAGATGGAGTGGTCGTGTTTATACTTCGAGCCAGTTCTGCTGGGGGTCTGTCTGCTCGCTGTAACCCAAATGGTCGTGCGGAATCTGTGCCACGTCCAGTAGTGCTCCTCCTAAAGTAGTCGATGGAGATGAGCGAGCATTGCCAGAGAATGATGAACCTGCATGTCGGAATCGCCTAGCTCTGCTGCTGAAATGGTCGATGAATCGGCCCAAAAGATCGTTGTGGTCTATGTGCTGCTCCAGACGAGCTCCCAAATCGTCGCTCTCGGATATCCTCAAACTTCTCTGCTGCGTCAATAAGCCTCGGAGATGGAAGTGATGTGTAATCCAACCAACTTCTCCTATACCTCTTCTCTCATGCCTATGATGATTTTTTCCAGATTTTTCTCTGGAAATGCGGCAGTTGCTGGTGTATGTCGAGATAACTCGGTGTATCTGACGAAGTAGTCTCTAGATGTCATCCGTCCCTGACGAAACTCTAGAAAAAATCGGCGCTAGGACTCCTTTCACTTCGCAGAAAAGAAGTGAAATCGGAATTGTGTCTCGAAATCATCCCATGTGGGCTAACGACCCAACTCAGAAACTACAACATCCCACATCTCTCAACGAAATCTGTCAGCGAGTACTGCATGAAAGATAGCCACATGTCTCGTGGTGCACGAATCATCCTCAGCACCTTCATCACCCTCTTTAGCAACTGCTCAGCAACATTTGACGTACCAGAGCCCTCAAACATGGGTACATTGGCTCGCTGGTAGGAAGTAAAAATTGACTGGTACCTGTGTATAGCAGAATACTCGTGTGCATCCTCATCTTAAAAGTCAATAGGGTCCTGCTCCCTGTCGAAGTCTCTATCCTCAGCTCCATGCTCTGGTATCTCCTCAAGTGGATCATCGAAAATGAGGCTGTTGTACCTTGACTGATTGAGACTGGTCCTGTTTGGTCCCATCCTGAGATGAATGGTATGCGAAATCTGACAATTCCGCAAATCTCATCTCTATATCTATCTGTCTCTTGTGCCAGAATCTGGTCCTGCTTGCCTCTCATAGCAGCTTGCTGCTGCTGAAGATCGGTAAGAGCGGTTAGTATACGTGCTAGCTGGTCAGTGGTCTCCTGTCTTGGTCGGGATGTCATGGCTCGCATGAGAACCATTTTGTCATAAAAAAATACCATTCGCAGATAGTTATCACATATGTTTTTTCTCTTCACGGAATTTAATATGAAAGTTAATGAAATTGGTAACATCTATGGTGATTGAATCCGAATGTCATGTTTCCCTTCTCGGACTCACGACAAGTCAGAAGACTGTTGCTATCCGAGAACTTAAAGCGATCGGAATTGTAATATTACGAATGTACGTATCGAGGTATCATGGCTTTGATACTAAACTGATATACCCTCGGATCCGGGTAACTGTTTACGCCACATTCGCACTATTATATTTGCAACGATCTCATTTAGTATGGAAAATTTGGGAAAAAAATTTCGCGTTGCTGTTGATCTAACATTCAATCCACATTCACCAAGGACATGAGTCGCCAAATTTTATTCCATTCATTTTCGTAATATATATATATATATATACATGCACAGAGAAGCCAATAGTTCTTACATGTGTCCCAATATATATATATATACAGAAGAAAAAGAAACATTTACATCATAACTGATCAAATGCTGCAACAAAAGTGACAACAGAAACCATACCGTCTGGTATATAAACCATCGGAAGAAGTTATCAACAGCTACTACAGTGTTGCCGACTCATTGCCTGTAAAAACATTATAGGAAGAAGAGGCGTCAGCGAGTGCTGGTACACCTGTAATTCATATTGTAAAATAAGCAGGCATTTAATATGGATACATAAGGAACAAGTAGAAAGGTATAACAACCAAGAGTTACAGCTACTTGTTTGAAAAAGAAGTTTTCTAGCTATAGGGATGGATGCTTCAAGTTTTTCCATTACCTCCCGTATGTCACATTATTATTTAGTAGTAATGACATATGTATAATTTCCGCAATTGCCTTATAGCCTTATATATTCATGTAATATTTGATAACTCATATGTATATATATACATATATTTATTAATCTCTTATTATTTAGAAGCTAAAATATGAAATTTTATAATGAGGATGATTTATGTTTTGAACTTATTCTTGATTCTATTTAAATTCTTAAGTATAGTGGATAGTCTGTGTTCATAGTCTTTGTATGACATCATACTATGACTCTAAGATGTGAATAGTGCCTTAGAGTTGGGTGCCACCGTAGGCATGCAGTGTTGTATTATGCGTCCTAACTAAGTTCTCAACACGTCCACTAGCTTATAGAGATTTTGAATCCAATTATAGTCACTTCCTACCAACTCAACTTTGATTGTAACTTCTCCAAGCCTCAACTGCCACTGTCTTAGATGTAACCCTAGATGACTTAGATGTAGACATGGATGATTCGTATGTAGCATCGCCAAGTCTGTTGGTGAAAAGTAACCAAAAACTCAAGCGATGAGATAGCCTCCAAAAAGGCTCTTTCGTCTTGCCCTCTAATTGGAAGTGCGGTCCAATAGAGGGAAAGGTCTACTCCAAAACTACGCTCCGGAGACAGGTGAGAGAGACTCTCTGGAAAAGTCACTCTAAAAACTGGCCCGACCGGTAACGGGCAAACAAGCTCGTATGAAAAACTAAAAATCAAGGATCCCCCGCATGGGTATCCTGAAACAGAGGGTCAGCGAAGATGACCAAAAGTCGGGATCCCAACGAGGCGTAAAAGCATTGCGAGCTTGTGTAAAAATCGACAAAGGATTGGGATCCTAGACCTGCGCACTTGGCGGCTGCTGCCCAAACTGAACTTCCTATCTTCCGCCCAGTTGTGGGTCACCTTTCCCTCTCACGGTCAGGTGTAAGGATCACCATGACCGGCACTAATATTTGTCAATCATAACTGATTCTCGATATTTTCACTTAATCACTGATTTATAACCATATGGATGTATAGTGAAAATATTATTTATTCCTTATATGGCACGAAGCATTACACCAGAAGAATTTACACTACATCTTCTACATCTTCTTTGGATGTTGATCTGATGTGGTTATAGTATACACTAACTCATGATCAGAGTTTAGAATTTCTCGTCTCAGACAAAATATTATGAATCCAAATGGACAACGATCTCTTTTATCAGCACTAATATACCATCATACTTTATTGCTTAGTCAATCTTCGTAACCATTTAGAATAATGATATATGTTCCTTCTATTAGATATTCAATAATAACCTAATGTAATATGGACCTCAATATTCTCGTTTCCCATCAAAATTAAAAGTAAGCTAATTCCCAAAAAAAATGAAAGATCTGATTGAAAGACATCATGCACTTGATCACATATTAAATTTTCATTCTATTGTGTATACATGTGTTAACATTTCGGGGACTTTTCATAAACAGTATGGTCACGGATATATATATATATATATAGGAAAATGGGGCTGCCCCCTAGGGGGAGCTAACTTAGCTCCCCCCGCCCTATTTTCTTCAATTTTTTTTATATTTTTTGAAAATTGTTTCCGTGAATATTCATCACTATATCCCTATATTATGTTATAAAAATTTCGTGTCAAACAGAGACTCCTACGGCCTCCATCCGGACAGTCATTTTTTTAACGGTAACAAGATTTTTTAAATCGACCCCGTTTGGATGGAGGTCGTACGAGTCTCTGTTTCGCATGAAATTTGAATGACATAATATAGGGTTTTAATAATGAATTTACACGGTTTTAGATTTCAAAAAAAATAAAAAAATTTTGTTAGATCTACATAGGTTCTGCTATGTATATACTATATAATTAATAATCCAGATCTACAAAAATGGCACATGCAATATTGATTTGATTTTTTTTGTCTAAATGTTAAAAAAACGGTATGTATGGATTCTCTTTCAATTTATACAATTTGCATTTAGTTGTATTTATAACCTAGCAATTATTCAGTTCACGTTGGAAATTAACTTCTTATTACCCCCGTATGATGTTCTTCTCTCTCTGCAAGATAGGGGTCAGATTTGTTGTTGGATTATACAGTGTGTTCAGAATGCTCTAGCAAATCTTACGAGTCTTATATTATGCACCAGTAGGAACCTCATATCACCATATATATATATATAGGATAAAGATCCATGTTGTTCATTTTAGAGAAGGCGTCCAAGGCTTTTAACGTTGGAATGCTTTAAGTAGGAAAGAAGAGAGATGGGAATTTGAGATGAAGAAGGTTCCTAGAACCTTCCTCCATCCATATATTATTTTTTTAACTGCTGGAATTGTGCGGTAGCAACTTCAGTTTTATTTAATTTTATTATTATTATTTTTTAACTATTTGTTTGATATACAAAAGTTAATCGTATTTACACCTCAGGCATCGGATTTTGATGCACAATATTTTGATTTGATCATCTCTGAATGGTGATCGATATGAGTATAATATTGATGTACTTTTGATCGGGTTTGGATCCCTGAACTTTTCAAGATACAATTTTAGTTTGGGGTTAAATTTTACGATTTTAAAATATCAAATGACCTCCGATTGACGAACGATCGATTCCATTGGTCTTATTTCGTGGTATCGGATCAAGGTTCAGAAAGTCGGTATGCGGTATTCGTTCGGTCAGGCGGTCTGAAGCGAGTAAGCGGATATGCGGAAGTATATGCGGATTATGCGTTTTGTATTATTTTATTTTAAAAATAATTAAAATAATAACTTAAATTCAAATATTAGAGATTTATGTTTCGAAAAAATAACAATAGACAAAATATATGCATAGACGTTTTAGTACGACATGATTTCAACCAAAGCATTTCGAAAAAATGTCTATTTAGATAAAAGAGTAATTCATAACAAAAATTCGAAGGTGAAATTAGTTGGCATACTTATTATTAAAATGATTAATATAAGAACAATTAAATATTATGAGATAAAACGAAAATAAATGAAATTAGATTGTGTTCAATGATTAAATAATCGGATTCCCTTTTACCAAGCGTTAATGACATTTTTTTGAGAAGAAACAAAATTTTGACTGCAGAATATCTGAACAATTGAGAAAAGTATTGATGAAGAAAGCAAATGACTCAAATATATTTTTCATGAAAGAAGATGTATTGGATTCTAAAACTAAAGTATATTGAATTCAAATTAAGCAAATGCAAAGACAGGAAATGGCATTTGAAGAAATTAAATAAAAACCCTTTCCATAAATAGTTGTCAGTTGTAATTAAATAAAAATAAAAAAATATTTTAACCGCAGCTGTATAAAAGCATTTCTATAATCAATTTAATTTAATATTTAGCAACATTTATTATTTTATGGCTATGAAGGGCAGCAACAACATCAACTAAAGATGAAGCCTAAATGGAGAGGGTCTATCCAATAGGCGGCCGAGTATGCGGCCGCATATGCGGTTTACTCGGCCGCATACTCGCCAAAACCGTATATGTACCGCATATTGTATATGCGGTTCGGTTCAGTCACCGAATACGCATATGCGGCCGCATATGCGGCCGCCTGGACCGCCTTTCTGAACACTGTATCGGATTATATGACGGTCTCGGTTTGTTTCGCTGTTTCTGAATCTGCGTCACGACTTTTCAAGCACATATTACGATGCGATCGATTTCACCCGAATGATTTGTGATTCACGATCAATTGATTTATTTAGGTTGTTTATCATTGACCAACAACTTTATTTAGTTAATCGGACTTCAATCGGGTTGGGTTCGAGTTTGTATGCTGGTCCGGATGTTACAAGTATAAAAACCTCAAAGGGAGTCTCGTCCTCGAGACTCGGGTCATGGTCATTTGGTGTCTTGTTTGGATTTCATATGGCCATAAAAAACTCAATGGGTTTTAAACACATAAAAACCTCAAAGGGAAAACACGCCATATTCTAGCATAAAATAATTACAAGAGCTTGTTTTATTGATTAGATAAGAAAAGTTGCGGGTATCGTGCTTGCATGTTGGCTTCTGTCTCCCTTGTTGCCTGTCTGATGCCATGTCGGTGTCACAACACATTGACCAATGGATTTTCTTTCCTGCGAAGTTTATTTACGGCACTATCTAGTATCTGCATTGGCTTCTCCTCATATGTCAAATCTGGCTCCATGTCTAGATTCTCGTAGCTGATGACGTGTCAAGGGTCGTGCACCTACTTCTTCAATTTGGATATGTGGAAGACGTCGTGAATAGCAGAAAGATGTAGAGGAAGGGCTATCCGGTCGGCCACATTCCCCACTCTAGCAAGAATCTCAAAAGGTCTAACATATCATGGCACCAACTTGCCGTGAATGCCAAATCTCTGTATCCCTTCATGGGAGATACACGGAGAAATACCCAATCTCCCTCCCACCTGTAAATTACAGGAATGTCATTTATATGTGAGATTAAGTTGAGTATAGATAAGTCGTAATTAAATGGATGAAGAGAAAATAATTGGATTATCTGAAACTCTAAATCTTTGCCTCCAAACACATTGCATCACCACCTTTCTGTTGCTAGCCAACTGCTTGAGGCGAGGATAATACTCGCCAAAATTCCCTCCTCGGACCATTCATCTCGCCAAAAGCGAAAACTAGCGCTATCCTAAAATCGGGTCTCAACTTCAAAGCCAACATCGAGATCATCTTGGTAATCCCCTCCCACAATGAGGAAGGCAAGCGGCTCGAAGCAGCCTCAAGTGTCTTAGAGACCCCATAAATCTTCCTCATCGTCATGCATACTAGGTCCTCGGACTTTCCCCATAACCGTACCACTCACTTCGCCATGAACGCCTTGTTTATCTCGCCTACTTGCAGAACCCACAACCCACCCTTCTTCGACGTTGTCACCTTTCCCCACCCGACTAGATGAATGCCCCTTCTAGCTTGTCTCCCGTCTGGCCAGAAGAACCTCCTCTTCGACCTCGATCCTCGTGCACACCCTAGCATGCACTAGGCTCGTGGAATAGAAGAAAATAGGGATTGCCGAAAGAACATGCTTCAGAAGAACCATCTTCCCACCTCTCGAAAGTGTCACCTCCTTCCACCCTGCCAACCTCCCCTCTGACCTTTCTGGCAGTGCCCTCCAATCTCTAGACTTTGGATTCCCCGTCACCAAAGGCAATCCCAAGTGTATAATCGACAATGTAGCTGTTGGGTACCCCAGCACCACCGTTGCTCGCTGCACCTCAAACACTGTGAGGTCGAAAGAAATCGCCATCGACTTATTTCTATTGATCTGTAGCCCCGATACATCACCAAAAATATTGAAAATAGGTGATGCAGGACGCATCTCCTCCTCCTCAGGTTCCATGAATAGCAAAGTGTCATCCACGTACTACAACTACGAGATAGAAATGTCCTCTTTCACATAGCTAGAATACCGACCCCCGCTCGTGGCCTTCCTCATCAACAGTTTCAACACTGCTAAAGCATCCACCATAATAACGAAAAGGAGCAACGCCAACAACCAACCTTGTCTACTGCCCCTCTGCGGTGAAAGAAACCCCCTATGGTCTGCCATTAACCAGCATTGCATGCGATGTTGTCCTCACACACCGCTTGATCCAAGCAATCCAAACCACCGGGAAATCCCTCTTCTTCAAGAAAGCCCACAAAAATCTCCAATTGACGTTGTCAAAAGCTTTGGAAAAGTCCACATTCCACAACACCCCTTTGTCTTTACTTCTCTTTCAGTCCATTGCCACCTCAGAAACCATCACCAAACCGTCGACCATAGCTCTCCGAGGTACAAATGCCATTTGCTCTGACGAAATGATCCAATCAAGCACCCTCTTTAAGTGATTCGCAAGGATCTTTGAAACAATTAAGTACAAAGCATTAGACAATGCAATCGGCCTTAGTCCTCCATCCTGGTCGGCATGCCCTTCTTCGGAAGCAAAAACTAAGAGCCTTGTTCAATCTCTCAAAACCCTGGTTGCTCTCTTGAAACTCCTCCAACACATCTTGTTTGACGACCTCCCAAAATCCTCGATATAATATAACCGGGAAGCCATCCAGACTCGGGGTCCCATCGACTTTCAACTAGAACAGCGCCCACTTGGCCTTTGCCTCCGTGAACTCTGCCTCCAACGAACCAGCGTCAAATTAAGATATCCGCAATAGACCTCTCCCCTGCCATCCCCATCTCGCTCGTACACGCCTCCTGCCCAAAGCCTGGAAGTGTGACCACAACGCCACCCGCTCCTCTCGATTGCCCTCGACCGATTGGGTCGCCTCCAATGCCTGCGCGGACAACTTTAAATCTATCAATACAGGATCTGGCTCTCGAGTTCCACAACGTGTAGAGACACCCCACAACATCGATCACCTGAAGACCCAGCTCATCCACCATCTCAGCCATCACCGCAAACCCACCGTTGCACCCACAACAACCCCCTTGACGGTCCTCTCGCCGCAGAGTCACATTGAAATCATGCGCGATTATCCAAGCCCACTATGGGAACCTGGCTGTAACTGAGTGCAACTCCTCCACCAAACTTCCAGTGCTGACCCTATTGCAAGGACCGTACATGTTCATGATCAGCCCTAATGCCATCAGCCTTACGCCGTAGCAGCACCGAGAGTGATAGCGCTCTCCACACCTCCTCCTCCTCCTCCAGCTTATCACCATTCCACCCCCATCACCAAGCCCCCAGCTGCCCTGACCGAGTCGATCGCCCTGCACACCCCCAAATTGCTTCCCCACAATTTCTCTCCACAACACATCCATCTCATGCGCAATTTTCGTTTCTTGCAACATCGCCACATCTGTCTCTGCTCGAACAGCCACAGACATTCATCCAAATTGGGTGTATGCTATATGGATTTATATTCAATAAAATCTAGGTGACTATAGCCACAGACATTCATTTTTTCCGCTTGCACCCAAAAGATGAAATGTCTCTTAAAATGGAGTTGTTGGTGTTCCTTTGTTTTAAAGATTTTTATGTGAATCATGGGATTGATGGGTTTGTGAGGGGGGATGTAAACAATTCACTTATTTTTTGCCTTTGAAGAAGTAGGTCGGTATCCAGAGTTGGCAGTTTGGTGCACTTTCCACAAACTTTAAGTCAATAATCACAAGCCACAAGTGTCATAATATTGGGTTCAAGTACTAGCCTATCATCTGTATTACCTCAGTGCTAATCGGATCTTTGCATCCAAGAAAAATCACTGGATTGTTCTCATATAGATATACAAATTTCCCCAGTGAATCTTGTAACTTCTGTTATTATTTGATGGGTGACTCCAAATATTACATTGGGATTGCAGATAATTGTATTCATGGATAACATCCCATTTTATTCATATTGTGCACGAAATCTTACATGGAATTTGACCGAATCGAATCCTTGAGGTCATCTGATGGAGCAGCAGTACTAATCTGGACTGGCACTCACAATCCCAAAGACCTCTAGGAGCCTGTTATCTGTACTACCTCAGTGCTGATCGGATCTTTGCATCCAAGAAAAATCACTGGATTGTTCTCATATAGATATACAAATTTCCCTAATTGATGAGTGACGCCGCATATTACATTGGGAATGCAGATAATTGTATTCAAGGATAACATCCCATTTTATTCATATTGTGCAAAAAATCCTACTTGGAATTGACCCAATTGAAATCCTTGAGGTCATCTGATGGAGCAGCAGCAATAATCTGGACTGCCACTCACATCCCAAAGACCTCTAGGAGCCATGGGAACTCAGATTCTGCCACATTGGGGGGTGATTGCCTTATTGGAGAATTATAGTCACTTCTTTTTATTAATGTATCTGCATTTGCAAGAATGAGTTTTGTTTTGGAATAATGCATGGTATAACACTAACATTATATGATTATTGTCCTGACATCTTCTTGTGCTTTCTTCTTGTAGGCCTTGCAAAACCCTCTCCAGTTATTGATACATTTTGTTCGGATGAAGTAGTTGCCCATTATGTCAAACTTGACGGTGTCGTTACATTGGTTGACTGCAAACATGCCATGCGCCATCTTGGCGAGGCAAAAGGTAGATGGGTTGTTAATGAGGCAGTGGAACAAATTGCATATGCAGACCGAATCATACTGAACAAGGCAAGAATAACCATCATATTATTTATAGTGCTTTTCATTATAATCATTTTCTTTTCTTGTCATTTAAAAATAAATTTAATTTTTTTATGGTCACTGACTGTCCATTAGATTGATTTGGTGAGTGGGGATGAACTGGAAGCATTGACGAAAAGAATCAGGGTAAACCTTGAAGTTAAAATATTTGTGTCAATTTTTGGTCTTGTCGTGTTCCTTATGCTGTCTTGAATATATATATCTGAAGCTTATAAACGGGATGGCTCAAATTAAGCAAGCAAAGTATGGTGTTGTTGACATGGACTTTGTCTTAGGAGTGGGAGGCTATGATCTTGATAGGTGATATTCAATTTTCATATATGTTATCTAGACTAATTTTTTGTTAGCAATATCTATTGTTAAACTCATTGCCAAAGACTGACGATGTTTTTGATAGGATCGAGTCTGAGGTTCAGGTCCAAGAAGATAATCAATGCAGTGCAGATCATGGTATGATGTCTATGTATTTCTATAATTATATATGCTTTCCTGCAAAAAAGAACGTGCATCAGGACAATAACAAGTGAATACTGCATTTGATTTTGTACCTTCAATAATGGTTGTTTTGAACCTAACAAGACAATTGCTTTATGTATTTTCTGTCTCTAGTTCAAATATTTATACCCTTACTCTGAATACGCATAGTAATGAAGTATTTATGAGTATTGATCGGAGATGATGAGTAAGCAAAAGGGGAGGAGTGCGTGGATTAGAGAAGAGTGAGAGTGGGAGATGGAGATGGGTGGAGCGGTGTACGATGGTAAAACATCGGACCTGTACCGGCATGATGGTCTATTTTTTACGAGGAAAAAAGGGTGGAACGTTGAGGAGATGCCCACCCAAATCTTTGCATTCATAATTTTACAGCACGGTATTATAGGGACCAAAAGTTCTGAAGGATCTTGGCCAAGGCCCTAAATGTCAGTTTCGGTCGCCATTTCGGTGTCGACCAAAACAGAATTTCGATGGAATTTCGACCGAAATTTCGGCCACGTTTTGTACTAGGACCCCCATATTTCGGTCATTTCGGTCGAATTTCGATTTCGACTGGATATCGATATTCGACAGAAATTCGACCGAATTTCGTTGAAATTTGAGGCCATGATTTTGGCACATTCGATTACGATTTTAACATAGAACCTTTCACCTAAAAGATCACTCTATTTCTTGCCAACCACATGGTCTAGATTATGACCGTTGCCCAAACCCTGTGCCGCCCAAAACCCTCCCTTTGCTCAGTTAAATAAGGCCAGAATGCCTCCGCGCAATCTATTGACACACTACAAGTAAATAAAAGGTGATCCACGTACTCACAGTCCACAAAACACCACTTACAAGAGCTGTCATCACCTTGGAACAATCTGGCCTTCCTAGCCCTTGTCATGGAAGGCCATATCGATATCGTGTCGATACGATATTTCAACGATATATGATGAAGCCATTATTCATTAACATTCTATCTGCATTTTGTCTTAAAACCCTTAACAAATACATGTAAATATTCATTAATTTCTATCTTTTATCAAAGCCACACTCATGAATAAAAAATGCACTTTTATGCATTCATAACATGTAAATAAATAAAAGAATAAAAATAAAGAAAACAAAAGAAGACAGATTGTAAATATGTATACATGTACAATGTGATTTATAAAATATAAATATAGCTAAAAGATATGTGTATAACCTAACCTCCGATACCAAGTCAGCATGGGTTGGTCGACAAACAAATAAGTACGGGGAGATAAGGAAAGAAAACATTAAAAAAAATTAATTCTTATATTCTATACACTCTTCACTATTTATCAAATAATTATCAAATCTTCATTGATTTTTAATTAATTCATATGAACATATTTTTTTACGAAACTCTTCTCCTAAACATTTCTAAAAAATGTATAGAAAAATATAAAAATAAGTTAAAAATATAATTTTGTATATATGCCAAGAAATCCAACTTTTAAATTATCAAAATTTCAACTTCCAAATATCATACTTTCTCATATGAACTCCGATTTCACTCTACTCATCTTTAAAGTTCATAAAATAACATTCTCTATTAATTGAGATGTTTTCACTAAAATCGGAATCCGTTCGCAAAAAGTCGGTTTTTGGGCTATTTATTTTATCTAGAACACATTATTTATAGTTTTAATGATTTTATAATTTTTAATTATTTTCTTGATCTTGTATTTTAACCATGATTTAATTCAGAATTTTTTGACATCATTTATTATTTTAAATAAATAAAAAACACTAATTTATAGATGAAATTGAACTACGTAACTTATACCCGTATTTATTAATATATTTAAATTAATTAATTAATATTCACAAATTTCAAACATACTTTATTTATTATTCTAATTATTAATAAAATAAAAAATAAGGTATTATTTATTAATTTATTAAGTTAAAAATCGTATACATATTTATCAAGTATTATTTATACCTATTTATTAATATAATATTTATTTTTCGTAAGTTATTTATTATTTATAAAAATTAATTATTCCATAATTGAGATAAATTAATTATTCATATTTTTCATTTTTATACCTATTTAAAATAACATCATTTATTATTTATTACATAATTTAGAATGTATTTAAGCATCTAGCCAACCATGTGATGACACGTATCAACACCTGGTTCATCTTCCTCAAGAACAATTTGTTGTAGATTGTTCCAAGGCCTCCAGTTCGCCTAATTTCCCCGTGCCCCTCATTCATCCTAAACCCAATCCTAACCCTCGAATCCTTAGACCTAACAAACCTGATTCACGCTACCCATTGATTCCAACCTAACTCGCCGCCGATCTATCTATAAATCTCTTCAAATTTGCCTCGTTGCAACTATAACTTTCCCGCTTCCAGAAACCAACTGATCGAGATCTCATCTTCTCCATCTGATTCCGGCCAATCCAGGAGGTGACAGCTCCTCGTGCTTGACCCGCGTGGAGGAGTGATCATCGGAGGGCAGTTCCAAGGCCTTTGCTGGCTTTGCATCGTCGTCGTGTGCGACGTAGAGCTCCGACCATCGTCCATTGAGTGAAGACCAGTAGGGTTATACACGTTGCAATTCCCAGGTATTCCTTCATTTTCATTTTCTGTTTCTTGATTTGCGTGCTTGAATTAGCTATGTTAATCACCTAATTAGGTACCCTTAATCACCATCCTTGTATTACACTCAGATTTTCACCTCAAACACGCTCGAATCAACTCCCATTTTTGAGTTGAACTTCAACTCTTTCTAGAACCATCTACACCTGCTGCAAGAATAATACCTCAGACCAATTTCCTTGAGAAATCGAGCAATAGATATTTTGATTCGCAGGTACCAGATCATCCTGGAGCAAGCTATTTCATCATCTCATTTGGAGCTCTTCTTTGCCAACCAACTGTGCAATAGTCAGGAGCTAGGGTTTCACACTCTAGTCGAAGCCTTCTTCATCATCAACCACCTTTGTCTAATATCTTCTCGCAACAGGAGGGCTCGGAGGGAGAAGGAGACTCCCTCCTGGCCCTGTAGGAGCTAGCTCACTGCCTCACATCATCGGAGAACCCATCGAGGAAGAAGATTCGCCACCACTGCCGACCAAAATCGGGAAGAACCAACCAAGAACACGAGGGACATGCTCGTGGCACGTGTAGCAAGTGGGTGGCCCAGATGCACGCATCATAATCTAATCCTGGTCGTGTGATTGCGAACCGGTAGAAGAATTGTACCATTAGCCCAAGTGGTTTCCAGATTTCATTAGCGCCTCCAGAGATTTCCAGATATTGCATTTAGGTCCCATACAGGGACCTAAATGTAATACAACTTATTTTCTTTCCATTTCAGTCCTTGTCAGGGACCAAACTGCGAACTTTTTCTTTTATTTTTTTTACATTTGTGCCCTTGTATACTTTGTGAACTTTGGACACTTATTTGATATCATTTTCCCTTGATTTTTATAGCGTAGTTACACAATTACCCTAGCGAGGTTTTCTTATTTTTGTTGAGATTTTTCATTGCGTATTTTTTTGTTTTGATTTTTCTAAATTCGCATCCGTTTTAAGGATTTTTCTTGCCTTTTTCAAGAAGAAATAAAAACCACAAAAATACCTCTTTTTCCCAAAAATCGAAGTATAGATATTCTGCCTCCTTATGTTGGACCCACGGAAACTTACCTGGATAAATAAATAGTTTAAGATAAAAATGGAGAGAGAATATGCTTATTCACTTCTTTTTCTCTCTCTCCTATTTTATTGAAATTTTGTTTGATTAATCAGGTTTTGTTCGGAGCGACTCCTCTACATCGACTTTGACATTTATTATCGCTCTGAAACCCCTGGTGATCAATATATCAGTGATATATCGTCGAAATATCGCCCATATCGACACACTTTTGTGAAGGAAATGCCTGAAAAGGAGGATATATCGCCATATCGATACCAATATCGGTCTCATCTCGATATTGATATATTGCCGATATTTCCTTTCATGGCTCTTGTTATCAAGTAAAATTTTGACATGTAGCGGAATCTTCCACATGTCAATTCAAGAGAAACAATGCTAGGGTCAAAGATCGATATCTTATATAAGGCCATGTAGACCTTACCAAATGTGAAGCAATCATCTTTCCATGTCCAAGATCCAATAGCCGTTGGGCTCTTCACCTTCGACAAGGCCTTCGAAAGCATGATGAACTCAACAACCCTCTGGTTCGAAAGCATATCATGAAAAATCGGGCACTGGCCATTCCCATCCCAAATCTCACTGGCCGAGATCCCATTTTTCGATGGATTTCTGAACTATTTCTGTATAAGATCTTGAGGAGAGATACATGCATCATAAAGTGGGTGCATAAGGGGATATGAAGCAAGAGGTGGAGTGGAGGCACAACATTCTAGACAAACATGATTTAAAAGGGGGATAGTAATGCATCTTTTATCCATTTGTTGCTAG
The DNA here is from genome assembly GCA_037367405.1 of Ottelia alismoides. Lineage (NCBI taxonomy): Eukaryota > Viridiplantae > Streptophyta > Magnoliopsida > Alismatales > Hydrocharitaceae > Ottelia > Ottelia alismoides. The sequence continues at coordinate 69,524 of JAZKJV010009408.1, read as the reverse complement.
TGGTAGGCAGAGAAGAAACCAAATTCATTCAGTTTAAATATTGAGATTGCCTAAACCGGGAACATGTACGTTGGAATAGTCGTAGTTGATCATTTTGTACAATTCAATCGGTGCAATAAATGATGGTGGTATGATATAGTTGCTAGTCGACTACAATTTAATAAATGACATCGATGCCCGGGAAACGACACCTATTGACCTCAGGCTAAGAGTGGTGTTTTAATCCCCTACTCGTTCTTCTGGTGCTTCATGGTGCAATGTCTTTCTACTATGAAGAACTGGGCGCTCTTGCTGATTGTAACCTGTGGTTTTACTCTTCGATGAAGTATAGGGATGCTGTTATGACTGCATGTTGGACTGGCGATTGGGGGGGGTGATGATTCCTTGCCACAAACTTTTTCATTTCTCTTTATGAGTAGAGGATAAATCAGTACTTGAGGTTGATCGAAAAGCTAAACCCTAAGAGGGGTCCGTCCCCAATATCAAACAATATCAAATGTGGTAAAAGGAGGATGTTTTTATAAAAAAAGGCTTTAGGTTGTTTACGACGGAACATATTAAGGGGAATGACACTTTTTCAAGGGGCTGTAGGTTGATCTGGAATTTGAAGGTGTCATTGAGGGTGATGATCTTCATGTGGCTGCTGCGCAGGTCTCAAGTGACAAGGAAGACATACCATTCACATCTTTTCTCCACCAAAGGGCACTGATTGTGTTCTATGTGTGGAGGAGATTGAGGACGTTGGCTACCTTTTCTTCACATGTTGGTTCTCTCAGGAGATGTGAACCATAACCGATGGGGTTTGGATGTATACATGTCGCATTTATAGATTTTGGAGGAGTTTTATGGAGGTAGCCTATCATTCCAAAAGGGAGAGGGCAATGCTATTTGCTTTCTTATGGACCTTGTAGTTAGCCTGGATGCCAGCCTGCGGGACCCAGCTTGCTTCCTTCTTGAAAGAACCGCTCCCCCTCCTTTTATGGCTGACAGAAGATTCCTTGTAGATTCTTGGTGTTTGTTTACTTAATTGTTACGATTAATATTATTTGCGGCTGATCACCTACTTAGAGTGATTGCCCTCATTCTAAAAAAGCACTTATAAGCGTGGAAGGAAATATCGTGATATATCGGCTATATATCGCCGATATATCGATATCGAGATGAGGTCGATATTGGTATCGATATGGCGATATGTCCTCCTTTTCAGGAATTTCCTTCACAAAACTGCGTCGATATGAGCGATATTTCGGCGATATATCGTTGAAATATCGTATCAACGCGATAAAGAAACGATATCGATATCGATATGGCCTTCCATGCTTATAAGGATCATTTCTCTATGTGGGTTTTTTGTAAAAGGAAAAAGGGGGATACGTCGTATATGGTTATCTCCATCATATGCTCTGATGTTAGGAAAAACTTGCCTTCTCAGGCAAATTTTGTATTTGTCATGGTTTGTTTTTTGTGATGGTTTTTTAAGCTAGTCCGCTGGGATATCTTGAGCTCTGTACTTGAAAAAGCACAATTTGCTATGGACTTGCAGTTACTCTAATTCCTTAGTGATAAAGCATATATATGATCACTTTTCATTTTTGTACTTGGTGGGATTTTTTGTTATGCTTTAGTGTGTTTTTTTCGCATTAACTGGTATATTTGAATGCAATTTAACTAAGCTAGTTGTAATGAACATTTTGATGTAGATCACCAATGTGGATCTCATCGTGGACATGTTCATGACTCTGCCGTATCTAGTGTCAGCATAGTTTCTGAGGGTGTCTTAGATCTTGACGAGGTAACTTGCGAACTGCCTTTGCATATATAGAATAATACGCTAGTCATTTCTCTTTTTAAGACTCTTTAAGTCTTACACTGCGCACGGTTTTGATTGATTTCAACATTTTTTATACACTAGAATGTGCACTTCTTTTTATGCCGGTTTCTCTGTTGCTGATACAGTGAAATTAAATGACAAAAATGGACATAAGCGACCAGCTTCATGGCCGAGAGAAATATGGATGAGATTGGCTTCCACAAGAAAGGAACAGGGGAGGAGAGAAATGGCGGAAACCCCAAATGCTAGATTTTATACACAAAAAATACAACTCGCCATACCAATAAATTTGATCACTACTTATTTACAGTCTGTATGGTCATTATACAAACAATTAAATTTCAAAATCTATCCTAACAACCTTGACTGTTATCTTAAATTCAAAATAAACCATTTACGTGATATACCCTAGCTAATGAAATTAAAGTAATTTCACTGAACTACAGCAATAAGAAGGCAACTGATTTATTTATTATTATTATTTGATTCAAAAGAGAGGGAAACACACAAAGGTGTCCGCCTCAAATCTATTAAATAAAAAGGATCAAACCAGAGTTACAAGGACCATGACTTAAGGTGAGTCTTAGTTGAAAGAATTACATTTTCCACATAGTAATGCTCCGAATGGAAAAGAACCATGTTGAGCAACAGGTAGATGGCCAAACTACCATGACAGGAAGCAAAATCACCATGTTCGAGTGGAAATTGTCTCAGGATGTTTAGGCACGTCGACGCTAGCCTCTTGTATCTTTGAGAGAGAATGAGAGAGATGGATTTGGGAGAGGGCTCCTTATGCAAGGTGAGAATCGTTTTTCTTTTGTATCTTCTTCCCCTCCAGAAGGAGGTTTATTTATAGGACGTGTTGTACCCCTCGTATAGTCCGTCCCTCTCCAACCACGCCTGACTTGCACGAGTCTCGCGCGCGACTCGGCATCTGCGCAACTGCCGCCTCGCACAACTGTCGGCGGCGGTTTGAGCGCGAGGTCATTTGATATGTTCACACATCTCCTACTTGACCGAAGCGATCGAAAATTCTATACTCCTACTATTTGTGTAGTATACATATGAAGATTTCTTTTGATCATGGAAGGTCGTATCGATATCGATATCGTTTCGGTTCGCCCGGAAATGGATATATCCGGATATATCGACGATATCGGTGGAAATGTCAAAAATATCGCAAAAAAGCTAATTTTTGGCATTTTCAGAAATTAAGGTCATCCAAGATATTAAAACAACAAATAACGTACACATACACACTTATATCACACATATCGGTCCATTTATAGACCATATATCGCACATCGGTATCGCACATATCGGTCATATCGAACATATCGATATTAATATTGATCTTTGACTTATAAATATTGGAAATTGATTTCATTCAAGTTCTTGTAACATGAAATACTACAAATATACACCTAAAAAATGCATATATATCATTTATGAGGTCTATGATCCTTATAGTGCACATATCGGTCATATCGAACATGTCGCTGATATTGTTAGTTGTTGACATACTATATATATTGAAAATAGAGTACATCCAAGTACTCTGATCATTAAATAATTTACAAATGTACTCTTACTCTCTTAGATAACACATATCGATCATCTATGAACCTTATATTGCATACATCGATACGGTTGTACTGTTAGTTGTTGACCTATATATATATATATTGAAAATGGAGTTTATCTAAGTTCTTAGATCACTAAATAACTTACAAATACACTCTTAGATCACACATATCAATCATCTATAAAGTTTATATTGCATATATCGATCATTTTAAACATATCGATATTATTGTTGATTCGTGACTTATAGATTTTTTTGAAGAATTGACTTTATAGATATTGAAAATGGTTTTTATTCAAGTTTTACAACATGAAATAACTTGTAAATATACATCAAGTTGAAGAACCATTGTATGCACCGTCGTGTCGCACCATACCCTACCACCCGGAACAAAGTATATAAATCATAGATTGTTTTAATACTAGGTGTAGCTAGATAGGTAGTGGAATCAAGCTTGCATGAATAATAACATTCATATATAGGGATATCGACGAAATTTCGACGATGTCGGTCGATATCTTGTATTTTTTGTACTGAATCCATTCATTTTTGACCGATATGGGTCGATATCGGCGATATATTGCCGATATCCCTGTAAAAGGATATACACTCCGATTTCGATACTCCCAACCTCTCGATACCGATATATCTGCGATATATCGCCGATATATCGTCAATATCGACAAAGATGACGTGGGTTAGATCAGTCTTGACTTATCTCGCAGTTAAGGTACCTCTTCCCATGTAATTTCTATGCGACAATCAAGCCTCTCTATTTATTATCAATAATCCTGCATTCCATGAACGGACCTAGCATATAGATATGATTTGCCACTATACCAGAGACATGATCTAGAAGGGGCTCATATCCACCCCCATGTCGCTACTGGAGATCAGACTGTATATATATATATATATATATATATATTCACCAAAGCACTTGCTCGAGGTCCATTTCAATGATGTTCCAAGCTGAGTATGATAGACATATATGCTTCAACTTGGGGGAGAGTGTTGAGATATTTGTATCTTTTAGTGTTTTATTTCTTATTTCTATTTCTTCTTGTGCTGCTTATGTAATTTACCCAGGACTTTTATCCTATATAAGAGAGCCTTCAGGCCTTTATAAAGTATGCATTTCTTTTCTCTCCACATAAGCATATTGCGATGCCTGCTCATTGATGAATCCATGATTCATCGCTCTAAAAGATGAACATAGAGCGTTGTTCCGAAGTCATTGATTGCATTTATTCATCTATATTGCATTTTTATCATTCATGCACATAAAAAATATTCATGTTTTAGCATGCATTAAATAAGAAGCCCAAAAATGTTGTACATTATCACATGTTTATTACCATAACTTTCCCTATATTAAATTATTTTTTAATGACTCCAAATGAAATAAAATCAACTTTGTCGTGTACATATTACTAACATTAACCAACAAAAAATACCTAAAATTTGCCCATTAAACCTCGAACCCAACTTTGGAGATAAAGATTGCAAATGTGAATATCTCCGTCATACAGTCTTCTATGAACCCCACTTGCTTTTGAAGTATTGTACGTTCAATTATCTACAAAACAAGACCAAATTTAAAAGAATCAGAATTCATACGTGAAACTTGAGTTTTGTAACCTAATTGTATTTTGTATATTGATCGATTTGACCTTACTATTTTATGTACAAAAATAAATCTTTCTGATGTATTTCTTTTCCATTTATTCTCTTTTATTTATGTTTTAATAAAACATGAGAAAATCTAAATAAAAATTGAAGCAAAAATCAAAGAAAAAAAATCACTCTGAATAGTTTGTATATAAACCTTTTTATTTTATTTCTTTATTTTATTATTTTTAAAAACACCAAAAAAAATAGATTAAGTTGTAAATATTTATTTCCTATTTTATTTGTTTATATTTGAATTTTATCCTTTTTTTGGACAAACGATTTCTTTTGATTTTGGTCCCTTCACGAAAGTTGAAGATCTCATCGAGACGATCAACTTTCACGGAGACTACTTTTTGATTTGACTTCATTTTCTATTTTTTATTGAATTGTCCTTTTCTTTCTTGATTTTTTGGGAGCTACACGTGGCAGCTCATGAAACCACCACGTGTCACCCACATTTACCCCCTTTTATTTATTTATTTATTATTTATTTTATTTGTCACATGGCCACACCACGACCGTTCGATCTCGGTCGGTCGAATGGTCGTGCCTCTATCCCTTCTCCCTTCCGCCTTCTGCGACGTCACACCTGCCGTCCTTGCTCACCCACAACCACCTCCCTCATTCCATCTCCTCCACTAACTCCACGTTCTTCCCCGACAACCAAGCCGTTTCCCCAAACGCTCCTCGTCCCTCTCGTCCGCGCTTGTCGGCCACCACCTAACCGTCCATAAAAACCTAGCTCTGCCCCCGGTCACCGATTATCCGCCATCTTCCAACTCTTGGTCATCGAGCTCTGCTCCTTCCTTGGTGACATCGAGGGTTAGGGATCGTTGAGAGCGACGGCGTACGCCTATGCGGTGAGATCCATGATTCCATGGGACCACCATTGTGGAAGGTGTAAAAAGAAAAGTTATATTCCACGTAGCCCTAGAACCCTCTTATATAGGAGAAAGGCTCTAGGGAGAAATTATATAAAGAAGATGGGAAAACTAGAGAGATATAAATAAAGACAAAGATATAGAATTCTCTCAACACTCCCCCTCAAGCTGGAGCATATATGTCTGTCGTGCTCAGCTTGGAACAACAACAGTGGAAAGGACCCCTCGCGCGAGTCTTTATAAACATGTCTGCAATCTGTTCTCCGAAAGCAACATGGGAGGTGGAAATACAATCAACTTTGATGTGCTTTGTTCTCTCATGGAAGGCTGGATTATTAGATATGAATAGAGCTGCATTATTATCACATTTGAGGTGTATTGAAAGAGGCACCTCAATTGCAATCAGTCAGAACGGACTTGACCCACATCATTTTTGTGCTCCCTTGGCCATAGCTCTATATTCTGATTTAGCGTTGGATCGAGCAACTACAGTCTGTCTCTTACTCTTCCATGAGACCAATGAGCTACCAACGAACACAGTGAAGCCTGAAGTAGCTAACTCTGCTCACAACAAATGAAATGTCAGGCCTGGTAATAGTAACATATAGCAACTTTCCTACCGATTTCCTATATTGTCTCTTATTTGTCTCCTCGGAGTCATTATCATAGAGTCTAGCATTAGGATCCATTGGTGTAGTAACAGGTCTTCATCCTGTCTTATGTCATACCTGTCTCAGCCAGAAGATCAGTAACATACTTCCTTTGCGTCGTAATCATACCCTGTTGACTGTGTGCAAACTCCAAGCCAAGAAAATAACGTAACTTGCCAAGATCCTTGGTCACAAACTGTCGCCCAAGGAAATCCTTAGCTGCCTAAATACCCGTTCATCGCTACCAATAACAACATTGTCATCAAATAAATCAGAACAACAATCGTACCTCCCTGAGTTCTCTTAACAAAAGAGAATGATCTGCACTGACAAAACCATTTTGCCACCCAAAAGACCAGGGTTCAAATCCCCCTCTTGCAGGGGTTGCGTTAGGTAGTCAACATCCATCGTAAAAATAATTGAATCTTTCAACATGGATTTGAGCAAGAATTCATGTAGTCGACCCTACTTATAGTGGGAGAGCTTCTAAAACCAAGCCCTCGGACTTTGCTTGAGACCATATATGGCCTTGTGAAGTCAACACACCATACTAGACTCCCTCTCACCAGCAAACCATGGTGGTTGCTGCATGTAAACTTCTTTCTGTAGATCACCATACAAGAAAGCATTTTTCACATCCAACTGGAAAAGCAACCAATCACGTACCACAACAACTGCAATAAGAATCCGCAACGTGGAGTGACGTGCAACTGATGAAAAAGTATCCTGGTAGTCCACCCCATACGTTTGGGTGAACCCACGAGCAACCAACCTGGTCTTATATATGTGTACCATCTGCATGGTGTTTCACAGTGAACAACCACTTGCTACCAACAATAGACGCACTTGGAGGAGCCTGTACAACACTATACGTACCTCAAGATTGTAAACCGCCATCTCCTCTTCCATAACTAGACGCTATCAGCTACTCTGCTATGCCTCCTGATAAGAATGTGGTATCTCCACTACTGACATCCCCAGAACGAACTTATGAAAGTCGTCGGAAAGATGATCCAATGACACATGCGAAGCAAGAGGATGCATAGTGCATGCACGCTTCTGCTTCCGTAGAGCAATAGGCACATCTAGGTCTTTAGTACTCACAGGAGATGTAGCATCTTTATTATCCTGTACCTCACGGTGTACATGCAAATCACCGTTGCCATCAGAAGAGCTCAAAATATTTAGAACATACCTCGGGCATGCTGGATGGTTGGCGAGTCACATGAGCACGAGGTTGACGTTGATAAACCTGGGGAAAGAATGGAGGTAGAGGAGATGGCTGCGGTGGTGGAGACGTAGGAGGTGGAGGAGGAGGAGGTGTTGATGATGGTAGAGTAGAGATCAGAGGTAAAGGCATATAGACCTCTTCCCCATATTCAGAAGAAATGAGCTTGTTACCTGTAGGAGAGAAGTACATAATAGACTCAAACAAGGTTACATCAGCACTAACATAGTACCTTCGTCGAACATGGTCGAAACAACGATATCCCTTTTGGGTCTTGGAGTACCCAACAAACACGTAATTGACAACTCTAGGAGAGAGCTTGTCAAGATTATGAGACATCTGATGAACGAAAACCACTGAACCAAATACTCGAGGTGTGAGAGAAAAGATCCGTATCGGGAAACGCAATCAAGAACGAGATCTTTTCTCCCGGAACTGAAAAGGGCATACGATTAACAAGGTAACAAGCAGTTAGAACCGCATCCCCCCAGTATGAAATAGGAGCACGGCTCTGAATCAAAATAGTCCTTGTAACGTCCAGAAGATGACGGTGTGTTCTTTCAGCGACCCCATTCTATTGGGAAGTATACACACAAGTTGTTTGATGGACAATACCATGAGACACAAGAAATGTGGCAAGCTGGTTAGTACAAAACTCCAGAGGATTATCAGAACGTATATACTTGATTTTTGCTGAAAAACGTTCTTTATTCATTAATGAATGGTTGAATAACATGACCAGCATCAGACTTGTTTTTAAGAGGAAAAACCTATGACAACCTTGAAAACTTATCAACATCAACGAGATAAAATCTATGCCCCTGATGATCAGGGACACGATTGGGACCCCAAATATCAAAATGAACTAACTCAAACAGACCATGACGACTCTGGAACGTAGACCGATGATGCTTCCTAAGCTGGCATGCCTCACACTGAAAGGTAGAGCGAGGGTAAATCTGTAGAAGAACATGACACATTTTTTGCAGAGGAAGATGACTAAAACGAAGATGCTACATATAAGGAGACACAGACCCAGTTCGAATAGAAAAAACACATGCATAAGAAGTTTGCACTAGTCCGTAGAGACCTCCTTGCTCACTGCTAGAACCAATCACCATGTTCGTTAGAATGTCCTGAAATACAAGAGTAGACGTATCAAAAATGGCATGACAATGCAAGTACTTGGTGATTTAACTAATAAATAATAAATTCATTGAAAATTCAGGAGCATAAAGAACATTCTGAAGTCTCATTGCAGGAGTTAGCTGCACTTGCTCCTGACCAGTAATGGGAGAATGTGGTCCATCTACTATCACAACAGATCGTCCGGGCTGGGTTGGACTAAAAGCACTAAACTGACTTCTATCAGCACAGAGATGATGGGATGCACCTGAGTCCATAATCCATTCTGACAAATCTACCCTGTAACAACTAATAAATGCATATGTATACCTGATGAAGATGCAATAGCAGAGGCAACTACCTCTGAGGATCCTAAGGGAGAGTTGGATGGTCCAGTTGTAGGCACGATCTCCCTGAGTCTGGCCACAAATTCGTAAAATCTCTGATCAGCAACAGGAGAAGGACTCCCAATCTGTTGAGTCTGTTCTGCAACTCTAGCGGATATAGAAACCCATGCTTTGAATAGTAGGTTTCCTAGAAGTGGACCGTCCTGTGGCGGAAGGTGCACAACTGACGGGGTCAGCCACTCCCTCCTCTGCCACAGTGAGATCATCCCCTACCACGATACGGAGTAGGGTTCCCCCTACCATGAGATGCATCCATGGTTGATGATGTCTGAAACTGCACATTACCACCAAATGATATAGATAGCCTACTCAGTCTGCGATATGCCTCCTCCATTGGAGGTATGGTAGCATTTATAAGAATCTGGGTGCGAGCTTAGTCATATTTAGGATCAAGGGTCACTAGAAAGACCCCAGTCATCACAGAGTCTCTGTAAGCCTTGAGCTGCTCTGGCGTAGCAGTCAAGGTAATGTAACAGTGTAACTTCTCAAACATGTTCCTCAAAGAAGTGTAGAGGGTATGGAGGGGTCGATTATTCTGCTTCGGCGTAAAGATATCATGCTGGAGCTGCAGTATCTTCGAATCATCCTTCGCTAGAGATATGTCGCAGCGAGAATGTCCCACATAGCCTTTGCAGTAGGCTGGCTCAATATATCATTTGCTATCTCTGTAGACACAGTCCCAAATAGCCACACACGTGCATAAGCATTGTCTGCCTCCCACGAGGCATTTATCACACTCTTGTCACTTGGCTCCTCCACCATGAGGATGTGCTTCTTGCCATTACACCGCATCAGACTCATGAACTACATGACCCACAGTTCATAGTTTGTTCCATCCATCTTGACGATGGTGGATGGACCTGTGAAAGCCCCCAGGGATGGAACATCACCTTTGTTGTCAACCATGATGACAACTATCACCAAGACTGGGACTGCAACAAATAAGACTTGCGTCTACACTGACATATAGGAAGATGATTGTGGGTGTAAACTCATACCACAACATCTTCCATTCTTTGAAGGTGCCTTTGGGTGACTAGGGTGTTTTTAGATGATCACGCCACACCTTAGAGGCCCAAGAGCAGACCTAAACAAGAGGAGCGTCAACAACAGGGGCATGAGATACAATACGAGGGGCGGCAGCCTGCAAGGAGCGGCGACGCTCAAGAGGCCCGCGAGAGATGGTGACAACTAGAGAGGGGCGGCGACCCTTGAAGGAGCGGTGGCCCGCAACGGGGGTAGCAGCCCGTGCGACCACCCGCGAGTCGGGGCGGCGACTACCTGCGAAGAGAGGTGGCACAGTTTTTTTTTAGCGAAGGGGCTAAGGTTTGGTCACAGGCTCCGATTTAGGACCGTCGCTCTGATACCATAAGGAAGGTGTGAAAAGAAAAGTTATATTCCACGTAGCCATAGAACCCTCTTATATAGGAGAAAGGCTCTAGGGAGAAATTACATAAAAAGACGGGAAAACTAGAGAAATATAAATAATGACAAAGATGTAGAATTCTCTCAACAACCATCCTTTGCCACAACTCCTTCGCGAGCTGCTTAAGCTCCACCATGCCGAGGTGTTCGAGCGACGAACGAGGAAACTTCGGCAAGCTTCTCTTTCCCCTACGTGCCTTCAGTCACCTCTACCTTCATGTCAGCTCCACCTTGGCCTCTCACCGGTCCATCGCCTCGTCAGTTCACCTCCTACAACTTCACCTTCAACTCACCGCAATCCACCGAGCCCCACCACTCGCCCATCGCGCTGAAGCTCCCGTTGGATTAGGCAACTAGCCTTGATCCAACGTCCATCATGTTGCCACGTCACTCCTCCAACCTTCACGCCTTCGCCTCGTGACTCGGGTTGGCGGAGCCTTCCACGGAATCCACGTGCAGCCTCGTCAGCCTAAGCCTCTGCCTTTAATACAAACCTCCTCACACGCGGCGCACGTGCTATGGGGGGTAATTTGCATCAATGTCGATGCTGCTCTCCAAAATAACGAAGAGGCCCTCGCCGACATTGCACGTCCGCATCATATGAGCACCTGAAACATCTGCATCAAAAGCCCAATGGGTCTTAGTAATTAATTTTTAGTCCTCGTCCGTATTTTTTATTCATTTTATTTTCTTCTGTCTTGCATTTATACACCTGTGTTTAAGTCCCATTTTCAATCATCATTTATTATCATATTTTAATATCAAAAATTGCGCATTGTAGAACAATTAATCTCTATCTTGTGTGAGTTATTAATATTTATTGCGGAGAAAATTGCTATATATTGCCCTTAAGAAATTCATAATAAAGCAATGCATGCTCCAAAAGTAGAAATAATTGTGTTTTAACTTATGGCCATAAATTATCCAATTTGCATGCATATTTAGGTTTCAATAAATTAAGTGGTGATTTTGATAATTAATTTTCAATGGTATGAAAACTTAATATTTTTGGGAGTGATAATTTTCCTATATAGATCTTAATTAGACATATCTAGGATAATTTGATTTCTAGGAAATAATTAAGTTTAATATTTATTAAAATTCATTTATAAAAATCACACACTCTACATATCTAATTCACAATAATTTTAATTTGCATCATAAAGATCCCAAAAATTAATAGTATGTTAGTTTCATCATTTGTAACCTCGTGACAAATTTTCATAATTTCCGTATACCATTTGCTTGAAAAATTGCAGAAAAACCCACAAAAGTGTGGATTTTCATGCATGTACTTTGTGTCCTAAAAATACAAAATATGTTCTGGATTCATCATTGCATAATTAATTAAGGAAAATTAGCTTTCTGAATTTTTGAGTTTATTTGCATATTAATTTGGATTCTCTACTGTTGGCTGAAATTGCCAAAAAAAAATTCTCTTTGAAAACCTAATATCTTCATTATCTGAAATTTGACCTAAGGAGATAGTGATCTCCATGAGTTCGACCCTGGTTTTGCTCAAGTAAAATAAATTTGACCGCTCACATCTAACTGAAAATTACTTCAAGTGGTCGTTTTTATTAATTCGAATATACTCGCCCGCGCAAGTCCCTCTCATCGCTCCAGGCGATCCCCGCGCGTGGTGCGCGATACCCTCATCAGAAGCCCCAGGCGGCGCTCCAGATCTACGCCATCGACTACACGAATGCCCGAGCCGTGCTCCGCTTCTCTGGGCGGTGGTGTTTCCAGTCCTCCAAGAGGCGCACCCCCGCGCAACTCCACAGTAGAGCGGACCCCTTTGCGCTCCGTGCTCCAGGCGCGCGCATCTCCCTTGCGGCGCGAATCCTAGGCGTGCTCTCCAGGTTTCACACGACTATTCCGTCACCCCTCCAGGCGTTCTTAATTCCTGTAGGGTTGCCGAGGGCTTCGTGCGCGATCGTCTGGAGGTACGCTGCCTTGGGGATCGACCTGAAAGGGGGGATGAACTTTGAATACTTCTTCGCACGGGAGTGGAGGTGCTTCGCCTGAGCCGACCAAGAAGAGGCTGGAAGGAGATCTGGAGAAGGCGGCGTAGAAATTCCAGAAAATAGGGTTTCATGAAACCCAAACAAAAACAACTCTTCAACAGATCTCGAATAATTTACATAACATCAAATCTCGAATAAATCAAGAACATGAAACCGCGAGAATCGAACCCGCTCGATACCATGTTATAAAATATGAAGAATGCGGAAGCGATTGATAAACAGAGCATAAGAACAAGAAAGATAGAACATGGAACTCCATGATTTTACGTGGAACCCTACTCCGTGAGGAGCGGGATGAAACCACAGGAGAAGCCCTCAAAGAGGCATACTATGCATTTCTTTTTCTCAATAAGTACAGGAGGTCTGGGGCTCCTTATATAGCCTCTGCAGAGCCTCCAAGTCCCACCATTAGGCGGTATGGGACTAAACACATGCGTGGGGTAAATGGATAATGGATCTTCTCCAGGATCCATTTACCCTGCTACAACTCAATGGGCGCACATAACAATACTCCAACAGCCTGTACGTGCTCCTGTACGCCAGCCCCCATGTTGTTGTGCGTGCCCCGTTGCATGCTCTTGTGCGCACATCTATGCGTGTGAAGCTCCTGATTTCCGTGCACGGGCAGCCCTAGGTCAACATGCGTGCGGCTCCAACACTCGTTCCGCGCACGCATTTCCAAATTGATGGGTTTGGTTGCTTGAGTCTACACATGCAACTAAACCCGTTAATGTCCGTGTAGACGATCATATCTTCAGTCTACTACCCCAGTCTTCCATTATCATAATGTCAGAAAGCAAGGCAGACATCCCATTTACAAGCGCCTTCAGAGGTCCAGCGCCTATTGTGAAGATGGATGGTTCAAATTACGAACTGTGGGCAATGCAGTTCATGAGTATGATGAAGTCAACCGGTAAGAAGCACATTCTTACCGAAGAAGAGCCTGTTGAGAAGACTGGGGTCAATGCCTCATGGGAGGTAGATGATGCATATGCCAAGGTTTGGCTATCAGGAACCCTGGCAATTGAGATTGCCAATGATATTCTCCATCAACCCACTGCAAAAGCAATGTGGGATATTCTGGCTGCTACAAATTCCTAGGCGAAGAATGAGACGAAGATGACATCTTTACTATCAAGCAGAATAGACGACCTCTACACTCATTGTACACATCTTTACGAGGAATGTTTGAGAAGCTTTACAGCTTCATGCCTCTCACAGCCACTCCTGAGTAACAGAAGACCTACCGGAATACCACTATGATTGGTGTATTTCTGACGGCTCTATATCCAGGGTACGAGGCTGCACGCTCCCAGATCTTGACGGACTCCACCATTCCTCCGATGGAGGAATCATTTCACAGATTGAGCCGTATTACTGTTCCTTCATCCACTGCAAATCAGACCGCCTCAGCCATGGCAGCGAATCGAGGTCGTGGAGGACATCAGTCCCGTGGTCGTGGACCTCGGGGTAGAGGGGGTCATGTTCGGCCATCATGCACTTTTTGCCACCGTTCTGGGCATACTGAAGACACGTGCTACTCCAAACATGGATTTCTTGCTTCAGCACGAGTAGATGAACAGGTTGAAACTCCACCTGCTTCATCTCTAGATCAACGCTTTGATGACCTTGTAGCCCGTTTTAGGGGCATTATTCCTCCATCTGGCCCAGTTGCATCAGTACCTGCTTCTGATAGTCACCCCGATGTTGCTGCTTCTGCATCCACCAGTACCTCAGGTAGCACTTATGCATTTACTAGCAGTAGTGGATCAGATACTTTAGAGTGGATTATGGGCTCTGGTGCCACACACCATCTGTGTGGTAATCAAGGCCTACGTACAGCCTACCGACAGGTCCCTGCTGGCCATACTGTGGTTATTGCCAATGGGACGCATTCTCCTATCACTGGTCAGAGTAAGATTAGCCTGACACCTTCTATGCACCTCAAGAACGTGCTGCATGCACCTGATTTCTCTATGAATTTACTGTCTATTATACAACTTACAAAGGATTTACATTGTCAAGCAATTTTTGATCCATCTTCTCTCATTTTTCAGGATATCCTTACAGATAACGTGATTGGGTGTGGCTATGAGCAAGGCGGCCTATATCTCAGTCGGACCCCTTATGTCGGAGCCTTCTCTCTACCTGTTGGATCTATCTCCCTATTATTGTGGCACTTGCGCTTTGGACATCTACCGCCTCAAAAACGATGTCGTGTGTTACGCCAGGTTTCACCTCACATGTCCATCCAATGCGAGGCTTGTCAGTTGGGAAAGCACCCTCGGTCTACCTTTCCCAGTCGTCAGTATCGGAGTAGTACCTCCAAGTTTGAGTCGTTTCATATTGATATTTGGGGTCCCAGTCGTGTTCCTGATCATCAGGGACACATGTTTTATATGGTTATTGTGGATGATTTCTCTCGTGTGTCTTGGGTCTTTTTGTTAAAGAATAAATCTGAAGCGGGGAATATTATCATAAATTTCATCAATGAAGTTCGTAATGTTTTTTCTGCATAAAAGATTGTGAGAAGTGATAATATCTTGGAATTTTGTACTCATACTCTCTCCAATTATTTTTCAACTCAAGGGATTATCCACCGAACATCCTGTGCCTATACTTCCCAACAAAATGGGGTTGTAGAAAGGAAACATCGTCATTTACTTGATGTCACCATGTCGCTTCTCATACAAAGTCATGCCCCTCATTCTTTCTGGGTCCATGTTGTTCTAACAACACGTTATCTCATTAATCGTATGCCGTGGTTTGTCTTAGGTGAGAAGATTCCTTTCTCCCTTGTTTTTCCAGACAAAGAATTGTTCTCTCTCACTCCTCGTTTGTTTGGCTCGGTTGCCTTTGTCCACTAGTTGTATCCAGGGATTGACAAGCTCTCTCCTAGGGTTGTCAAGTGTGTTTTCGTCGAATACTCCAGAACACAAAGGGGATACATGTGTTATGATCCATTGCGTAGGAGATATCTCGTTAGTGTTGATGTTACCTTTTTCGAGTCTGTTACGTACTTCTCTTCTACAGGTGATCAGTTGGTATCCTCTGGCACTACTGAAGCTATATACATGCCACCACCATCACCACATCCACCATCACCACCTCCACCACTATCATTACCATCTCCACCACTACCATCCTCTATACCTCCTTTTACCGTTCCTGTTTCCCTATTGCCATTCCACTGTACCTGTAGGTGTGCTTCTGCTCGTGGTCAACACTCGTCATCTAGCTCGCTTGAGGTATGTTTTGAGAATATTATCAATATTGATGGATCTGACGATTTCCCTGAGCAGGATGTGTTACGGAGGCCAAATGAGGAGGCAGGTGATTTGGATCTACCTATTGCACTTCGGAAGCAAAAGCGTAGCTGCGCGTCATATCCAATAGCATCTACTGTGTCTTTTGATCGCTTAACTGGAGATTTCAGGAGCTTTGTCATTGCACTATTGGCGGTGGACATTCCACGGAATTACCAAGATGCGTTGAAGGATAGTCGATGGCGTTTAGCCATGGAAGAAGAAATGGTTGTCATTCAGTCTAGAGGTACTTGGAGCCTTGTTACTGCACCTACTGATGTGTCTACAGTGAGCTGCAAGTGGGTCTTTACAGTTACAAGGTTGCTCATGGATTTACACAGACATATGGGGTGGATTATCTTGATACATTCTCGTTGGTTGCTCGTCGTTCCACCCTACGGATCCTCCTCTCTGTTGCGCTTAATCGTGATTGGCAACTATACCAATTAGATGTCAAGAATGCATTCTTATATGGTGACTTGCAAGAGGAAGTCTACATGCAACAACCACCTAGTTTTGTTGTTGAGGGGGAGTGTTCTAAGGTGTGTAGACTTCATAAGGCTATCTATGACCTTAAGCAGAGCTCCAGAGCTTGGTTCCAGAAGCTCTCAGACCTGTTTGAAAAACAGGGGTACAGACGTTCCAATGCAGATCATTCCTTGTTCGTACAGAAGACACCCAGAGGTATTATTGCAATTATGGTGTATGTAGATGATATCTTGATTACATGTGATGATGAACAGGGAATTCAGAGGGCGAAAGAAATGCTGGGACGTGAATTTGTCACCAAGGACCTTGGAGTTCTTAGATATTTTCTGGGACCGGAATTCGCCAGAAATCCTCATGGGCCGGTAATGACCCAGAGGAATTATGTCACTGACCTGTTGAGTGAAACATGAATGTTTGGTTGCTGACCTGCCACTACACCCATGAATCCCAGTATGAAATTATATGATGATGACACTGATGAGGTGGATAGGAGAAGCTACAAAGAACCGGTGGGCAAGCTTCTCTATGTTACTATTACCGGACCCGATATCTCCTTTGCTGTGAGTTGGATGAGCTAGTTCATGGAGCAACCGTGTCAAGTACATATGGATGCTATACATATGATACTCAAGTACCTTTAGTCTTCTCCAGGTGCAGGTCTGTTGTTTAAGAAAGACAAGGAGATTACTATCTCAGCATGTGCAAATGCAGATTATGCAGGATGTCCTAAGGATAGGAATTCCACCATTGGATTTGTTGTGTATATCGGAGACTCTCTGGTCTCATGGAGAAGCAAGAAGCTAACGGTTGTAGAATGATCAAGTGCTAAATCTGAATATAGGGCTATGGCCCAGGTCAGTACAGAAATGATGTGGGTGAAGGCTGTGCTTACAGATCTATATATAAAAGTCCCTCTTCCTATGGCTCTGGAATGTGACAATCAAGTTGCTCTATTCATTGCAAATAATCCAGCATTTTATGAACGAACCAAGCACATTGAGGTTGATTGTCACTTCATACGAGATATGATTCAGAAGGGGTTTATTTCTACATCCCATGTTAGCTCAGGGGACCAAACTGCAGCCATCTTTACCAAGGCGTTACTTCGAGGGTCGTTCCAGAAGTGTTCGTCCAAGCTGAGCATGATTGACATCTATGATCCACCTTGAGGGGGAGTGTAGAGATATATGTTATTCTCTTTTGTACATTTTCGTCTTTTCTTTTTCCCATTGGACTCTATGTATTTTACCCATAGGCTACTCTCCTATATAAGTCTCTCTTATATACTCTCTTTTTTCCCAACAATATGGGGTGGACTATCATGATACATTCTCTCCAGTGTCCAGGCAATATACTCTGCGTATACTTCTATCAGTTGCAGTGACACGGTATTTCTCTATGGTGACCTACAAGAGGAGGTTTACATGCAACAACCATCTGAGTCCGCTGCTAAGGGAGAGTGTCAGAAGGTTTGAGGCCATCTATGGCCTTAAGCAAAGTCCAAGAGCATGGTTCCAGAAGCTCTCGGACTGGATAGAGCAACGTGGGTTTGTGAGATCGATTGCCGATCATTCACTATTTGTTCATAGGACTCAGAGTGGTACCGTTGTCATACTTGTTTATGTTGATGATATTATTGTTACATGGGATGATGAACATGGCGTCCAGACTGCTAAGGATTTTCCAGATCAACAGTTTGTGACCAAGGACCTTAGTAGCCTATATTACTTCCTTGGATTGGAGTTTGTCAGGAACCATCGAGGTCTTGTCATGACCTAGAGGAAGTACGCTACCGATCTACTCTCTGAGACAAGCATGGAAGATTGCAAGCCTACTACTACTCCTATGGACCCGAGCATGAAGCTCTATGATAATGACCCTAAGGAGGTCGACAAGAGGAGGTACATGGAGCTTGTTGGAATGTTTCTTTATGTGACTATCAATCTATCACCATGCCAAATATAGCCTTTGCAGTAAGCAAAATTAGTCAGCTTAAGGAACAACCTAGACATGCACATACGGATGCGATCCATATGATTTTAAGGTATCTGAAGACCTCACCTAACACTGGTCTTCAATTTAGCAGAGGTACAACCCTTGCAGTTACAACGTATGCAGATGCAGATTATGTAGGGTGCCTCAAGGATAGGAAGTCTACTTCTGATTTTGCAGTGTTCATAGGAAGTTCCTTGGTGTCATGGAAGAGCAAGCAGTAGACCGTGGTTGCCAAATCTAGTGCAGAATCAGAATACATGGTCATAGCCATAGCGCAAGCTAGTACATTATGATGTGGGTCAGATCTATTCTTACTGACCTGACTTTTGAGGTGCCTCTTCCATGCATCTCCAATATGACAACCATGATGCTCTCTTCATTGCAAACAACCCAACCTTCCATGAGAGGACCAAGCACATCGAGGTAGACTGTCACTACACCCGAAACATGATACAGAAGGGTCTCATCTCCACTACTCATGTTAGATCAGGAGATCAGACAGTAGATGTGCTTACCAAGGCCCTAGCCAAAGGGCCTTACCTGAGATGTTGTTCCAACCTGAACATGATTGGTATCTATGCTCTAGCTTGAGGGGGAGTATTGAGATACTATTTATTTTATGTTTCTTTTATGTATTTTCTATTCTTTTCATTTTCTTTATATAATTTGCCCAACAGGTCTCCTCTATATAATAGAATCCTAGGCCTAGGGTCTCATGAATAAGCAACTTATTATTTTCTCCCAACAAAAGAGATTACGAGAAGTATTGTAAAGTTCATCATAAGAAGTTTACTTACCTCATCATATGAGTCAGAAGAATGGGATTTGACTAATTCGATTAATCCCATGTATGCACTTTCTTCTTCTTCTTCATTGCTCATTGGCCCAAGTTGCTTGCTGTGCTTTCTTCTCAAGCTTCTTCTTGAATATGAGTTTCTTCTTTAGGTGAGGGCAGTCCTTCTTTATGCGCCCTGCCTTGTTGCAATAAAAGCCCGAGTCTAGCATGGATTTTCTAAGGGTCGCTTGTTATATAGAAAATGCATGCTGGTTTCAGTGGCTTCTAATGGATGCATATGGGATCCATATTTCTCGTTCATCCCTTCTTCTTCTTCTTTTTAAGAAATTACTTCAACTTTTGGGTGATGAATGCGATATCATCCTCACTATCTGATTCTTCCGTTGTTTTTTTGCTAGCTCTAAGGGCTAGATTATTTTGCAGCTTTCCTATTTATTTCTTCCTATATTCTAGATTTGTTTCATTAGCTAGAATATTGCCTATGAGATCCTTCATAGATGTCATACTGAAGCTGGTTGACTCCTCTTTCATGATCGTTTTTTGTTCCCATTTCGACCAGAGCGAAATAATATTTTTACTTGGGAATTATTTGGGCATGGAGGTTCTTTTTAAATTAGTAGATTCGCTATTGCGGCAAGATTTATGTTTACATTCCTTGTACTTTATCCTTTTTGCATCTTGAAAATTTCATAATAAATGAGACGCTCAATCAGATTGGATGTCGTGGAAGTGATGTTAGTGGTGATTCATGGAGGGGTAGACAAGAGTTTTTGGCAGAGATCTATTGAGAAAGGGTCCGAGGGCCCTTTGTGCATGGGGTTTGTCTGTCGCAAAAACACTCAATTTGGTGTACGTTCTTTCGAAGGCTGGTTGACGGAGATTGAGTGGCACCACTCACTTTGTTGATGGGATTATGCCCTAAGTGCAACAATGCTTGGTCAAGGTGGAGGGCCTTCCAATCTGACGTCAGAACTTTTTGGCAGTGAAGTAGATGTTCTTGTCGAAGCGAGAGGTTGTAGTAGTTGTGAGAGATGGCCTCTGCCCAGTTAAACATTTGATCTTGTGACAAAGCTTGTGGGTTCTCCTGGCATGATTACTTCGATCATATAGTACAAAGTGGTTCGCGCGGTATTCCCACCTTACCTCTCTATTCTTCCACTTTCCAAGGCAGTTGCATAACCAATGACTCCGCTATTGGCGGCATTGGGTGGTGTGAATTCGAATGAGAGAACTCTATATTAGGCATTTTTGGCAAATGGAGAGTGCATTTGGGGTCCCCTTTTCGAGAGGCATTCTCATCATTATTTGCTAAATGGTGGATGTGACGGTTTGTGGTTCTAGATCTGGTTCTAGTTTATGATCTGGGTGCTACAACCCCTTTTGGGGGCTTTGATGCGCCGGTTACTTCTAACTTTCGAGGAGGCGGTGCTTGAAATCATCCCTCAACCTTTCTCTCCTCTGTGGCTCTGTCTAATGGGCACTTGGATGTTTTGACATATCGTGGTTGGATCCGTACGGCAAAGCTTGCCACAGTGGGGCTATGACCTCACAGTTGTGCCTTATACTTCTGGATGGGAGGGAAATGATGGCAATTTTTCTTCATGCAAAATGGTTTTGAGGGTGGGCCGTGGTGGCTGTAGGAAGGTAGTGGGTAAGAACCGAATCGTGGTGAACCCCATCCCCATGGTTGCTAGGAGATTTGTGGTGAGCTAGAAGTTGGTGGTGCTTTTTGAGGATGATGGCCTTCTAGAAGTGGTTTACATTGATGAGATGAACAACGTGTTGCTTGGTAAGTTAAGTTGGTCATGTGCCTTTGGCCAGTGGCTCTGATTTGCCCGTTTCCCTTTTGCTGAGCATTTGTGGTCTCTGCTGATTTATCTGTGCAGTTGAGAGGGCGGCCTCTGTCGAACTTCTACAGGAGGATATGTTCCATTTTTTTCTGAGGATTCATTATTCCTAACACCCATCTTGGTTGACAATGGGGTCTTTCTGTTCCGGCCAGATGATTGGTCATAGGGTGATTTTCAATCGGTTTTCCCGCCATTTTGCATTGGCAGCTGGGTATGTGTGTTGGTGAGGCCTGTGATAATGGCATGCGGTCCCTCCATTTCCATCTAACCTCTCAGATCAATGATTGGAGCTTCTACAGTTTGTGAAGCTCGTTAGTGGTTCTAATGGTGTGGTGGATCACTAGACATAGTTTATGGTTCAGCATGCAACATGAAGATTCGGGGATGAAAGATTTCTCGGTGGGTCAAGGTCTTCGTGTGGCTGCTGTGGAGAGTCAGGATCTTTCATTGGACATCGTGTGTCGCCTCGAGGGATGTCTGGGATGCCTTCAATCTTGGTGGGGTGGCATTTAAGAGTGCTTTCGCTTTTAGGGAGTTGATTGGGCCATCGTGGGATGTCATGGATTATGTGAGAATTCAATGGTGGCTATTCTAGGGGCGATTTGGCTTGGGAGAAGATCCTATGGGACTTCTAATCTTTATTATACTGAAACTTAAACTTGTGAATGCAAGTTTTTGGATGCTCACCTTTACGATTTTGCACCATTTTTCCTTCCAAAAAATAAAACTTTATTCATACTTCGTTGCAAGATGATAAAATGTGAATATTAGGGGAGAAATTTGAACGATTTAGGAGGGAGGAGAAATTTGATTGTTTTATAAGGGGGAACTTGGGGTGAGGAGAAAAAGAGGAACATGCCTACCCACGTGAGGGAAATTAGTGGATGGGGTCACTTGGGTGGAGGGTTCAAGAGGAGAAACAAATTCAAGTAGGAGAATGAATACACGGAGGCAAAAAAATTCATATCATTCATTTATGTCCCCTTTATGATTGTACTCGTGGTTTCTGCCGATCGGAATCAAGAAACATGCCTCTGTTCTTATATCAAAGACACGTGCCTACTTTTTAATTTAAAATATACAAGAAAAATTGATTTGTGTTACCAGTTTTGCCTTTCCATCTTGGAAGAACTTCACAAGGTGAAGACAGATCAAAACAGCACATGTATTTGAAGTTTTTTGATCATAGGAGTAACAAACATATTCTGGCAACATCAGTGGCAATTAGAAAGATGTAAAGAACATATCCTTTTTTATATAAAGCTTTTTCTCTCTTTCGGAAATCCCCTTGGGCATTGTACTCCAACGGAAGCTACAAGCAAAATTATCAAAATAATTCAGAATATGGTCTTGGATGGAACAAATATACTGCAACGTTCCGGGCTTAGGTCCCCGGTCCGTTATCGAGAAAAACTAGCCATGACAACTTATTGAGTTCGGGCCAAATTGGATCCATTAACGACCATCCAACATACTTAAGCCCAAGTTGTCAAGGGGTAATCCCGTCACTTATAACTCACATACACGTGAGTTTTAGATGTGGGACTATGATTGGGGGTTGATGTGTAAAATCTACGAACCAAGTATTTATCAAGCCCATACAACTTTTTTGTTTCCTGTTTTAACTCGACGTTGGTATCTGGATGTATTGTGTTGCTCCCAAAGGAAAAACTGTAATGCCGACTGATGTGTTATAAAGTATTATTGCAGTGTTTGAGTATATTTGTGCGTTTTAAAAGTGGGATGACACTTGGTTTTTCTCCATGAGAAGCTTGATAATTGTTACCAGTTATGTTGTTTTTTCTTAGGGCAGATGGCTTTGCAGTGAGAGTCAGTTGCAATATCGCGAAAATTTTTATGCATGCGACAGAGCATAATTCTAGGATTGTCTTCTTCCTTTGCATCTTTAAAATGTGGGTCACATACGGGTTTTCAAGGATTATATTTCAAGAAACTCGTCTATCTGATTTTATGCTAATGTTTTGCAAACACATGTGTATCTGTTCTTTCTTCTGAAACTATGCTTGTGGCCTCCTTGTAAATCCAGGTAAACGATTGGCTTGAAAGAGTAGTTGATGAAAAGGGCGAAGACCTGTATAGAATGAAGGGTGTGTTATCAGTCAGTGATCCCGCCGGCCGGTTTGTCTTCCAGGTTTGAAACCCTATTATGTTTCGACATTCTTTATTCACGATATCCTTCACGGTCTCGTTGGTAACCATCAGTTATGGTTTTCATGAATTTTAAGAAATAATTCTTTTTCTTTGAAGGTTGAAATGTGGTATTTGTGTTCTGTATCCCGAAGTGATTGCTGATTCATTAAAAAAACATTGTATTGCCAGGGTGTTCACTCATCACTGGAGGGCTGCCCTGGAAAACCATGGGGACCTGATGAGAAGAGAATCAGCAAGCTCGTATTTATTGGAAGGAATTTGGACGAAGCTGCTCTGAGAAAGGGATTCAATGGCTGCTTAGCTTAGTAAAAGAGTATCGCAGATCACGGCTAATTCATCGAGATCCTGGTCCTTATACTTGAGCATGGGCTTTTGACCTGTCCGGTGACTCCATGCTGTTCATACTGTGCAAGTACACTACCAGGGAGAGTATCACCGATGATGTTATTGTGGATACTGCAATCTCAATCAGATATATGGGAATGTACCTTGAAAGGAGATCGACATGTCGGCTACGATGTTCTTGTTGATGATGAAGCTGCAATTTCCATACACCGCGATATCGTGGAAGAATGTCATGATATGGTATTGCTACTTAAAGTGGTGCCAAACCTACTGCTCTTGATCTTGCTTTAAAAAGATGGAGCATTTACCAAGGATGTTCTGTTGTAAGATGAAGCCATTTTGTTTGTGATCAAAGATTTGCATTGAGTTTTGCATTTCTGTTCGGTATAGGTGGAATGATGATGGGAGAAAATCTCTTCATGGTTTTGTGATGTTTCAAGAATTTTGTGACTTTCTATGATGTGAAGATCGTATAATCTTGCATGCAGAATTCATTTGGAATTGTTAATTTTTAGGAAGGTACGGGCAAAACTGATATTGCAAAAATGAAGAGGCATAACTGATATTGCAGAAATTAAGAATGATAGAAGTGATAAAAAAAACTAAAAAAAAAGATCGCAACCTCCCACGTACATTCGAACTTGGTCTAGAAACTCCTGTTTCTTGAGGTAAGCATGATTTGGCTCTGCATCATATTTTAATGACTTATTGGGTGTGTATGGTTAGTGGGATGGGGTGGAGAGGGGTAATTTCTTGTGAATAGTAGTTGTTTGATAGTTATAAGAGTTGGAGAAGGTTGGAATAAGGAATGTGATGTTATGTTGCATTGATTTGTGATGAAATTTTAACTCAGGAATAGAGAAGAGTAAATTGAGTTACCTTCGAGGTAATCCGGTAACTAGACCCTTATGGTATGGTATCTATGGTTATTATATTTGATATATTGGTGGGATGTTATATACTTATTTTTTATAAGCTTAAATTTTTTAGTTTGGAATGCATATCATACTCAATTTTGTTCCTTTTTTTATTTGTTCTTGCCAACATTGGATTTGGTATGGGTTCTAACATACCTATTTTTGTATTTTTTGGTATTTTAAGAATGATCCATGGAATGGGATGATAGTCAGAGATCTGGATTTGATGTTGTGCTTTGTTTTGGAATTATTTATCACCTACCTCAACTATCTTAAAATTAATTACATTTAAAAAATATATGTATATATATATAATTTTTGTTCAATGAACCACATGCCCATTAGAGATAAGATGAACCCGCTTCAACTCCAGCAACTTCAGTAATAAAATTACAAGCTTCAGCAATATATATTCAGCCTTTAGTAATATATATCGAAGCCTTCCATCCTCCGCTCCCAGCCACCTCCCCCTCCTCTACCGCCCCTAGTCTCCTTCGCCCACACCCTCTTCCTCCGCGCCCAGCCTCATCCTCTGCCGTCCCTAGCCTCCTCCGCCCCCCGTCTCAACCTCCTTTACCCCCAGCCTCAGCATCCACCGCCTCCAGCCTTCTCCTCCCCCCCCCCCCCCCCCCCCATCTTCGCCTATTGCTCAAATTGTGTTCATTTGCCATGTGAGAAACAATCCTTGTCGTGGACAATGGATTCATCAAAAGCACAACCAACAGGAAAGGTGTGACCAACGACAACCCACTGAGGAAGATTACCAAAACTTGGGTGCGTAAGGATCTCACCAAGATCATGGATAAATCCAGTCAGATGCAGCCAATCCTCTCATCGGGGAAGTCCCTCATGATCGCTTCTGCAGTCTAGAGCAAGTGCTCAATCTGCAGCTCGTCAAAATCAGGATTGCTTTCGTCTACGAACTCGTTGAGAAGCTCACAACACTCCCGTATGCTCATCTCCATCCTATTGAGTTTCCCATACTCCCTCATCCTTTTCACATGCTCAAGTGGGTCAATCCACTCTGCGCTTCTCTATTTCAAAAATTTTACTTATCCTCTGAAATTTTCTCCTGCAACAAGATAAATTAATCTGGCAGAACCAACAAAGATCTTACCTAAAAGTATGAACGAATGTATCGCCTTTCTTCCCCCATCCTCCTGATCTCATGAACAAATTCTCAGGAACACATCAGTTTTTTTGTTCATCTCAGGATGTAACGAACCTGATCGCCCGAGAATGATGCGGAAGCGAGAACTCAGCGGTTATTTCGGTTTTGTTACTCATAGCATTAATCATAACATAAGAGCAGTAAAGAATGGACTTAAAAAAACTTCCTTTTCATACTATTAATAAGGACATGAGTCCAAAAGTTCCTTAAGTAAACTAGATGAATCACATCTCTGATTTTCTTATTCTAGTGGGCACAATGACATCCTTCCAAACCGACCTAACAGTAGTCTCGTACCAGATCTACTTCTTGAAGACGATGAAGTTTCCACTGAAGCGTAAATAACTTAATCTTCATGTTTCCCTGAAAAGAGTAACAATACATGTTATGAGCTTAACGTTCAGTATGTGCCGAGATGAGGTCAAGCCGGCTAACGTAAAAATCAAGTCACATCTAACTATTCCATTCATAATATAATGGTAATTATTCCAAAAATAAAGACTTATAATTTTGATCCTATATCATTGTCATGTTGCATAAACTATTTGGTTTGACACAAAGTAAAAATCATCATACATATCATTAATTAACTTAATGATGCATACAAGGTATATTTCTTCCATATACATGCATCGCATATCATACTTGTATATATACCTTTAAGTTTTGTCATATTTTGCACGTATGCCCATAATGTTAACATCAACAAACATATACCTTTGGTATTAAATTTAAATTACACATATGTCCATATCATTAACATAAATTGCACATATGCAAATAACATTAACATAAATTGCATACATACCCATATCATTAACATAATTACACACATGGCCTTATCTTAACATAAATTTGCATATATGCCCATATCATTAGCATAATTGCATACATGCCCTTAGCCTTAACATAATTTGCATGTATGCCCATATCATTAAGATAATTTACACACGTGCACTTAACATTAATAGAACTTACACATATGTCCATAACAATAACGTAATTGCATATATGCACATAATATTAATATATAGAGTAAATTACAATTTGGGTCTCCATCTATGGGTCCGATCCCAGAATGAATCCCGATCTTTATATTATAACGATTCGGGTCCCAGGGCCATTAATGTAAGGAACTTTTTGGAGCTAATGACGAGTATGCCCTCGTTTAAAAGTTGGAAGCCAATCCCCATTCCCTTCCCAACAAGGGCATAATTCGTCATGAACCCCAAAATTTCCATTTCCTTAATGGTCCTGGGATTCGAATCATTACAATTTAAAGATCGGGAGCCATTCTGGGATCGGTAGGCCATCGATAAACAGACTCTAGAGGTGGCTCCCACCATAGGTGTAGCACTTAGCTCCACCTACCGTTCAAGTGTCACTTTTCATTTAAGGAAATTTCAATTCTTAAAATACAATTCTTTTTTTCCATATAATAATAATTCATGTAAATATTTAATTCCACTAATCAAAGAATTCTTCATCATACAAAATACATAGCCACTACGTACATGGACATACATTATTTCCTTTCCACCAATCAATCTTTTCGTAATGTTGAGAGTATTTCTCCTTAATTTGACTCGTTGCCAACATCTTAATTTAAATTTGTTAAAACTTCAAAAATGCTTATTTTGAGTGCAGATGGTAATTCCAAAATTAAATCATATTATAACATATGACGTGCATACAATGTTAATCACGAGTAACATAATATCGTATGAATGATAACTAATAATTGATGCATGAAATTATCCGTAGATTTCTGTTGATTATATGAAATGTGTAGCATATAATTTGTAGGAACTCAATAATGGCGAGTTATCGTTGTATTACTACAAATAAACTGATACCTTAAATTAAAGATTTTGGAAATTACATTCTTTTACTAAGAATGTCAAGTAGTACAGTTGCAAATAATCGTATATAAGGATATAATTATGATAATCTTACCTATATCATTAATATGGTCAATTTTTCTATTTATCAATGATGAGAAAACGAAAATGGAAATGTATTCCATAATACTTAACTGCATCGGATGAGGAAACGAGAAATAAGCTGAAAATTAAGTTTATTTGTCTATATATAAATCACATGATTCGTGAATTCATAAACACTCATGTAACATATGTCTAGCAACAAATCTAACAAAAATATATAAAGGGAAATGACTAATTTTTATCTTCTTCAATTCACATGCTTAACATGATAATTTGCATGGAGATATTTACGCATCCATTGGGACTATTTAAATACCACTTATAATTATGATAATTGTCAAAAATCAAATATAGATTTTAGAAGCTTGTTATTATCGTATGAAATAGATCCACTTAAGCTTATTCATGTGATAAGACAATATGTGATTAACTTCTTGAATACAAAATCAAACAGTAAAGGACTATCATGTCATACAACATAAGTACAAGGTTAACCATAGGATTACTTAGTTTGATTATTCATGAAAATGCCTAAGAAATCAATAATAATAATGACAAACGTATTTTAAGGATCATCTATCACTTCCATTATCGATTATAGAAATCAAAACGTATCCATGCACTTTTGACATGATTACCAACAATTAACATAATTATGATCAAAAGGGGATTGTTGATTAACCGATGGTAATCCTAAGTGTTTGACACATACCTCGTTGACGCAAAAATTTGTTGACCAAGATTCCATCAATCCGGACCGTTGTCGACCACGTCGTTACTCCTCCAATTTCATCGGATCAAAACTCCAACGTTGATGGAGAGGGTCGTCGATGCTGAATTCGGAAAAGACATAATGAAAGAATGTCATCGCTAGGGATGCAAACGGTCGGATATGGATACGGATATAGATATTACCATATCCTTATCCGTTTTCTAATATGAATACGGATGCGGATACGGATATTGATGGATATTAAAACTATCTTACCATATCCTTAAAAAACGGATACGTATGTAAAACGGATACTGATCACACACAAGTAATGTTAGAAATACTTTATAGAATTGACTTAAATATATAAGAATTGGATGGAAAACACATGATATTAATTTATTAAATGTGTTTATATCATAAAAATTATATAAATATGGTAAAAGGAGGTAGAGAATTCTGTTATATATGATTAAAAATAAATCTATTACTATATTTATATACAAAAATGGATATACGGATACGGATGTTTGCGGATATCAAAACGATATCCGTATCTGTATCCATTTTAAAACAGATACAGATACGGATGTCAAGATCTATATAAAACGGATGCTGTGACGGATCGGATATGGATATATCCAGGGACTTAAGAGCGGAACAAAAAATGGGTAAATTCAACCGTCTCCCAAAAAGAGATGCAGCAATGTTGAAGAGACAATTATCTACTTTGCAAACATATCCATTTGTATCCCTAGTCATCGTTGACTTCTCTCTCTCTAGACTCTCTCTCCCAAGGCAATGTGTGGGGAAGTCATTGGAGTATCATGGTATTTATAGGCGTAATCTGTGAGATAATTAATAACAATAAATTGGACTTAATTAAGAGATAAAGAAACAACCAGTTTGAGTTATTGGCTATTTTATCTCAATTTATCTTATCATGTATTATCTTTTAAGGTTAATGTGATTTAGTTTTTATTTTAATTATTTTTATTATCTTCAAAAAGTTCATCCATTACAATCTACCCTCCTTAAGGAAATTTCGTCCTCGAAATTTATACTGTAAAAAGAGACATCAAAAGATGCGGATAATGTTGACGCATTTCGTCCTCCAACTCTCAAGTCGCTTCTTCCCTCTAATGATGCTGGCAAAGTACATTAACCATCGGAACTAGGCGGTGTCGCAACTAGTGTTCGCTACGATCAATTATATGCACTGGTCTTTCTTCATACGTCAGGTTCGGCCAAATATCCGAAACTTCGTGCTCGATCACGTGCGATGGATCAGGATGACGCTTCTTTAGCATTGCTAAATGAAAAACGTCATGTAGCTAGGAATAATGTGGTGGAAGAGCAACCTGCTAAGATACTCCATCAACTTTCCTTATTATCTCAAAAGGTCCTACATATCTAGGACTCAATTTTCCATTTTTGTTGAATCACACTACTCTCTTGGTAGGAGAAATCGTTAAAAACACATCACCTATTTGAAAATTCAAATATCGTGTTTGACGATCGGCATAAGACTTTTGTCTACTCTGAGTGGTTAAAAGTCTCTTTCGAATCACCTCTACACCCTTTATACAAATCTGGGACTAATCCCACTATGTATTTTTCACCTACGTCGCTCTAGCATAATGATGACCTACACGGTCGACCACATAAAGCTTCATATGGAGCCATCTTAGTGCTTGCATGATAGCTGTTATTATATGCAAATTCCACCAAAAGTAAATGTCGATCCCAATTTCCACCAAGTCTTGGATACAAGCTCTGAACATGTCTTCTAATGTCTGGATTGTTCTTTCGAACTGTCCATCGGTCTTAGGATGAAATGATGTGATGAACTTTAAACTTGTACCAAAAGCATCTTGCACATTTTCCGTAATCAAGAAATATATCTGTTGTCCCTATCTGACACAATTGATACCAGAACACCATGCAATTTTACTATCTCATCCACATATAATTCAACAAGGATCTCTGTAGACTGATCTAAACGAATGTGTAAGAATCGTGTTGACTTAGTCAATCGATCAACAATCTTCCAAATTATATCAAAGTGACCTTTATTTGTCTTTGGCAGTGTGATGATAAAATCCAAGGTGATATGCTCCCATTTCCATTTGGAAATCTCTACCGATTGCAATGGACCTACAATCTTTTGGTTTTCAATCTTTACTTGCTGACAAATAAGACACACATACAAATTTTGCAATGTCTTTTTTCATCTTCGACCACCAAAAAATTCGTTGTAAGTCTTTATATATCTTTATTGTACCGGGGTGAATGGTATACATATATCTGTGAGCCTCTACAAGAATCTCTTGTCTTAATTCACCATTATCCGGAACCCACAATCTATGACGGAACCTCAATGCTCCATCCAACCCAATAGAGAATCAGATCCTTCTATCTGAGAAGCGATTGCCAATTTTTGAAGTTCATTATCATTCTTTTGATCCAATATAATCTTTTCTACCAAAGATGGGTAGATCTTTATTCCTATTATAATAACTCTAGTCTTCCTTTTAATAAATGGGTTCCATTCTTCCAAGTCTTTCATTAGTTACCATTGCAATATCATACTTGCGAGCTTCCCTTATAATTTCCTGCTAAGAGCATCAGCGACTGCATTCGCCTTTCCTGGATGATAGGCAATGGAAATATCATAGTCTGATAGAAACTCCAACTATCTTTTGTCTCATATTCAGTTCCTTCTGCGAGAAAATATACTTGAGACTTTTGTGATCAGTAAATGCCTCAAATTTCTCTCCATATAAAATAATGACGCCGAATTTTTAGCATAAAAACTACCGCTGCAAGCTCTAGATTATGTGTCGGGTAGTTTCTTTCAGCTTCCTTCAACTGCCGAGAAGCGTAAGCTGCAACTTTTCCATGTTGCATGAGGACACATCCCAAAGCAGAACTTGACGCATCAGTGTAGACCACAAATCCACCACTAGCCAATGGTAGCGTGAGCATCAGAGCAAACGCCAATCTTTGCTTTAACTCTTGAAAGCTTTGTTGGTACTTTTCTAACCATTCAAACTTTACATCCTTCCTCAACAATCGAGTCAATGGTAGTGAGATCTTAGAAAAAAATCTGAATGAATCTCCTCTGCCTGTCCTAGAAAACTACGAATTTCTTAGACATTCTTGGGTTGACTCCAATGTAAAACCACATCTACTTTTACGGGGTCTACGGAAATATCCTTCTTAGACACAACATGTCCAAGGAATTCAACTTCCTAAAGCCAAAAGTCACACTTGGATAATTTGGCATAAAGTTGGTATTCCTGCAATGCCTCAAGAACTAATATGAGATGCACTTAATGTTGTTCCATATCAGGTGAATAAACCAAGATACCATCAACAAAGACGATCACAAACTTATCCAGGTATTCTCGAAACACCCTATTCATCAACTATATAAATGCAGCTGGCACGTTTGTGAGGTCAAAAGGCATCACTAGGAATTCATAGTGTCCATAACTTGTCATTAATGTTGTCTTTGATATGTCTTCATTCCTAATCCTAAATTTATGTAACCAGACCGAAGGTCAATCTTGGAGAAGACGGATGCTTGCTGCTATTGATCGAATAGATCATCGATGCGAGATAACTGGTATTTTTTATGGTGACGCTATTCAAAGTTATGTAATCAATGTAGAGTCTAAGTGATCCGCCCTTCTTTTAACGAATAAGACAGGAGAATCCCAAAGCAAAACACTTGGTCTCAAGAATCCTTTATTTAATTGTTCTAGCAACTACTTTTTCAGCTCATCCAACTCAGTAGGAGTCATCCTATATGATGCTTTAGATATGGTTGTAATATTTGGTAGTACATCAATAGTGAAGTCAATCTCTCTTCTAGGCGAAAGACTTGGAAAGTCGTTTGAAAAATATCGGAAAAATCATGTATAACCTCTGAATACTCAAGTTGCACCATAGAGGGTTTTGTACTAATTAAGCTAACCCAAAAAGCTGCGCACCCTATGGCTATCAGCCATTGCATGTCCATAGCCATCTCGTGAGTCTATGAAGACTCGCAGTCTCTGTTCACCTCATTCCCACAATGAGGGACCATTTATAATGATGAAGTGTGAAATGTTTGGTCGAATACTTAGATTTTCTATCCTAATGAACTTAAGTTTGATTTGGTCAAATATCTCATACCCAGAGGAACAACCTGCTCTGATACCACTTGTAGCGAACCCGATCGCCCGAGAATGATGAAGAAGCGAGAACTCAGCGGGCATTTCAGATTCGATACTCATAGCATTAATCATAACATAAGAGCAGTAAAGAATGGACTTAAAAAAACTTCCTTTCTAAACTATTAATAAGGACATGAGTCCAAGAGTTCCTTAAGTAAACTAGATGAATCACATCTACGATTTCCTTATTCCATTGGGCATAATGACATCCTTTCAAACCGACCCAACAGTAGTCCCGTACCGATTCTACTTCTTGAAGACGATGAAGTCTCCGTTGAAGCGTAAATAACTTAATCTTCACGTTCCCCTGAAAAAGAGTAACAATACATGTTATGAGCTCAACGTTCAGTACGTGCCGAGATGAGGTCAAGCCAGCTAGCGTAAAAATCAAGTCACATCTAACTATTCCATTCATACCACAATAATAATTATTCCAACAATAAAGACTTATAATTTTTATCCTATATCATTGTCATGTTGCATAAACTATTTGGCTTGACACAAAGTAAAAATCATCATACATATCATTAATTAACTTAATGATGCATACAAGGTATATTTCTTCCATATACATGCATCGCATATCATACTTGTATATATACCTTTAAGTTTTGCCATATTTTGTACGTATGCCCATAATGTTAACATCAACAAACATATACCTTTAGCATTAATTTAAATTAGACATATGTCCATATCATTAACATAAATTGCACATATGCAAATAACATTAACATAAATTGCATACATGCCCATATCATTAACATAATTGCACACATGACCTTAGCTTAACATAAATTTGCATATATGCCCATATCATTAGCATAATTACACATGTGCCCTTAGCCTTAACATAAATTTGCATATATGACCATATCATTAAAATAATTTACACATGTGCATTAACAGAACTTACTCATATGTCCATAACAGTAACGTAATTGCATATATGCACATAATATTAACATATATTGCACATATGTCCATGCCATTTTTCATGTTTAGAGTGGTCTGGTTGTTAATTCTTAGGCGGCTTTGATGACTTTGATGGTTTACCGTCGGCACAAGCGGTCCATAAACAATACATAACATGACAGTGTAGCTACAACTGTAGAGGACTTATCTTTTGCCTCACGCCCCCGGAAGGCGTTGACCCTTTCGGCCATCGATAAACGGACTCCAGAGATGGCTCCCACCATAGGTGTAGCACTTAGCTCCTCCTACCGTTCAAGTGCCACTTTTCATTTAAGGAAATTTCAATTCTTTAAATATAATTCTTTTTTCCATATAATAATGATTCATGTAAATATTTAATTATACTATCCAAAGAATTCTTCATCATACAAAATACATACCTAATATGTACATATACATACATTATTTCCTTTCTACCAATCAATCTTTTCGTAATGTTGAGAGTATTTCTCCTTAATTTGACTCGTTGCCAACATCTTAATTTATATTTGTTAAAACATTATAAATGCTTATTTCAGTGCAAATGGCTATTCCAAAATTAAATCATATTATAACATATGACGTGCATACAATGTTAATCACGAGTAATATAATATCGTATGAATGATAACTAATAACTGATGCATGAAATTATCCGTAGATTGTGTTGATTATATGAAATGCGTAGCATAAAATTTGTAGGAACTCAATAATGGTGAGTTATCGTTGTATTAATACAAATAAACTGATACCTTAAATTAGGGATTTTGAAATTTACATACTTTTACTGAGAATGTCAAGTAGTACAGTTGCAAATAATCGTATCTGTGGATATAATTATGGTAATCTTACCTATATCATTAATATGGCCCATTTTTCTATTCATCAATGATGAGAAAACAACCATGGTAGTTAAAATTCGAAAACGAAAATGTATTCCATAATACTTAACTGCATCGGATGAGGAAATGAGAAATAGGCTGAAAATTAGATTATTTGTTTATATATAAATCACTTGATTCGTGAATTCATAAGCACTCATGTAACATATGTCTAGCAACAAATCTGACAAAATATATAAAGGAAAATGACTAATTTTGTCTTCTTCAATTCACATGCTTAACATGATAATTTGCATGGAGATATTTACACATCCATTGGGACTATTTAAATACCACTTATAATTATAATAATTGTCAAAAATCAAATATAGATTTTAGAAGCTTGTTATTATCGTATGAAATAGATCCAGTTAAGCTTATTCATGTGATAAGACAATATGTGATTAACTTCTTGAATCCAAAATCAAACAGTAAAGGACTATCATGTCATACAGCATAAGTACAAGGTTAACCATAGGATTACTTAGTTTGATTATTCACGAGAATGTCCAGGAAATCAATAATAATAATGACGAACTTATTTTAAGGATCATCTCTCACTCCCATTACCGGTTATAGAAATTAAAACGTATCCATGAACTTTTGACATGATAACAAACAACTAACATAATTATGATCAAAAGGGCATTGTTGATTGATCGATGGTAATACTAAATGTTCGACACATATTCCATCAATCCGGATTGTTGTCGGCCACGTCGTTACTCCTCCAATTTCGTCGGATCAAAACTCCAACGTTGATGGAGAGGGTCGTCCATGCTGAATTTGGAAAAGACACGACGAAAGAATGTCGTCCCTGACTTCTCTCTCTCTCTCTCTCTAGACTCTCTCTCCCAAGGCAATGTATGGGGAAGTCAATGGAGTCTCATGGTATTAATAGGCACAATCCGTGAGATAATTAATAATA
This sequence comes from Ottelia alismoides, assembly GCA_037367405.1. Classification (NCBI taxonomy): domain Eukaryota; kingdom Viridiplantae; phylum Streptophyta; class Magnoliopsida; order Alismatales; family Hydrocharitaceae; genus Ottelia; species Ottelia alismoides. Next base: position 34,007 of record JAZKJV010009408.1, on the reverse strand, counting down.
ACAAATTGGACTTAATTAAAAGATAAAGAAACAACCAGCTGAGTTGATGGTTATTTTATCTCTTTTTATCTTATCATGTACTATCTTCAAGGTTGATGTGATTTAGTTTTTATTTTAATTATTTTTACTATCTTTAAAAATTACATCTGTTACACATGAACTAACAAAAGCCTTATTGCTCGAATTGGGATCGCAAGGATAGACCTCCAGCATCGACTACGACGTGCTGGTGATGTTGGTGTTGTTCGACCACAGAAACCAATCGTTGATAGGTGGATTATTGACATGTGAAGCCAATGAAGAGAATGAGGATGACACGATGGTCATGGACTCGAGCTGATGCGGTTGCGATTGCAGCGGTGGTGGCGACAGTAGAGGAGGATGGTGGAGGTCAGAGGGGAGGTCAGGGAGCTACGAGAGTTGGATCCTCACGAGGTCGATGGTCACGACGGCTGATAGAGAGAATGTTCGGGTGGTGGGATTGGGGAAGGATTGGGAGATTGGGCAATAATGTTCCTCTTACCATACCATAATTTGAAAATTAGGGTTGGTTATGGAGTCACGGCTTGATGAGCCAGGTTTGGGCTCGGCTCGATAAGGGTCGTGAGTCCGACTCATTATGTTATTGAGTTGTGCTCAGGCAAGAATTTTGGGCTCGATAGCTTAACAAGCCGAGCCTGAAATGAGTCTCGTTCGGCTCGATAACTTAATAAGGGTTGATATGGAATATATATATACATATATTATTTATATATAATACAAACAAAATAAAAGTAACCTTTTGAAATTTTTCCTCCACTTACTTTGACCCGCCCACGAGTGATGAACGAGAAATTCACCTCTTTAAGAATGAATAATTATCGCAGTATAGGAGGCAAATTCGGTTCAGCAAAAACTATAGTCCTTTGAATGCTGTAGGAATATTTTTACTTGCAAGTCTACCAAGGTCGAACACAAGGACACAACTACTTATTCTATTTATCGAATTTTGATTCATGAACGCATGTGTCAATAAATTCTCAATTTCAGGTCTGTAAGATGCGCTATGCTAATTACAATGCAATACTATAATGTATGCAATTTTTAGTTGATTTTTATGCAATTTTAAGTGATAAATGAGTAATTATGCAAGGTTACATGTATGCTAAACAAAAGGTTAAAAAAATACCCAAAAGTATGAGCATCATAATAGAAATAGAAATAAAGTTGATTTAATCACAACATAAAGAGCAGTCATCAAATCAGAGCAAGATCAAGGAGAGCAGAACCAACATCTATCATAAAACTCAATTCATTTAAAATGATGTCGGATGAGAAAAATAAATATGCCATATTGTAGATGAGAAAAGAAGGATCGAAACGACACTAAAATCATACAATTTGGACCTACGATGCTCAAGTTATGAAGCAAACAATGCAGGGGCATAATTTTAATAAAAATGCAAGAAAATAAATGATAAATATTGCATTTAGATCCCTGGAGGGACCTAAATGCAAATACCAAAAAACCGGCAGGGGTCTTGTGTAATTTTTCCATATGTGCGGGGGACCTTTTTGTAATTTCCAGAAATTCGAAGGGCATCTCTGTAATTTACCCAGACACGTACGTGGCACGTGCCTGGGGACCATTCTGCAATTATATGAAAGCTCTGGGTCCTCCGTGCAAGTTTCCCAGGCCCTCACGTGCGTCGCACGTGAGGAGCATAGGCTCGGAAGACTGCCTCAGGTTCGGGACACGTGGCCTCATCTGGTGGCTCGAGGGTCGGTGGAATCCGACCTGTTGGGTTGGAATGAGGTTTGGGGTTGCCACGTGTCATCATTCTGGACGTCCGATCCCAGATGATCGGACGACAGCTATTCTTCGTCCTCCGCCGCGGGCCACCAGAGGAGGCCGCGCTCCGGCGTACACTCTAAAGCTCCATCGTGCTCAGCGGCAAGTTTGAAGATCGGTGAAGTTCGCTCAAAGCCTGGCAGAGGTCCGGGAGCCAATGCGAAGTTACGTTGATGTATGAAGCTGCCCGTCGAGTATGGTCGTCGGAGGAAAAATTCGAGATCGGTGGGGAGGCGCGAGCTCCTCCATTGAGGATACCTGTAAATGTTATTCATAGCCAAAGCTGTGCGAGTGCTTTTGTGGGTGAGTGAAGGCCTCCGAGGTTACGGGAGGCGGCGGCCTTGAGTTCTTCTCCCGGCATAGCAATGGGAGAAGTGGGTCGCGAGGAGGTGGTTCTGGAGAAGAGAGAATGGGTTGACGAAGGTGTTTGACGAGTGGTGGAAGGTCGGAAGGTGGTTAAGTGAAGGTGTTGGCGAGTAAATGGGTCGGGGAAAATTCGAAGAAATAAGAGGAAAATCTCCTCTCCAGAGCGAGGTGTTGGTGGAGGTCGGGATCTGGGCTGAGGTCCTCATCTGACCTCTGGGTCGTCGCACGACGAGGCCGATCATACCTCGGTGCTCAGCAGCGCTTCCGAAGCAGCTGCGACGTGGCAGGAGTCCGCGGATCACACCAGAGGCAAACGGCCATCGTGGCCTTGAGACGAGGCTCCTCCGTTGTCACCGGGAGGGCCAGAGGCTAGGTCGAGGTCCCCTAAATGGTGGATGAAGGTGATGGAGGCGGAGGGCGGCTATTTAAAGGTGGAGGAGATCGACGGATATGGCAGTGGCAAGGTATTTTTGCATGGAGATAATGGAGGCTGGGGTTAATGGAGGCGTTACTTGAGGGTTACGCGAAGGAGGCGGAGGAGTGGGCTATGAGGGGGAGGCGTTAGGAGAGGAAGGAGGTGGCTGGAGCGACGGCTAAAAATGGAAGGGGGCGCAGTGGATGCGAGTCGTAATGCCTGGGGGCGAGGCGCGTAGGAGGAGGAAACAAGATCGGAACCATTGGATCTTGTCATCCAACGGCCTGGATGATGGCGTGAGTGGATGGTAGCGATCAGATCATACGATCTGATCCTACGAAGGGGAAATGGGCGCTAGGGAACGGTCTTGATGAATAGGTAGGGGGAGATCTAGTGGCTGAGAGAGAAAGCGCGACGTGGAGCGCGGACGGCCGTGGGATAGGAAGTGGATCGGGTGTCTATGGAGAAGGGGCTACGTGGCAGTATGAGGAACGTTGGATGGTACTAAGATCGAAGGGCTATGATTTAGGCACGATGTAGTGGTTGAGATTTGATCCTGGAAGTCGGATCCGAGGGCTGGGAGCGAGGCGAGGTTGGAGGGGAGGAGATGGAGTGGATCCAACGGCCCAGGAGGGCACCGGGTGGCAAGAGAAGAGGCGGGCCACGTGGCGGCTCCAGAGAGCGCCACGTGGCCCATTCAGAAAAATTCAGAGAATAAATACAAAGATAAATATAGAATAATAGTTAGAGGCAAAATTAGGAAAAAGTCAAAACATAAAAGTTGCTCGTCTCGACAAGATCTACACGTTTCATGTTGGACAAAAAGTCAAAATAGGTCATTTGTACAAAAAGTATTTTTGGGGGTATTTTTAAGGGGGATAAAAACACCGGCTTTTTGGTTTTGAGATATTTTTGTATTTTTTAATCTTGTTAATGGTCAGTGAATTATGGATAATTACTCTTCCTAATTTTTAGGGGTTTTGATGATAAAATAATTTAAAAGAAAAATAAGGAAAATTAAATGCAATTAATTACGGGTATTTATACACAATATAATACAATATAATTATAAAGAATTAATGATGTTTTTTATTGGATTATTTAGATATGGGGTTTAATATGTAACTTTTAGCATGATGAATACGAGATTCATCATACCCCTATACTTAAACTAAGCTCTTCCTCGAGCATGTAAAGAATGAAGGAGTCGGATTAATTCCTGAGAGTGTGCATGAAAATTTCAAGGCTCGATCTTTCGAAGACCCTTGACCTTAGTGATCCTAAAATTCTTAGTTTTATCCAAGCTTTAGTCAGAAGGAATCCAACTTCTCTAATTATCAGGCTCTCTTTTTGTACATACAATATAAGGATATGAAATTAGGTGTATTGCATTTCATGAGAGCCGAGTCGAGGCATCACTCAAAGTTCCAGTCCCAAAGACTCTCCTCTAGACCTAATCCTCAATACTAAGGAATAAGTCTATTCTTGCTTCAGTCAACCGTCTCATTAGTTTGTCATACTTGAAATGTAGATGGACGACCAGATGATGGAAGGAATGGATTGTATTTATTTTTCTCTTCCTCACATTGGAACAAGGGCCTCTCGAGTGCCTTTTTACTCAACACATATAAATTTTTAGATTGTTGACCAACATGTCCGTCAAGAGAGTTGGAGTCGTCTGTACTTGTTTTTCTGGGAGTACACCGGGGTATGTCTCTTTTGAGTATCTAAGATACCTTCGACACCCAGACTTGTAGCATTTACGATGCAGAGCCTTTTTCGGTGTCAGCCGACTCCTGGTCCTAACTAGCGCTTGATCCAAGTGGACACTTTAAAAATGTTTGGAGGCTCGTCATTGGTGGAAGCTCATTTAAAATTTGACTTGGATGATAGAGCTTTTTCTTTGAAATTTCATTGCTTTTGTTGGCTAGCTCCACTGCTTTTACCAAAATTTGGCGCACACTGATCAACAATTTTCATTAAATTTCATCACACCCTGATACTTTAGGTAAATATCAAAGAGATAGTATATGAACTTGTTCACATTCTGGCTAGGGTTTGCTGACACTCAGGTTTTCTGAAGCCTTCGTTAACTTTATCCCATCCTCGAATATCATTAGATCGGGTCTAAACTCAAATCTCTAGTCCTAGTTCCTCAAGTGATAACTCATCTCATCTCATCAATCATGCAGTTGTGGAGGTGATTGTGCTCATCATATTTTTTTTGAAGATAGAGATGAAGAGTGTAATATAGCGCTCAAATCTTTCAAACCATGGAAATGTGGACAATTAAGTTTAAAACCCTAGTGACTAAGGCATGTTAACTCAGACTCTCAAGATCACAGAAATCAGTGTTCTCAAAATCCTCAAGCCTTGAGTGAGTGTGAATGTGTCAGGAATACACCAACTTCTTGGTTACTGATTTTTGTGTGATTTTTGACTTTTACATATTTTTATGGATTTTTTTAATTCTTCGGAGAGATAATGACTGGCCCAGGCTCAAATGAATAAAAGTATCCACTCTCAGCCAGTATGGGTGTAAGTACGGGCTGATAAACGGACCCGTGTTCCTTAAGGACGGTGCCGACTGCAGAGTCCTCTAAACCACCCACTCTGCTAAGGGAGACCGAATTTCCCTCACGAAAGTGTCTACTAAGCCTAGTAGTCAGAGTCTATTTCAAAGAAAGGTTTTCAATTTTTCATATTTCATTTTTTTGAAAAAGGGTTATTTACATAGATTAATCCCTCAATTTTAAGAAAACATTTTTACAAGTTTTTACAAAACTCAGTTCACAGGTTTACCAAAGCCAAGCTCGAAAACAAAATTTTCAAAAAGTTTAAAAATACAAGCTATGACTAAAGTAAATATACAATAATATATGGTATACCCCTCTATACTTAAATTTTGCTATGTCCTCATAGCACAAGTGATATGAAGTCATGGCTCGGTCAAATACAGGATGATATAGCGGAACTGAGGAGGAGGATCCCCCTATACTTAGGTCTAAAATTGACCTAAGTAGAAGAAGATAATTTGAGGGAAGGATGAGCAGGCGGGTCCCCCTATACTTAGGCTACAAATAGCCTAAGTAAGGTATGAGTTTGGGGGGTCTGTACTATGATAAAAGGGTGGAGGGGTGGGGGATGGTGAAATATACAGTGTGTGTGTGTGTGTGTGAAATATACAGAGGGAGATGGGGGGTGAGTGTGTATGTGTAAGTGTGTGTATGTGGGGGGGGTGGGAGTAGATCATCAAGTGATCTACTTTTTTTTCTTTTTCTTTTTTACAACATGCAAGCCCTCTAACGAGGACTGTTAAAGTAAATATGCACATGCAACACCCTTTTTTTTACAGGATGCAAATGCAGGTTGACTGATAAAATACCCTACAATTTCTTCACAAACTCTTCTGCGTCCTTTTCAGCGGAAGCTCCCGGCTCCACGCCTCTATGAAAGACAAGCGTCCTTGATTTTCATGGGCCCTGCTACAAAAGAGAAAAGTTAGAACACAGAGAAATTAAATCAGTAGATATGATGCAAAAAATGATGCATGAAATGAGGACCTGTATATCTCGAAAAATATTCAAAAATATTCAACAAATAAATTAGGTTAAGCCGTGTCTTTGGCAACGACGCCATTTTATGAATGAGAAATTCGCCTCTTTAAGAATGAATAATTATTGTCGTATAGGAGGCAAATTCGGTTCACCAAAACCACAGTCCAGTGAATGTTGTGGAATATTTTTACTTGGAAAGTCTGCCAAAGGTCAAAGACAAGGATACAATACTTATTCTATTTATCGAATTTTGATTCATGAAGCTCATGTGTAAATAAATTGTCAATTTCAGTCTGTAAGATGCACTATGCTAATTACAATGCAATACTACGATGTATGCAATTTTAGTTGATTTTTATGCAATTTAAATTTATGAATGAGTAATTATGCAAGGTTACATGTATGCTAAATAAAAGGTTACAAAAATACCCCTAAAAGTATGAGCATCATAATAGAGATGAAATAAAGGTCGATTTAATCACAACATAAAGAGTAGTCATCAAATCGGAGCAAGATCAAAGAGAGCAGAACCAACATCTATCACAAAAAAATCACTTCATTTAAATGATGTCAGATGAGAAAATTAAATATGCCATAATGTAGATGAGAAAACAAGGATCAAAACGATACTAAAATCATGCAATTTGAACCTACGATGCTCAAGTTATGAAGCAAACAATGCAGGGGCTAATTGTAATAAAAATGCAAGAAAATAAACGATAAATATTTTATTTAGGTCCCTGGAGGACCTAAATGCAAATAACAAAAATCAGCAGGGGCATAATTGTAATAAAAATGCAAGAAAATAAATGATAAATATTGCATTTAGGTCCCTAGAGGACCTAAATGCAAATACCAAAAATCGGCAGGGGTCTTGTGTAAGTTTTCCATATGCACGGGGACTTTTTTGCAATTTCCAGAAACTTGGAGGGCATCCCTGTAATTTACCCAATCACGCACACGAGGCACATTCCTGGGGACCATTCTGCAATTATGTGAAAGCTCGGGGTCCTTCATGGAAGTTACCCAGGCCCTCACGTGCATCGCACCACGTGAGGGGCCTAGGCTCGGGAGACTGCCTCAGGTTCGGGACACATGGCCTCATCTAGTGGCTCGGTCGAGGGTCGGTGGAATCCAAGCATGTTGGGTGGAATGAGGTTTGGGGTTGCCACGTGTCATCATTCTGGCCATCTGATCCAGATGATCGGACGACATCTATTCTTCGTCCTCTGTAGCGGGCCACCGGAGGAGGCTGCGCTCCGACACACCCTCTAAAGCTCCACTGTGCTCCAACGACAAGTTTGAAGATCGGTGAAGTTCGCTCAAAGCCTGGCGGAGGTCCTGGAGCCAATGCGAAGCTCCGTTGATGTCTGAAGCTGCCCGTCGGAGTATGGTCGTCGGAGGAGGAATTCGAGACCGGCAGGAGGGCGCGAGCTCCGGCCATTGAGGATACCTGCAAATGTTATTCATAGCCGAAGCTGTGCGAGTGCTTTTGCGGGTGAGTGAAGGCCTCGGAGGTGACGGGAGGCGGTGGCCTTGGAGTTCTTCTCCGACGAAGAAGGGAAGAAGTGGCCTTCTCAACCCAACACTTTGGAGGGGCTGGCGGCTGTCATGCGCAAGATCCTCGGCCTCCTGCACGAGGTCACCACTGCCGCAGGCCCTCCGCGCACCACCGTTGATCTGCAAGCTATCCCCGGACCTCGCCTGCAACCCCCCTCCCCCCATCGCCGTCGACCTCTGTAAGCCCCCCGATCGACCTCCGCAACCAGTTCCCCCAGCGACTTACGAAATTACTCACTATTTTTTATGAGCATTTCCTTCGTCAAGTAAAAATGTCTACTGTTTTCTCTACGAACATGCAACTGTTCCATGTGCAATTTATAAAAATTGTCATTCACGTTGATGAAACACAATTGGATATGATGAGAAAAAATCATTCGTTATATAAGAAATAATTGACAGATGCATGTACTTAGACGAAAAATTCTATTAACCTTATTAAATATCCATGCAAACATAAAAATATATGGGAAAAAGGAAGGTGCACCCGGTGGTGCAGCCAACTAGGTGCACCCAGGCGTTTTTCTCATTGGTTTTTTATTTTTTTGATGGAAACTTATGAGGGATTTACTTAGTTTATTGTGTGGAATATGTGTTTCAAATTTCATGCAAAACAAACACTCCTATCATGCCCATCTAGATATGGTCAATTTCAATAATTCTGAAACCGTTAAAATGTAATAGTCTTGATGGAGATAATTGAAGTGTCGAATTAAGTTGATTTTTGTATGACACAATGGTGATATATGGTGATCTAAATCTCTCTAGGTTTCATTTCAAAAACATCAAACATAAATAGAAAAATGCCTGGGTGCAGCTAAGTTAGGTGCACCCCTGGGTGCAGCTTCCTCAATCCCAAAATATATTACAATATATTCATGTAAAAATGATCTAAGTTATCATCGTCTCATATTAACTACATGTTAATGGGATGAGAGGAGATCGCACTGCTATCGACGCGGATTCGATGGAAAAGGAAAAGGTCACTGCTTAACGGTAAGAGATGAGTGAGCATGCATCAAAGCAGATTCGATGTTAAGCGAGGGGACTGTCGGCGATGCCTCCACGATGAGATGACCACCAACACTGTCCGAGATATAAAGAAGATGCAGTTGGTCAATGTACGGTTAGTAGGCGAAGTAACGATAGAATGGAGAGAGTCGGATGCAGAGTCGACGAAGAGCAAAAGATACCAACGACGGCGTCGCTATCAACGGAAGGCGTTGAAGGGAGCCCTTGGAGCCATTGAAGGTGGCGTAGAGGAGGGAAAGAGACAAGCCAGAGTTCCCACGTTGGGAAAGGGAAGAGAGATGGAAAGTGAAGAGACTTTTGCTGACATGGGAAGAGAAAGTGGCATTAAATCTCAACCTTTTGATTTGGTCCACATCAATGGCTGGAAAGCACTCATCTCATCATCTCATATCCATCCTATCTCATAGGATCACTACTATATATATATATATAGAGAGAGAGAGAGAGAGAGAGAGGAAAGGGAGGCTGTTATGGGGAACAGCCATGTTAGCTGTTGCGTCCATCTGGACCGTCCATCACGGTCCAGATCAACCGTCCGATCGAAATGGCAGATCCCTCCCATGCGTTGCCCTCCAGCCCGCCCTCTCCCTCCCTCCCATGCGTTGCCCTCCCGCCCGCGATCTCCCTCCCATGTGACCCGCCACCCCCCGACCTCCATCGCAGACTCGCCACCCTCCTCGCGACCAGCCACACAAAGCGCACATCCCCACCTCCCGACCTCCATTACAGTCCCACCACCCTTATTCTTCTCGCTTCCCCTGCTGTGTGCTTCCCATCGTTGCTCCCCGTTCTAGTTCCCTCCCCTCGTCGTCGCTGCAGTGGTACATGGAGCCTTTCGGCGATACATCGGGCCCTCCAGTGCTACCCCTTTTCTATGTGCGTCCTCCCACATCGCCTCCTCCCTGTGTGAGCATGGGGCCTCGAGCACCGCCGGCCTCGCCATCCCTGTGCGCGGTCATGGATTTTTCATCGGAGGTTTGCAACATCCATATTCTACTATTTTATTCAGTAATTGTTGTCCCCTGGCAAAGTGTATGTCATTTTGGAGGTTCACATTGACACAGTAAATGCCAACGATCTGAATTCTTAATTGAAATCACCTTTGTCCCAACTATGTCAATATATATGAAAATGTAAGGCTGAATATAATAACACGAGCTATTGTGTGGATGCATATGTAATTATGAGTGTCTTCAGTCTCACACTAATCTGTCTATGATTCCAATGAGAAGATTTATCTATTTGTTGTATTTCATGGAAGTTTAATTCTCTTCAAATCGCTTGTAGCCACAAGTATCATTCACCGTGCAAGGAGAAGATGATAACACGAATAGTTGCTTGCAGTATGGTGAACATGCTTCCGAGGCAATCTCTAATGAAAATGCACATTTGAGCTATGATTTAGATACCATTGAGAAGCCATTTGTTGGAATGCAATTTGTTTCGGAAGATGAAGCATTCAAATTTTACAATATGTATGCAAGAAACATCGGTTTTTCTACACGGATGTCGACAATACGAAAATCCTTGAAAACGAAGTGCGTAACAGCTCGGAAAATTGTTTGCTCTAAAGAGGGATACAAAGATCTTAATGATAAACGCCGTGTAGGACGTGAGGTCAAAAGAAGACGAGATTTTCGAGAAGGATGTGAAGCCCACATATTTGTTTGTGAAAGTAGCACGGGATGTTGGGTTGTGAGAGACTTTCACGAACAACACAGTCATGAATTAGCAAGTCCATCAAAAGTGCCAAGGCTTCGATCGCACAAAACTGTATCTTCTTCTGCAAGAAGTTTGATTGACACATTGCACACTTGTGGTTTATCTGGATCCAAAATTTCTTCTGTTCTTGGCGCTTCTGGCGAGCAACATATTACTAGTCAAGTTTGTAGAGATCAAATTAAACGAAATCGGAAAAATAATATTGGAAATGAATGCATGGCTATTGTGAGGTATTTTGAGCAAAAGGTGAAGATAGATTCTGATTTTTTCTTTAGAGTGGAAATTGATGCAGACCGCTTGGTTAGAAGCGTCTTTTGGGCTGATGGTCGATCACGGAGTTCATACATGTCTTTTGGTGATGTCCTGGTGTTTGATACAACCTATCGGACAAATAAATTTTCAATGCCCTTTGCACCCTTCACTGGCATCAATCATCACCGACAATCGACATTATTTGGGTGTGCTATTTTGGCAGATGAGACCACGGAAACATTTACATGGTTGTTTAATACTTGGCTGACATGTATGCAAGGAAAGATGCCCACTTCAATTATAACTGATCAAGATCCTGCAATGAGAGAAGCTATCTCATTAGTATTCCCCACTACAACACATAGATTTTGCAGTTGGCATATCAAAAAGAATGCTTTGATTCACTTGCATCAACTACGAAGCAACAAAGAATTTGAACAAGATTACAATAACTGGATTTTCAAGTCAGAATCACCAGAAGAGTTTGAGAGTAAATGGATACATTTGCAAACTACGTACAATATACCGCATGGGAGTTGGCTAGAAAAAATGTATAATATACGTCAAAAGTGGATCCAGGTATATTTGAAAGATGTGTTTTTTGCGGGTATGTCATCAAGTCAACGATCGGAAAGTATGAATTCTTTCTTCGACGGTTATGTACATTCACAAACACCACTATCTGAATTCGTTCTTCAGTATGAGAGAGCATTGGATTCCCGACGAAATGCCGAAGAGAGTGAAGATTTCAAAGCATTATCGTCAAAAGCCATCTTGGTATCACAACATCCCATTGAATTACAAGCATCCAACTTTTATACTCCTGCCAACTTCAAACAATTTCAAGAAGAATATAAGAGGACTATGAGTTGTCAATGTAAGAAGATTTCAAAGTTGGATGACGTAACCATTTACGAGGTTTTTTTGCATGGAAACACGAGCCGCAAGTATATAGTCGAATTTGATTGTTTAAACAATACCGGATCATGTTCGTGTAAGAAGTTCAATTCAGAAGGAATTTTATGTTGTCATGTATTGTTCATTTTCAAGAAGAAAGATGTTTGCTTGTTGCCACATGCTTATCTGTTACATCGTTGGTCGATGAATGCACGATTTTGTAAAAGATCTGAAGCAATATCCAGTAGTAATGTTGACAAGCCGACCCTTCCAATGCTATGGGGACTCCGTGCGGAACTCAATGAAATGTATGACCTGGGAAGCATGGATTGCAAAATATTTGATGCAGCTAAGGAAATGGTCCAAGCTAATCTAAAGAGACTTAGGACATTTCGCCATAATGAAACTCTTGTTCCACCTCAAGCCTCTGAAGAACCAACACTGAGAAATGATGTGGCTCATGATTTCATCGATGTTCGTGATCCTCATCACGTAAAAGCTAAGGGACGTCCCAAGAAGGCAGAGCGAATTAAATCTGGGATTGAAGCATCTTCTTCTCAACCTGAGATCAAGCAAAGGACTTGCCATCGATGCGGAGAGAAAGGTCATTATCAAACAACATGTAAAGCAGAGGTTAGAAACTTACTACCTTATACTGCGAATATATGTCAAGCTTTTATTATGCTCACACTTAACTTTGTCAATTTTAAAAATGCAGCTGCCATCTTAACAATATGCAAATTTGAGCACTGGAATATGACTGGCAAACGGAAACACAACATCCATCTGGATGTTCAGGAGAGCAGAATACAAGTCTATTCAATCTCTGTCCAATTGAAAAGACATCATGCAATGATTTTTTTGAAGCAGAACCTCATATGTGATATCAATTCCAACAATAACTATTGTTGTTCTTGGTTTTTGTAATATTTGTCTTACTTTTCAAGCTCTGGATATGATGAGTATCAGCTTTGAATCTTGGTGTTTTTAAACTTTGTCTTATTGTTCAAGCTCTGGATATGAAGAGTATCAGCTCTGAATCTTGGTGTTTTTAATCTTTGAAGCTCTGGATCTTTTTAATCTTGGTGTTGGTGTTGGTGTTTTTATCAGCTCTGAATTTGTCATTGGTAGAACTATGTAAAACAGGACTAAATTAAGTTCAGTGAAAACAAGGATGGAATTGGTTTTGGTGGGGCTTGTGGAGAATTGGAGGTGGTTGCAGATTTTCTCATAAAATGGTAGGTGGTTGCAGATTTGGAGGAGTTTGAGACACATGGAAGAATGCCAACACAAAATGCATGTTGCAAGGTTGCATCCGCTAACATCTTCAATCTTGTCTAACAGTGTAACCTCCGCTTTTGTTAAGTCTTTTCGCAAGAATTTCTTGTTAAGTCTTTGTATTAACCCAATGCTCGGCCAAGATATCTCAGAATTTATCTTCTAGCATCCATGATACAGTAAATGTTGATATAACAATTGTGTTTTCCAAGCAATCACATGGATGAATCGGCCCCAACAATATCGATCAAGGTAGGGATATCTTAAACATGAATCGTGAAGAAAGAGATATCAATGCAACTATGTTAAAGTAATGTATAACATGCGTTCACAATCAGGAGAAGTGTTATCTCCATTTAACATGCAATATCTCACATAGTTGTCCTTCAGGTCTCTGATTGAATCTAAGCATATGAAGTAAGGTTGCAAGTGCCCTGATCTTAACGTGATGCACACTTTGTGTCATGAAATCAACATAATAGATTTTTTGGCTTGAACATGTGAGAGTTAAATAATTATCTTCTCAATCTATAGCACGAGGGCTCGAATAGTACACATCCTTTGAATTTGGTAAGAAACAAAAGAAACAACATCCATTACAAAATACCACATTGGGAACAACATCGTCTGGCAACGTATGTTTGGCACATATGTTTGGCAACAACATCCATTGAGCAAAAGAAACAACGTCCATTGCAAAATATTGTGCACATATGTTTGGCAACGACATCCATTGAAAAATACCACATTGCAAGAAACGTAAACGAGTTTATCACTCGTTTCATGTTACATAAACTACTAGCTATTACAATACATGTGCACGATGATGGCAAATATTATTGCAGCAAGAACGACACGCTTCAGTTTGCGAAATTCCATATGCAATAGCTTCATCTGCTCCATCATGTCGGCTTGAAAGGTTGGCATTACATACAACGGCTCACAATTGCTATTATCAATGGCATCCATCCAAACAAAGAAATCACATGAATTTTGCTCCTGTTTCACAAAAAAAACTTATAAATTTTTTGATATATGGACTAACAAATATGCACTCTTACTGAACTTATACCTTCCATCGCGGGCAATACCCTTGCTCCATTCTCTCTTTGATACATGCATTACGGCCTTCAAGCCACAATAACATGAGGAGTACGTCGTTTGCCTCAAAGATGCCGAGGAAAATGATTCACTCATCACAGACAGTATAATACAGAAATTCTGACAACCAAAGGTAAGGATACCTACAATTTCCACTCATCAAATTTAGATTGAACAAGGCTTGGAATGGCACATCAAAAGTAGATGAAGGTTGAAAACACGAGAGCATACTAAAGCTTGAGCACTTGAAATGAAGCATATAAAGAGGGAGAAAACATTGCTCTCAGATGCTCAACATTTGCCTTAGAACAAACCATATTCGATAGAATTCAGATGCTCAACATGGATTTGCATCATGTGACTTAGAACAACCATATTCGATAACTCAAGATATCCCAGTGGAAAGCGTCAAACATTTTCAGAGGAGACCTTTTGAAAATAACTTACCAAGGAAAGGTCTGGATGGGATGGCGGAATCCTAGAATAAGGAACAGCGCGGGGCGATGGTGCTCCACATCGCGTGGAGTGGGAGAGCAAGAGGAGGCAATGGATGTGAGGGTCGTTGGGGGAGAGGTCTTCCAGGAGGTGATGGAGGCCTCTCACAGAGAAGGGGCAGGACGGCAGTGGTCCACGTCACGACGAGGCGACAAGGGTGAGGGTCGTTGGGGGAGATGGCTTCCAGGAGGTGATGGAGGCTCCTAATAGAAGGGGCGGGGCGACACAGCTCCACTAGTTTCGTCGATGGAGAGGGGGCGGGCGGGCAACGCAGGGAGGGAAGCGGGAGCCTGGGAGAGGGGGATATCCCATTTCGATCGGACGGTTGATATGGATTGAGATGGACGGTCCAGATGGACGCAACAGCTAACATGGCTGTTACTCAAAACAGCCTCCCTTTCCTCATATATATATATATATATATATATATATATATATATATATATATATATATATATATGCGCCTTTAATTTAGATTGCGAGATAGTTTGGATTTCTTATTAGAAACCATTTTGTAGCATCTTAAATTCATAGAAAAAATGTTTATATAAAAAAAACTGATCCTTAATTTAATTCATCAAGTAGTAATTTATCATTTAGCTTTTTTTGTAATATTTTTTTGTAAAATTTATCATTTAGCTTTTCTGTAATATTTTTTTTAAGTTTTTTAAAAAAACAATAAGCAAAGCAACGACGATAACATCTCCTAAATGTAACGCAAAAGGATATATATTCTTTCAGTTGAGACAGTGATGTAATTTGGATTTCTTATTAGTAA
Source organism: Ottelia alismoides (assembly GCA_037367405.1). Lineage (NCBI taxonomy): Eukaryota > Viridiplantae > Streptophyta > Magnoliopsida > Alismatales > Hydrocharitaceae > Ottelia > Ottelia alismoides. Next base: position 18,723 of record JAZKJV010009408.1, on the reverse strand, counting down.
CCATTTTGCAAATTTCTCATGTTCTAGAAGGTTATATAAAAATTATGAACCTTAATTTAATTCATCGTGTAGTATTTATCAGTTTTATGTTACGGGCTTTCTAATCCTTTTCCTATGTCCTCATTGTAAAATATTATTCTTACTGTAAACGTTCTCTCCATTTTCTGATTCCTGTAAAAAAGGATTTTTGTAAACTAATAATTCTTTTTTAAAATACACGTAATATATATAATTTTACCAGTGTTTAACTTGCCATAAGTTTACTCTTTTTATTTGAACTTCTTAAGAATGACTTCTTCCCTTATTTTGGTTACATTTCACTTTATGATTTTTCATAATCAATGTTTATATACCATTAGCTAATGTACGATACGTAATGTTTCAATTTTACATACTATATATTATTTTTTTCAGAAAAAAAAACATCTTCTTCCAGGGCTGGGATGAACACACCAGACATTTATCAAAGTAATATTCTCAATATTGTGAAAAAAATGGTTTTTTTTCCTGAGCGTACACCTTTCCCACTAATATTATTTTTTTATGGAACATATTTCTCCCTTTACATATTCCACTTATTTCTTTGGACATAACGATAATAAGCTTTTCATTTGGTAGTTATAATTTCCTTTAAACTTTTTCCATAACTAACAAGAGACTCTCATTTCCTGAAATACATAATATTTTAGCTTTGAAAAAAGTGATGATAAAGTAAGAAATGTGGCAATTTTCTCATCCAAATTACAAGTGAATCTGGTGCTGCTGCAAATAAACGGAATGGGCTAAAGGTCCAGTGGGCTCTCTGCCCTCCACTTGGGTTGGTGGATCCGTCAACCAACTGTGTAGATCGGGCTGTGGTTCGTTTGGTTGCAGGGTTGGGTTGGGGTACCCCTGTGAATAGTAAACTGTGAGGAGGATTGGGAGGTTTGGAAGGAGCGGTACCTCGGGTTGGGCCAACCCAACCCTGCCCAACCCTGCAACCAAACGGAGCCCTAGGGGCCATGGGTACGGCTGAAAATGGTCGGATATGGATACGAATATATCTGTCATCATTATTATTTTTAAAATCTAGATACGAATACAAATATCACATGAATGTGTAAAAAAATAAAATCGCATCCTCAAAATACGAATGCAAAACGAATATTGATAATTTGGATACAAATATTTCACAAGGGAACATGAATTAATTTACGAATATTATAAATGTCCAAATTTACTTAAAAGGTACAAACATTTTAGGTTTATAATCATTTTCAATATATATAAAAAATATTAAATATTTAATAATTAATACGTGCATAAAAAAATAACTAAATAATAAATGGAAACGTAAAGATATAACTAAATAATAAAAGAAAACTTACCCAAAATACCTCTTTGTGTACAATGTAATTATTGGTATCATTCAAAATTTGAACATTCGTATTCATATTCGCACACACACATATTCGTATCCATAATTGTATCCTTCAATAAATAAATATTTGTATTCGTATACTTTAAAATATGAACATTCGTATTCATATTTGTATTCGTCAAATTAAGGATATTATATTCTTATTTGTATTTATATTCGACGAATGCTGAATATTTGTATTCGTATTTGCATTCATATACGTCATAGAGAAAATGACGTTCACATCATCTATTTAACGAGTGCGGATATGAATGGATACAAACCCGCGTGCACGGGACACGTGAGTTGGCAGGGACCTAAGTGTAATTAACAAAAATCTTAGGGGCTTAACTGCAGTTTGTCCAAAAATATTACAACGAGACAAAATAGTTTCTGGATCGAATACAAATACGAAATCTACCGAGGGTCCCTCTGCAAAATATCTCGTTCCCTCATGCGCACAGGCACGTGAGGTGACGTGGACAAGGATCTAGGTGCAAATATTAAAAGTGCAGGGGTTTTTATGCAAATATTACAATACTTTTAAAGCTGCAGATGATTGTTTAAGTTCTAATATTTAAATACAAAAGGCGCCATGGTAGAAGATGCAAAATACCCAGGCTAAAGAACTCGTGCATGATCTGACGGCTGGGAGGGCGTCACTTATCCATGTAGCGGCTCTGGAGCGCACGATGCCGGTTCAACGATGAGCGGCAGCGATCAGATCTGGCGAGGTGATCAACGGTCGAAGCGGGCCAAGATCAGACGACTGCTTGGTGACCTGGAGTTGCGGCGTGATCGGACGGCTGCTGGGTGACCTGGGGGCTCCAAAAATCCTCGACGAAGGCTGCTCCAAAAATTCGCGAGGAGGCGGCGGAACTAGGTTGCACCAAGGGCCTCCAGCGAAGCTCAAAATGAGCCCCAAATGCTTGGTTAGGCTGCAAACCTGCAAGGAGAGCGTGAAGAAGTCGGGGGCAAAATGCCCCGACTCCGTAGAGGGTGTAACGGCTGTGTAAGACAACGTGGGGTGGACGCGACGTCGGCTGACGAAGCTCGATGCCGGCCAAGGCGAAATCCAAGGGATTCGATGATGATTAGGCGGTGGATAATGGAGGGTGAAATGCGGGGACGTTTTCTAGCTATTTTAAGAGCTAAGTAAACAGTAGAGCAAGGGGGAAAAGGACCTCACCAAGGCGCGCGGGAAGAGAACTCCGGCGAGAACTCCGGCGAGGGGATGCGCTCGATTCGAAACTGCTCCGACCTTTCCGATGCGTGCAAACGCTCCGTGCTGTCACCAGGAAGAGCTTTGACGTCTTAAGTTGAGGTTAGAGTAGAGGAAGAGTGATTAAAAGAGGAAGGGAAGTCGGGGGGTTCTATTTGAAGAGGTGGAGAAGTGGTGGACACGGCCCAAGGAACGAGGTGTATCTTTGCGAATCGGTGATGCTCGGCCCAAGAAAACCTAGGGCGAGGTTCCTTGAAAAGATGCAAGGACTCCCCTCGAAAAAAGGTCAAAGATGGCTGAAAACATAGGTCTGACATGGAGCTAGACCTCGGTCAGGGAGTTGACCGAGGTCAACCAAGGAGAGGACCTGGTTGGTCCACGTGGACCAACCAGAAAAATCCCTGGAAAAAAGTTTTATAAATTCGATTAAAAATATTAAATGATTTAATTAATTTTTTGTTATAAAATAAAAGATGTTTATTATTTTATAAAGTATTTTATAGTTATTTTTAATTATTTTTATGAGTTACAAAAATACAAGTTACCTTTTATGACCTATATAGGTGTATATATCTATGTATTTTAATATTTTATTTTTATTTTGTGAATTTAATTAATTAATTAATTAATTTTGTTATTATTTTATAAATTTATAAAGTATTTTTATACACTTAAATATATTTTTATTTTATTTTTATGATGTATTTTGTACAAGTAAATAAATAGATATAAAAATTATATAGGTTTGGACATTGGTAATTCATCTATGTGCTTTGTTCAAGTATTTTACTTTTATGATTTCTTTATGTTTTTATTCTTGTTTTAATGTACACATATGTTATAAATAATATTTACAAAATTATAAAATTATAAAATTATAAAGATAATGAATAATAAAAAATGAATATTTTAATCTGTACAAGTATACAATAGGGGTCCAAAACTCAACTTTCAAACCGTAGCTCCGCAAAATGTGAGACCACCTTCATTAAATAGCTTATTTAATGTTATATACAATTAAAGGTGATTTTGCTGTGTTTTGAGTTTTTAATTGAGAGATAAAGGTCTGGGAAGTTGGGATTCTGGAATCTTATTCAGATCATAATTTTTTATCTGTACATTACTTTTGTGTGAAATCAATTTTGTATTTTTCTTTATTTAATTATCTACAACTTTCAGTTCAAAGTTTGTTTATTTGATGTATAAAAAGTGGAACCAAAAATAGGTCCCAACATGAATAAGAATGAATGAAATACAAGGTGTTTTTATTGTATTTTGGCCCTTATCTCCCCCTACTTTATTCCTTGTCGACCTAGTCATTGAGATTCCTAGGTCTCGGGGTTTCGGGTCATAAAATATTTACAATATTTTATTCTTTTTCAGTTCTTTTCTTTATTTTATAATTTTAGCTTTAATTTTGGGTCATAATTTTGGCTTTAAAATATTTACAATTTTGGCTCCCCCTCCCCCACCCCGGAGGGCCTCCCCTCCCCCCCCCCCACCCTCGGAGGCCACAGCGGGCCTCCCCCCCCCTCCCCCCCCCCCGGAGGCCACCACGGGCCTCCCCCTCCCCTCGGAGGCCATCGCGGGCCCCCCCTCCCCCACCCCTCGGAGGCCACTGCGGGCCCCCTCCCCCCACCCCTCGGAGAGCCACCGCGGGCCCCCTCCTCCCCCCCCTCGGAGGCCACTGTAAACATATATTAGTTTACTTTGTATTTCTCTGTTATTTTTCTTTTCTGTCGTATACTTTATGTAATTTACCCATAGGCTACTCTCCTATATAAGAGAGCATAGGGCTGATGGAATAAACACTTCTTCCATTTTTCCCAACATGGTATCAGAGCGACGGTCCTAGACCGGAGTTCTTGAAATCCTAATCCTATCCCTACCCCCCACTCGCGAGCCTCTCTCTCTCCGCCGACGGCGCCTACTCGTGCCCCATGCACCTCCGCGCCTGCACCTGCGCCTCCATGTGTGCAGTGCGCGACCCTGCGCATGCGCCAGCGCGCCCCCTCGTCTGCGCGCCGATGCCTCCGTGCCATCCAGCGCGCCCCAGCACGCTCTAGCGCGTCATCCAGTGCGTCCCAGCATGCCCTAGCATACCCTTGTGCGCCCCTTTGCGCCATCCATCGCGCTCCAGCGCACCCCAGCGTGCCCCCGTGCACCTCTGAACGCCCTCCAGTGCGCTATGGTGCGCCCTTCAGCGCGCACCTGCGTGTTCCTCAGCGCACACCTTAGTGCCCTGTTCGTGTACTCCTGTGCATGTGCCCTGATTCAGCCCTACACGTCTCTAGAGCGCACACTGTCAATTAAGTGGGTTTGGTTGCTTGAAGTCTACACGTGCAACTAAACCCGTCTATGTCAGTATAGACAATCTTATCTTCAGTCTATCGCTCCAGTCTTCTGTTTCCAGTATGTCAGAAAGCAAGGCAGATATTCCATCTATAGGCGCCTTTCGTGGTCCAGCGCCTATCGTAAAGATGGATGGTACGAACTATGAACTGTGGGCAATGCAGTTCATGAGTATGATGAAGTCAACTCGTAAGAAGCACATTCTTACCGAAGAAGAGCCTGCTGAGAAAACTGGAGCCAATGCCTCATGGGAGGAAGATGATGCATACGCCAAAGTCTGGTTATCTGGAACTTTGGCGATCGAGATTGCAAATGATATTCTTCATCGGCCCACGGCTAAAGACATGTGGGATATTCTGGCAGCCACATACTCTCAAGCGAAGAATGAGACAAAGATTCTGCAACTCCAGCATGGCATATTCACCGTTAAGCAGAATGGTCGCCCGCTACACTCACTTTACACTTCTCTGCGTGGAATGTTCGAGAAGCTGTACAGCTTCATGCCCCTGACTGCCACACCAGTGCAACAGAAGACCTACCGAAATGCTACTATGGTAGTAGTTTTCCTTGCTGCCCTTGATCCTGAGTACGAGGCAGCACGATCTCAGATCTTGGCAGATTCCACTATTCCTCCTATGGATGAAGCCTTCCACAGGTTGAGCCGGATCATTGTTCCCTCTACGACTACAAATCAGACTGCTTCTGCTATGGCTGCTAACAGAGGTCGTGGAGGTAACCATCATACTCGTGGTCGTGGTCCTCGTGGCAGTGGAGGCCGAATTCGGCCAACATGTACCTACTGCCATCGTACCGGACATACTGAAGACACATGCTACTCCAAGCATGGATTTCCTGCATCTGCACGAGTCGCTGAGCAGATAGAGCCTCCATCTGTTGCTTCTTTAGGTCAGCGCTTTGATGACCTAGTTGCTCGTCTAAGGGGCATTATTCCTCCATCCAGCCCAACACATACTACTGAGAGCCAGTCTGACACTGTTGCATCCGCCTCTGCCTCTACCAGTGCATCAGGTAGAACACTTGCATTTTCTAGTAGTGGATCAGATACTCTAGCATGGATTATGGACTCTGGAGCCACACATCATCTATGTGACGATCAAAGTCTACTTACAGGATACAGACAGATCCCTCCAGGTCGAACAGTGGTCATTGCTAATGGCACACATTCTCCAATTACTGGTCAGGGGGAGATTAGACTGGCACCTTATATGCAGCTGAAGAATGTGTTACATGCACCTGATTTTTCAATGAATTTGTTATCTGTCAGCCAAATGACCAAGGATTTACAATGTCGGGCGATTTTTGATCCATCTTCTCTTGTTTTTCAGGACATCCTTACGGGCAACGTGATTGGTCGTGGCTATGAGCAAGGAGGCCTCTATCGCCTCAGTCAGCCTCTTTTTGCTGGAACCTCATCATTACCTACTGGATCTGTATCACCTCTACTATGGCATCTGCGCTTTGGACATCTACCGCTTCAGAAGCTGCGTCGTGTGTTGCCCCAGGGTCTGCCTCACACATCTATCCAATGTGAGGCTTGTTAGTTGGGAAAGCATCATCGGTGTACCTTTCCCAGTCGTCAGTGTTGGAGTAGTACCTCCAAGTTTGAGTTATTTCACATTGATATCTGGGGTCCGAGTCGTGTTCCTAATCATCAGGGACACATGTTTTATATAGTTATTGTGGATGACTTTTCTCGTGTGTCATGGGTATTTTTGTTAAAGAATAAATCTGAAGCAGGGAATATTATTATCAATTTTCTTAATGAGATTCGTAATGTTTTCTCCACTTTTGTTAAAATTGTGAGAAGTGATAATGCCCTGGAATTTGTACTCATGTCTAGCCAGTTATTTCTCATCCCATGGGATTATCCACCAGACATCATGTGCCTATACCTCTCAACAGAATGGGATCGCTGAAAGTTCACATCGCCACTTACTAGATGTCACCATGTCACTTCTTATACAGAGCAATGCTCCCTATTCTTAATGGGGTGATGCGGTTCTTACGCGTGTTACCTAATCAATCATATGCCGTCATCCGTCATAGGTGACAAGATTCCTTTCACTCTTATCTTTCCTGGTAAAGATCTATTTTCCATGACTCCTCGTGTGTTTGGTTCGGTTGCCTTTGTCCACCTGTTATCTCCCGATACTGACAAGCTCTCTCCTAGGGCTGTCAAGTGTGTGTTTGTTGGGTACTCCAGAACTCAAAAGGGGCACAAGTGCTATGATCCATTGCGCAGGCGGTATCTTGTTAGTGCAGGTGTTACATTTTTTGAATCCGTAATGTATTTTTCATCCTCAGGTGATCAGCAGCTACCTCCAGTTATTACCGATGCCATCTATGTGACACCACCACCAGTACCACCACCACCACCATCACCACCAGCTCCTTTACCATCATCTGCACCTCCTATTACTATCCCTGTTTCACCGCTACCATTTCGTTATACCCGCATGCCTACTCCAGCTCATGGTCAAGACTCATCACCTAGCTCGCCTAAGGTATGTTCTAAAGATATTACTCTTGATGGATCTAATGATGTTTCTGAGCAGGATGTGTTGCAGAGGACAGATGAGGACACAGCTGATTTAGATGTTCCAATTTCTATACACAAATCGAAGAGGAGCTGCGCCACATATCCTTTAGCAACCTCTGTATCATTTGAACGACTATCTGGGGACTTCAGGAACTTTGTGGTGGCCTTGTCAGCTATAGATATTCCACGGAATTACCTAAATGCTCTGAAGGATAGTAGATGGCGTCTAGCAATGGAGGAAGAAATGGCAGCTCTTCAATCTAGAGGAACTTGGAGTCTAGTTCCTATACCTGCAGATGTGCCCCCAGTGAGCTGCAAGTGGGTATTTATAGTCAAGCAGAATGCAGATGGTAGTATTGACAGATACAAGGCTCGCCTTGTTGCTCGTGGCTTTACACAGACATACGGGGTGGACTATCTTGATACATTCTCGCCAGTAGACCGTCATTCTACCCTACGGATCTTGCTGTCAGTTGTGGTTACTCGTGAGTGGCCGATATATTAGTTGGATGTGAAGAATGTGTTCCTATATGGTGACTTACAGGAGGAAGTCTACATGCAACAACCACTTGGTTTTGCTGTTGAGGGGGAGTGTTCCAAGGTGTGCAGACTTCACAAGGCTATTTATGGCCTTAAGCAGAGCCCCAGACCATGGTTTCAGAAGCTCTCAGACCTCTTTGAAAAACAGGGATACAAACGCTCTAATGCAGATTATTCCTTGTTTGTACAGAAGACTTCAAGAGGTATTATTGCAATCATGGTTTACGTAGATGACATCTTGATTACAGGTGATGATGTACAAGGGATAAAGAAGGCGAAAGAAATACTGGGTAGTGAATTTGTCACTATGGACCTTGGAGTTCTTAGATACTTTCTGGGACTGGAGTTTGCCAGAAATCCGCATGGGTTGGTAATGTCTCAGAGAAAATATGTCACTGACCTGTTGAGTGAGACAGGAATGCTTGGATGCCGACCTGCTACTACACCGATGGATCCAAGTATGAAGCTATATGATGGTGATACAGTGGAGGTGGATAGGAGGAGATACAGAGAACTGGTGGGCAAACTCCTATACGTCACTATTACCAGGCCCGACATAGCCTTTGTTGTGAATCGAGTGAGCCAGTTCATGAAACAACCACGTCAGGTTCACATGGATGCAATACAGATGATACTCAGGTACCTCAAGTCATCACCAGGCGCGAGTCTACAGTTCAAGAAAGGCAAGGTGATCTCCATCTCAGCTTGTGCAGATGCCGATTATGCAGGGTGTCCCAAGGACAGGAAGTCCGCCTCTAGGTTTGCTGTTTACGTTGGAGATTCTCTAATCTCATGGAGGAGTAAGAAACAAACGGTGGTAGCCAGGTCTAGTGTTGAATCTGAATATAGGGCTATGGCTCATGTTAGCACAGAAATGATGTGGGTAAAGGCTGTGCTTACAGACCTATGAATAGAAGTCCCACTTCGTACGACCTTAGAATGTGACAATCAGGCAGCCTTGTTCATTGCAAACAATCCAGCATTCCATGAGCAAACCAAGCACATTGAGGTTGATTGTCACTTCATAGTGACGTGATTCAGAAGGGATTCATTTTTACATCCCATGTTAGTTCAGAGAATCAAACTGCAGATATATTCACCAAGGCATTACTACGAGGTCCATTTCAGAAGTGTGCGTCCAAGCTGAGCATGATTGACATCTATGCTCCATCTTGAGGGGGAGTGTAAACATATATTAGTTTACTTTGTATTTCATTGTTTACTTTGTATTTCTCTGTTATTTTACTTTTCTATCGTATGCTTTATGTAATTTACCCATAGGCTACTCTCCTATGTAAGAGAGCCTAGGGCTGATGGAATAAACACTTCTTCCATTTTTCCCAACAGCCACCGCGGGCCTCTCCCCCTCCCCCCACCCTCCCACCCCTCGGAGGCCACCGCGGGCCTCCCCCCTCCCCCTCGGAGGCCACTGCGGGCCACCCCCCTCCCCCCCCCCTTTCGGAGGCCACCGCGGGCTACCCCCCCTTCGGAGGCCATCGCGGGCCACCCCCCCCCCCGCCCTCAGAGGCCACCGCAGCTCCCCCCCCCCCAGAGGCCACCGCGGGCCTCCCCCCTCCCCCCCGGAGGCCACCGCGGGCCTCCCACTCACTCTCTCCCCCGGAGGCCACCGCGGGCATCCTCCCCCCTCCCCCGGAGGCCACCGCGGGCCTCCCCCCACCCCCCTCAGAGGCCACCGCGGGCCACCTCCCCCCCGGAGGCCACCGCGGGCCTTCCCCTCCCCCCTCACTCCGGAGGCCACCGCGGGCCTCACCCCCCCCCCGGAGGCCACCGTGTCTCCCCCCTCCCCCTCACCTCGGAGGTCACCGCGGCCCTCCCCCTCACCCCAGAGTTCACCGCGGGCCTCCCTCCCCCCCCCCTCCCGGAGGCCACCGCGGGCCTCCCCCCTCCCCCCGGAGGACACCGCGGGCCTCCCCCCCTCCCTCCCCCGGAGGCCACCGCGGGCCTCCCCCCTCCTGTTGGAAATGCGAGCCCACGGCGACCCATTATGCAATAAATGTTATTGCAATTCACTCCTTAATCTGAAATGAAGAATACATAATTTGCATAATAGGTCCCTTAGTACAATTAGGGTTATGTACCATGGCCATCTTGATGATCATACAGCTGTTGATTCAACTATTGAATCATAGAGGCTGGTGCTTGGTTGAATATCTAAAGAGTTAGATTGAGGACTCATCAAGCACCGTTAAATGATTGTTAAGATATGATCTCCAGCCTGAGTAGGAGATGGCAATCCTTATCTCTGAAGGCTGATATCTGACCGACCTCTTGATGCAGGTCCTCTGCATAGGAATAGAGATTCGGAGGTGTCAGATTAGTTAGGTCAAAGAGTTGACTTAACGAGATCGAGATAACCAAAGTCCTATATCGTATGCTGTCATGATATAGGCACACATCCTCTGACCGGAGACAGATGTGTTACTATATGTCTGAGTATGTACATTTGGCAGACCAATAGGTTGATGACCTAATCAAGGTCTATACACCGGCGCGCTGGTGTGCATATAAGGGCATGTGAGTAATACGATCTCTCAAAGGGATCATACAGGTTCAGTTACTGAACCGGAAGACATGAGCTCACTCATGAGATATTGGGAAGAATCAAATTCCGTGCGCACGGTCGTCTCGCTTTGGAAGCTTGACTGAATTTGTAGGTTTGATATATACTTTTGGAAAGTATATGATCAAGACCTAGGTATGATATACGCTTTTAGAAAGTGTATGATTGATACCAACTCCCAATGATCGAATGAGAAACTTATTGACAAAACCATGAAGAAGATAGTATAAAGTTGATCCAATACTTCGGGTTTAGTCTGAGTCTTCCAGTATGCAGGATGTACAGGTATTGGGAATACCTGAGGGTGATGTGATCATAAACGATTGTATAACCATGACGCTTCCATTCCTAGGGAGTGATGAAACGGGTCTGGATTTTAGTGACTCCTCTCAGTAGAGAAGTAATCTGATCTTGGTCCAAGTGTTGGACATTGATCTGAATGTGATTCAGATGCAATAAGAAGATTAGATTTACGGTCTTGATTTAATCAAGCATCTATGGGAGGCCCGCGATCTGGATTTGAGATATGATCTCAATATCCATGTCACTATACGTGGAACAATACAATCGCCATGTCCTTATCTCCAAGTATCTGCGGAGAAAGCGCATTATCCTTGAAGGAGTTCATGAATAATTCTATTGTTGATTTATGTATCCGAGCATTGAGAAAATGGATAATTAAATGTGATTTAATTATCATGAGTAATATGAATTTGATTCATATTATAAAGAGAGTTATCTGAGATAATTAAATGTGATTTGATTATCAAAGACGTGAATAATGTGAATGTGATTCATATTATTTGAGAACAAGAGAATAAAGATCCAAGATGATTAAATGTGCTTTAATTATCATGGATATGAATAATGTGGATAGCAATATCCATATTAGTCATATATTATAAATGTGATTTATAATATATAAGAGAGAGCTATTTGTGATTTACATTTGTTAATTAAATGTTAATGTGAATTGGATTCACATTGGACATTGAATTGAAAATGTAATTTACATTTTGTTTTGGGTTATGAATATGATTCACAAATTTCCAATGGCATGATTGCAATGTTCACAAAATAAATTGGATTTATTTTTGTGAAATAATTTGTAACAAATGTTGTTGCAAATATTGGAGAGAATCATGGATAATGTAATCTCATGCAATAGGAAAAAGGAAGCTCCCTTCCTAATGAGGAGAGGGGACGACCACAATTCCATATGGAAAGTGGTAGCCGTCCACCCTCCTTATGGAAGGAGGCTTGCCTCCTTTCCTATCTCTCCAATGGAGATTGATTTGATATAAATCAAATTATATTTAATATATATATATTTGATTTTTATTAAATTAATTGTTGTTGTGTTTTTAGCAACAAATCATGACCATTGAAAGAAACACAAATTAATATGGACCATTGGATTTGTGTTGACACATGGATTGAGATCCATGGATCCCAAACCCTATAAAAGGAGAGGCACCCCATTGCTCTTCTTGGCACATAAGTGAGACAACAGGTCTTTCTCTCTCTCTCTTTCTTTCTCTTTCTCTCCCTCTCATGGCCGTCCACCATGGATGCCCTAGAGGGGCTCTCCATCGCCGTGGCACCGTCGTTATGCTGCCCGATGTTTTGCTCGTGGAACTCCATCTACTTTGGCATGCCTTGCTCAGGAAGAAGACATCGGATCTCGTGTGTCGAGATCAGGAGATCCACCGCTTGGATCATCAACATGGATTGCGAGAAGCACGCAGTTCATCCCCCGCGCTCGCAAGCGTCTCCTCCGACGGATCGGACTTGAGACAGGAGGTCTCTTCTTTTAGAGACTTGATCGCAACCACGCTTCAAGAGGTAAACCTAATACTTGGTTGTGGTTTAGACGAAACGATCCGAGAATTGTTCTTGGATCATGTGGTTTCGTCACATGAAAACTTAATTTCCGCTGCATAGAACAACTAGTGCGACTAGTCGTTCTTCGTCGTATTCGATGCGACGCTCACACTTCCGTGATGCGCTTGAGGATCTAAACATATCCTTCAAGTGGTATCAGAGCCTTAGGTCAGTGGTTTTGGATACGATCCATGAACCGAGGATGACTTGGGTTCATTAGGTTTTGCGAAAGTTTTCTTGCATTTCATTTTCGCATCTCTGTTTCGATATTATTTTCGGCACTGTTTAAATTGTTTAAACACGAAAATAATAATTGGATTTTATTCCCCATTAAATAAGGAAACCGTAGGATCTGAGTTTGCGTGATTTCGATTCCGTTTGCTCTAGATATGCTCATTTTAGTGAACATGTATCCACTGTTTCGGGGACTGCGGATCATGACGTAATTAAGATGTTAATTGCGGATTTGAAACACCTTGAAATGAGTGCGAATCACTTGGGTTCTGTTGTAAATCAATTTAGCAAACTTTAGAAATTTACTTTACTTAATTTGGATTTAAATTGATTGAGATATGGTATTTTTAGTAAGTGAGGGTCACTGCTGAAAATACCTTCCTAATCAAGAACTTAGTGATTGTCATTTAACTAATTAGTGAAATTAAATTGTTTAATTTCCTGGAATAATTATGCATAAATATTTGTGAAATTCGATGATAATTATGTCCTTAAATGACTTTGCCCTAACCAACAAATGATTAGATGTGATCTAGATCAAGATTGGTTACATGATCAACATTCCAACAAACCTGTTGCTTGAATAGGATTTGGGATTTGCTTAGCAAATCTCATTATAATGTTAATCAAAATTGTTTTGATTATTATTATATGGTACAATTTCGGTTGAAGAACCGATGATCATCTCAAGTACAAAATGATCTATTTTGCTTTATCCTTTCTCGAGGTGGATATGGTGTCTAGTCGGAGAGCATTGGGGTTGCGGGTTGCAACGTATGTGGTTCGTCCCACTCTCGTCGGTACTGGCCATGACAGCGGGTAGGGTTAGTATAATGCTTAAGAAATCATGATGTATTTCTAATTATTAAAATTCGAAATAATACGTATTTGAGATAATACCATAATTCAAGTAACAATTAAAAATTGTTTGTTGGATATTAATTGGATCATTAATTTAATATGATTAGATTAATTGGAATCCAATTAAAATTAAGACACTCTATTATAAATAGATGTGTTATTTCCCTTGGAAGAATTAATCATAATGAATATGATTCATAATGATTAATTAAAAGGGATTTTTACCCGGCAGACCCTATAATCTTTGTCAATTACCTCTACGACCTTTGAAACATTGATATTCCTCCCTCGACCCCGTAAACTTGCTAACCCTTACCATATAAACCCTGTGGTTAACCTCCATCTATTTATCGGTTAAAAGTAACCGGATTCCGTTACACTCTTATAGTACACATAAAATATATTCTTAGTAGTTAACATTAGAATGTTTTACACACATACACACATATATATATTATTTACACATTATATTCAATAAAAGGACAATAGTGTAAGTTATGGTTAAAAAACATTTAATACAAGCATCATTTATTTTGAAAAAAAATCATTCAATTTATTTGAATCGTGTTAAATCGGGTTCGAAAAAGTCAATTGAACTAGATATTAGACTGAAAATATACATTCGAACTGGATATGTACAAATTGATTAACCGGACCTACCCAAACCCAGTCACCGATCCAACCAGTTGTCCAACCGATGTACCGATCGACCCGCTCTGGTTTTCAAAACATTACTTCAATCTTATACCTTAATTTTAATAATTAATCATTAATAATCAATAAAATGATACTCGATTTATAATGTGATTTTGTGTTACAATTGTTTTAAGGCTGAAAAGACAAGGTGTTCAACTTAATTCAGTTAGTCCAAGATTACAATGAAACAAATCTTAAAGATTATCACATTTTTACTTCTTGAAGTTCATCTATTACAATCAAGCTCAATCAGGGATGAAAATGGATCAGATAGATATGTTGACTTCGTCTAATATTGAATTCCAATGCGGAAGATAAATAAATTAGATATACATTTTGAATATCATATTAGTGAATAATCAGATACAAAGATTGATTATTTATTGAATTAAATTCGGATACAAATACGATAGGATAAAGATTAAGGATTTGGATCAAATTATTATCAAGTAGGAAGGGGAGATCTCACGCACACTCCATGGTAAAATTGTTTAGCCACTTAAAATTATAATAATAATAGAGGATTACAAATATAGTCGACGAAGGGTCGCAGTCTACGTAAGACGTGCTATTATGATCCTATGAAGTTGTCGAGGAAAAGAGACAGTAGTGGTTATCAGAGGTCTAAGGGGCTGCATGGAATTGGACAGGGGATACTAAGTATAGGTTGTTGGTCGCCTACTAATAATAAATATTATCAATAATATTTGTATTAGGATATTCCAAACGAATCCAAATTTTGGATATGTATATCCATATTTTAATAATAAATATTATCAATAATATTTGTATTAGGATATTCCAAACGAATCCAAATTTTTGGATATTTATATCCATATTTTGTAATCGATTTTTTCAATCAATAACTTTACACAACTTGTCAGGAACTGAACCAGAAATTACATCAAGGAGAGTCTGAGAAAAGATTTCCATATACACAAGTAAAATGATGATGGCTTTTTTTATTTTCATTTCACCGGTTAAGATGAATTATTTTACATATATTCATTTATATGTTGCAATTTAAAAACATTATATTTGTTTTCTCTCTCTCTCTATCAAATTTGTACTATATAATAAAGTTCATCGTATTAATATATCTTCTCATTAGACCCCTTCATTCTCTGGTCACTTTTTTGCTATGGATAAATGATATAAATGGCTAGATTTTTTATTTTCGACATTAAAGAAAAAAGGAAAAAAATTAAAAGATATCAATAGGCTGCTATATTTATCATGTTGATATCTTGTGCAACAAAATAAAGATATATTTCATATTGATACTGTAAAATAACTAAGTCAAAAATGGACTCTCAATTTTTATATGGATTATCACTTTTCATGTAGGGGATGCAAACTAACTGATACATCCATCCATTCCATTTCCATTAACATATATTAATTTAAAGAGGGGATCTCCCCCTTCCACATTAATTTTTGGTAGGTGAATTCCTATTTTGCCCCCGTTATCCGTTTAATCCTCTGGTTGAATTTCGATTTGACCATTGTTTTAGATTAATTCTCCTCCTCCTAACCTTCGATTATCATCTCCCCTCTCTTGCATGGGCTTTCATGTGTCTTTACCAGGGTTTAAAACCTTCGATTAGCATCTCCCTCTCTTGCATGGGCTTCCATGTGTCTTTACCAGGGTTTAAAAACCGAACCAAATCGGCCGGTCGGACCGGTTGGACTGGGAATCGGCTCCGACCCGGTCGATTCGATCGGTTCTGTGTAATTAATTTCAAAAAATAAAAATAAAAAATCTGGTCCAAGGGTTGAACTAGATGGTTTGACCGGGTTGAACCGAATTGACCCAATTTTGATGATTTGGTATATTTTCAAAAAATAAAGGTTAAATAATGAAATAATGGGATTTTTATCACTTGTGCCCTTCTTAACTTTAGCGATATAAGTTATGTCCCTCTCTTTTTTGTAATATACATTGTACCAATACTCTCTTAAAGTAATTTTCGAGAAGCAACTATAAATAAAATGATTACAATATTATATTCATATATGATTCTAGAAACTGCGACTAATTTTTGTAGAGTTTTACTCGAAATAGGCAATCATATTATTCTATTGAAAGTTTGGACATTTTAAACAATTATTTCATTGATATATAAATACATACTTACATATATGTATTTGATTTTATCGGTTCAAAAAACTGGTTCGACCGATCTGACCACTAAATTAAGCCCGGTCCGGTTTTTTCTGAGTCGATAAGAATGATGACGTCATGTTGACATCATCACCGACCCGATTGGTTTGGACCGACGGTCCGACCCGGTTGGACCAAACCGAAGACTAACCAGTTCAATATCCCATCCGATTTTTAAAACCTTGGTCTTTACTATTTCAAAAAGGCATGAAGTGCTTTCATGCTCGAGGCCGCCTTTGACCACTACGTGTGAACCTGAGAATAGCAGCTCTCCATGCACGATATAATGTGGCTGGCTCCTTAGCTTCCTTCCCAATTCCTTCCCAAGTCCTTGCCGTGCTCGGCCAGTAGTAGCCCGCGGTGGCCGCCTGATGGGGGGAAGGGGGAGGCCCGCGGAGGCCTCCGAGGGAGGGGGGAGAGGGAAGCCCGTGGTGGCCTCCGAGAGGGGGGAGGGGGAGGGAAGCCCGCGGTGGCCTCCGGGGGGGGAGGGTCCCGCGGTGGCCTCCGGGGGGGGGGGAGGCCTGATGAATCCACATTTCATCATCTTTATTCTATCATTTTGGCACCAAAAACCCTAGCAAATACCTGTAATTAGCATTAATTCCATTATATTAGCGGTCATGCATGTGCATCTAAATAGTGTATAAAATACTATAATTAAGGCCAAAATTATAGAATAAATAAAAGAAAAGAAAAATAATAAAATATTGTAAATATTTTATGACCCGAAACCCCGAGACCTAGGCATCTTGATGAATAGGTCGACAAGGAATAAAGTAGGGGGAGATAAGGGTCAAATACCTATACTATTATATTCATTCTTTATTCATTTTGGGACCTATTTTTGGTTCCACCTTTTGTACATCAAATAAAGAAACTTTGTACATGAAAGTTGTAGATAATTTAATGAGGAAAAATACAAAATTGATTTCACAGAAAAATAATGTACAGATAAAAAGTTATGGTCTGAATAAAATTCCAAATGCCAACTTCCCAGACCCGTATCTCATAAATAAAAACCCCGAATGCAGCATACTCACCTTTAATTGTATATAGAAGAAAATAAGCTATTTAATGGCAGTGGTTTTGCATTTGGCGGAGCTAAAGTTGAGTTTTGGACCCACATTATATAAGTGTACAGATTAAAATATTCAATTTATTATTTATTTATTATTTTTTTTATTTTATATTTTTATAATGTTATAAATATTACTTATAATAATTGTGAATATTACAATCAGAATAAAAATGTAACTAAAACTCAAAATAAAAATACTTATATACACAAAACATAGATACAATACCTATGTACATACCTATACATACTTGTTTATAATTTATTAATTATATAAAATAAATCAGAAAAATAAAATAAAAATATATTTGTGTATATAAAGGTATTTTATAATTATATAAATTAATAAACAAAATAAATAAAATTAAATGTACAAAATAAAAATAAAAGGATACAATATATAGATAATATACCTATATAGGGGAATAAAAGCAACTTGTAAAAATATACTTCATAAAATAAATTAAAAATCATAATAAAATACTACATAAAATAACGATTATTTTTTATTTTATAATCATTATTTAATTCAGTCGATTTCTATTTTTAAGTGAATTAACAAAATAATAATTTAGGGTTTTTCCTGGTTGGTCCACGTGGACCAACCAGGAGGCGTCAACAGTTGACTTCGGTCAACTGGACGCCCTACCCCCTGTAGACCTGTCAGGCTTGGCTTTTTGAGCTTTTTCTTGGCTTTTTCCCAGCCAAATCTTTCACGATCTCGCGCCGCTTCCTTCATGGAAAATCTTCCCCCACCATCCACCTGGCCCGCCGACCTATCAGATCTTCCCAGATCGTCGTGGCTCGTCCGTGACTCCTCCTCGAAAATCACGCATCCACCATGTTCAAAACCAAACCCTGATTCCCATTTGAAAATTTGAACCGCGATATACCTAGTTTTCTTCCACCTTTGGATCGTCTTGGAGGCATGTTGGTGACAGCAACGGGCTGCCATCGCCCAAGCGGAGGAAGAGCACCATCCCAGGCGAGTTCCACACCTCCGACGAACGCCGTCGAGGTATCCCCCTCCCTCACCTGACCTGGGCTCGAGGCAGTGTCATCCTTATAGTTTTAGCTTCCTATTGCATTAGTCGTAGTCTAAGCTTCATTTTCATCTTCGCATCCACCTATTTCGCGCATCGATTCGCCAAATCA